>CM077828.1:1399147-1451647 GCA_039720395.1 Liquidambar formosana
TGAGTTGCTTCTTTATGTGGCTTGCTTGAGTCCAAATGATTTATTCTCTGCATTTGACAAGCAAAAGTTAATTCGCCTTGCCCAGTTTTATCCAAAAAATTTCTCTATAAAGGATATCATGGTACTTGAAGATCAACTTGAGATTTATATTTTGGATATGCGCGCTAGAAAAGAGTTTTCAGAATTGAAAGGAATTGGTGCTCTTGTGATGACCTGAATTTTATAAGTATATTTATGATATTTATTTTGATCCTATGTGTGCAACTTCACCATAACTTAGGCAAGTATAGCATAAAATCATGCACCCAACCACACTATAGCACAAATTATGGGGATGAATGTGAACGGAATACATTTTCCTTCCCTATTCAAATTTTCTTCCCCTATTCTGCAAGCCTAAAACCCCTCCTATTCCATTTTTTTCTTCCTGACATCTGCAACCCGTAATAACCCAGCCCTGTTTTTCCTTCAGCAATTAAGAAGCCATGTTTCAGCCGCACCTACTCACCTTGACTCCCATCTCTGTTCCCAATTGCATCTTGTTCGGATATGTGTATATATATATGTATAGAAAGACCCGAGACAAAGAGTTAGGGAAAGAATAACAGAGAGAAAGAGAAACTGAGAGAGAACAGAGGAGAAAAAAAAGTGGTCTGGTAGAGATTTTTGGCTGAGTTCGTGGAGCTCTCTTAGTGAGGTAAAATCCTCACCTCCTCTATTGTTGATTTCATATATATATATATATATATATATGTCACGTACTGTGTATATGTACATATGTATATGCAATTTTATTTTCTTATATTATTCTTAGAAAGGATGATCGTATTTTATGTTTTTGGGACCAAGGAACACCATGGTAGTGTCAAATTTTAGAGAAATTGACTGTAGGTTGAAGTTTTAGAAATTTTAGAATTTTGGATCATGAAAACCCGAAACTTTAGGCTTAAAAACGAATATGATGTTATAGGATTCTGAATGAACAATTTATATTCGCACGTAGTACTCCGCATGAGCTTCGATTCGACACTTGAATCACTGAAAACGGTTAAGAAACGAGGGAGATATTAATCGTCGAAGTTGGCCCGTTGAACACACGGTGTAACCCGGTTACACAATTCAACCCGCGGGAGGTTGAAGATGACCCCATAGGTCTATTATCCTGTGTGGGTGCATTCGTATACCTTACCGTGTTCTCACGCATTTGAAAGCCATACGATAATCATATGAACCCCAAATTTGACCGTTGGACTCGTCTTGGAGAGCCCTACCATGTAGGTCCCTTGGTTGACCATTTTGACCAAGTTTGACTATAGTTTGACCTTTTGGCCAAATTAATATTTATTAAAAATTCCAGAAAATACCAGAAAATTCCAAAAATTCCAAAAATTCCAGAAAATTCCCAGAAATTATAGAGAGTGTTTTAAAAATTATTTTGATCATTTTAGGACCATAGTTCACTATTAGAAGGCCAATAGTAATTTTTGAGTGCGTTATATTTATTTTGAAATTTACCTAAATATTACGTATGCATAATTATCAGATTTTATCGGTCCTCGGGGAGGCCCTAGGGAGCATTAACGCTGCATTCGCATTGTCAGTGTCTATCACGTGATTTTGGGTTGGTGTTGCTCGCAATTGAGGTAGGAAATGTGGCTTCTTTACATTTAATATGGTGTTATTTTATAAATGTGATTTTAAATACCTTAATAATATTGTTGGATTTTCCCTCAGATTTATAACAAAATATTTTGATTACTTGTTCAAAATTTAGGGAATCCTTCAATATATCAATTGATATGACTGTTTTATATTGTTGCTTAAAGATACATGGTTATATACTCGTTTAAATATTCTTGTGAAATATCTGTTAAATGTGTGGAATTTTCATGATACTTGGATTATGTAAAATTGCTTTATAAATGTTGTTTACTTGGAAATGCTTTAGAAATGTTACTGAAATTCTATAAATTGATCAAACGAGTTTATGAACACTTTTGGACACTCGGATATTTATTTGAACGATGGAAAATGTTTTGGATATATGGACCTTGGGTCTTGGTATGCATCAAATGGGTGGGGGCATCACAATAAAGTGGTGTCCTGCGTTGAGAATACTCCGCGAATAGCAAGCAGGGTAAAGTGCCCTTGGGTGAAAGACCCTAAAACCCTCGAGGAAGAACGCCGCGCAGGTGTTGGTTATTTCCGTGCTTGGCTGAGCCGGGGATTGACGTGACGACGTAACCTATGATCAGCGACGGTTGATGCATGGTTTGATCCCATAGTCTTGGGAATTGGAGATACCAATGAGAATTTTGGGGAAATTGACTTAAAACCCACACAAAGTACTGATTTGTGACTGATATTTGATTTTGAGTTATTAAATGATTTAAATTTATATACCATGTATCTGCACATATATTAATTGTACAGAATCCACACATATTTCCTATTGGGCTTTGCAGCTCATCCTATTATTATTTCAGATGATCAGGTGATGAGTGAGGGTTTGCCGATGGCGGATGCCTAGTGGCATAATCTGAGGTTGGAACTTAAAGGTGGCATACTAACATAGTCATGGATGAGGATAGATGCACGTGCATTGTATAGAGACTATGTTATTTTGATGTATAGACATTACTATTATTGTTATTGTTATTACCATTATTACTTATTGAACTTTGAATAGTTTGAATCTAACCTATGTGCCAGGGATGTTGGCATTATTTTGGGATCATATATTATTTTGGGCATGACGTGTGAGCATAACATTTCATGTTAATTATTTGGATGTTATTGATGAGCTGATACAATTATTATTTTAAAAAAAAAAAAAAAAACACGTGGATTTGACTAAATCTTCCGCAACTTTTAGACTCTGACTTATCCACGTGTACACCTTTTTACTTTGACTTTTATCCACGTGTCGACTCTCCGAGTCGGGGCGTGACAATTTTTGGTATCAGAGCTCATTAGTAGATCCGAATTGGGATTACATGCACTTCATATGTGTCAGTTAGGCGAGTTAGAAGTGTCTCATGCATCATACATATGCTTGTGGGTAGACATCAAGAAATTAGAGGAATATTATGATTTTATTAACATTTTGACGTGATTTTTGTAACTTACACAATCCCAGTTGTTTTTTTTTAACTTGGTATTATTTCACGTGAGTATTCGATAGATAGTTTCGAATATTTACTAAATGGTTTTTATAGGATGCCGCGTGTTCGAGATAGATCTTCTCCTGAGCCTTCTCACACCTCACAAGCTAGAACTAGAGGTGGAGTTTCCGCTCCTCATACTGAAGAAAGGGGCGATATGACTGATGCTATACGGGAGTTGACTACCCTATTGCAATGTCAGAACGAGATTCTTCAGCAGCCTACTCTTAGAGCTGCAGTCCCTGACACACAATTAACCAAAGCTACACATTTTCAGAATTTTCGGCGGATGGATCCTTCTACTTTTCGTGGTGAGCCAAATCCGCAGGAAGCTGAAAATTGGCTTCTAGAGGTCCATAAGCTACTTAAGATTGTTGGTATACCCGAGGAGTATAGGGTAGAGTTTGCTTCTCATTACCTATAGGGGTGATGGTGACTTTTAGGTGATGCTTCTCATTAACTTGGTACAAAGGAATCTTTTAGTGGCAGAGTATGATACACGCTTCACAGAACTTTCTCGTTATGCTACATCTATCGTGGCAACGGAAGCTGACAAAGCAAAAAGGTTCCAATGGGGATTGAGGCCTCAGATTCGAGACCTTGTTGCAGGAAGTAGGATTCGAAATTATACAGAGCTAGTTGACAGCGCCACGGAAGTGGAGGCGACTTTAGAAGACTCCAAGAAGATAAGGGACAAACAGAGAATTAGAAGTGGGGGCCAGAAAGATCAAAGCCTTAGTTCAAGCCAGAAGCAGGGTAAGAGTCAGCAATCTGATGGGTATCACTCAGGAGGACGGCTCGTAAATCGAGGTCAGGGTAGCAGTGGTGGTTCTAGTTATGGGTCCTCAGATAGGCGACAAAGGAGTTACCCTTATCAACCTCCTATTCTGCCTGGGAGGAATTCTAGTGGACAAATCATTTATTATCAGTGCGGACAACCAGGACACATTAAGATTGACTGCCTATCTTTTGGGAATCAACAATCCCCTCCACACACAATGCAATCTGGCTTACAACAACAGCAGAAACAACAACAAAATCAGCGTCAGTTCTCTCGATCACAAGGATCTCAGCAAGCCTCGACTACTCGCCCAGTTCAGACCCAACAGCCTAGAGGAGGAGGGCATAGTGCAAATACTACAGGCAGGGTGTTCGCTTTGATCCCACCAGATGTTGGGACATCAAATGCAGTCGTGGAAGGTACATTTTTTCTTTATAGTTCATGGGTTCGAGTATTAATTGATACGGGTGCCACACATTCCTTTATAGATGTTTCTTGTGCTTCTCGTTTGGGTTTGACATTTGAGCCCTTGGGACACAGTGCTCAGTGTTGACTCACCAATGGGTGTGGGTATCCAAACAAGTGTGATTTGTCGTTCCTGCTTCATCCGAATTGGTGATCAGGAGTTAACGGTAGATCTCATTGCTCTAGGTATTTCTGGTTATGATATGATTTTAGGCATGGATTGGTTATCGTCATACCATGCAATTATTGATTGCTTCCAGAAAAAGGTGACTCTCCATAAAATGGATGGGTCTATTTTACACTTCTACGGAGAAAGAAGTGTTTCTCTTCCTTTTCCTCAATCGAAGAAGATTGCTCGCCGTATTGAAATTGCAGGTCTACTTAGCTCATTGGCAGCCTTGGAGTTGGAGGAACATGTTGAGCTTAAATTGGAGAATATTCCTGTTGTACAGGAATTTCCAGATGTCTTTCCAGAAGAGTTGCCAGGTCTACCTCCTAAAAGAGAGTTAGACTTTACCATTGAGGTATATCCAGGCACCTCTCCTATTTTTATTGCTCCATACAGGATGGCTCCTGCAGAGCAAGCAGAGTTGAAAAAGCAGCTCTCAGAATTGGAGAGTAAAGGTTTTATTCGTCCCAGCACTTCGCCATGGGGTGCACCAGTGTTGTTCGTTAAGAAGAAGGACGGTTCTTTCAGATTGTGCGTAGACTATAGGAAGCTAAACAGAGTTACAATTAGGAATCGTTATCCTTTGCCCCGCATTGATGATTTATTTGACCAGTTAAGGGGGTCTCATTTCTTTTCAAAGATCGATTTGTGTTCTGGCTATTATCAGCTTCGAGTCAGAGAGGAAGACATCCAAAAGACAGCTTTTGCAACTCGCTACGGGCACTACGAGTTTTTGGTGATGCCGTTCGGTTTGACGAATGCACCAGCAGCATTCATGGACCTGATGAACCGGGTGTTTAAACCATTCTTGGATCAGTTCGTCGTGGTGTTTGTGGACGACATTCTCATATACTCAAAGACGCAAGAAGAGCATGAGAGGCACCTTAGGAAAGTGTTGCAAATATTGAGGGAGCATCAGTTATATGGAAAGAGAGAGAAATGTGAATTTTGGCTTCATGAAGTGAAGTTTCTAGGCCACGTGATTACTGAGGAAGGCATCTCAGTAGATCTAGCAAAGGTGGAGGCAATACTTAATTGGGGAAGACTGACCAATGCTACAGAGATTCGCAGTTTTCTGGGATTAGCTGGTTATTATCGTCGTTTCAGTCGAGAATTTCTCTCGCATTGCTGCACCGTTGACGAAATTGACAAGGAAGGGCGCGAAATTTATTTGGGATGATGCTTGTGAAGAAGCTTTCAAGGAGTTGCAGAAGAGGTTGACTACTGCTCCAGTTCTTATTGTTCCTACTAGTGGTGAGGGTTACGATGTATATTGTGATGCCTCATATCGAGGGTTAGGATGTGTTCTTATGCAGCACGGGCGTGTTGTGGCATACGGTTCTCGACAGTTGAAACCGCATGAGGTGAACTATCCAACACACGACTTGGAGTTAGCAGCAGTGGTCTTTGCATTGAAGATTTGGAGATGCTATTTGTATGGTGAGAAATTTGATGTATACTCTGATCATAAGAGTTTGAAGTATGTATTTACACAGAAAGAATTGAATATGAGGCAACGTAGATGGATGGAATATCTTGATGATTATGATTTTTCACTTCATTATCATCCGGGTAAAGCGAATGTTGTAGCAGACGCCTTGAGCAGGAAGTCACAAGCAATGATGAGCTGTTTAGCTGTTCAACGATGGAAGATGTGGGATGCATTCAAGGATTTTGAATTACACCCCGATAAAAATGCTTTCACAACTCATCTGAGCAATTTAGTTGCACAACCTAATCTCATCACCAAAGTGATAGTGGCACAACAAAACGATCCTGAATGCATGGCCATTCGTAATTCGATAACTCAGGGTACTGCACCAGAAGGTTGGTTAGTTTCTAGTGATGGCAGTGTACGATTCATGGGCAGGATTTACGTTCCTACTGGTCAGATTCGTGAAGATGTTCTTAGTGAGACTCATCGTTCTAGGTTCTCTATTCATCCAGGCGGTACGAAGATGTATCAGGATCTAAAACGACAATTTTGGTGGAGCGGTATGAAGGAGGACATCGCAAGATTTGTTTCACGGTGTCTCACGTGCCAACAAGTGAAAGCGGAGCATAAGAGACCAGCAGGTTTACTACAACCTATTACCGGTGCCAGAATGGAAGTGGGAGTACATCACGATGGATTTTGTCACAGGATTACCTCGTACATGACAGGGTCATGATGCAGTTTGGGTGATCGTGGATCGATTGACGAAGTCAGCACATTTCTTGCCTATTCGGGTCGGAGATTCATTGAGTACCTTAAGCCAGTTGTACATTAATGAGATCGTTAGACTCCATGGAGCCCTAGTTTCTATTGTATCCGACAGAGATCCTCGTTTTGTCGCCAAGTTTTGGCGTACGTTACATAAAGCTTTAGGAACACAACTTCATCACAGTACGGCTCATCATCCAGAAACAGATGGACAATCAGAGCGTACCATTCAGATTCTCGAGGATATGTAGCGTGCTTGTGTCTTGGACTTCGGAGGTAGTTGGAGTAAACATTTGGCCTTAGCAGAATTCGCCTACAATAACAGTTATCAGGCTAGCATTGGCATGGCACCGTTCGAGGCATTATATGGGAGACCGTGTCGATCTCCTGTATGTTGGACAGAAGTTGGAGAAAGCAGTCTTCTTGGACCAAAGTTAGTGAAAGAAACAACAGAAAAGATTCAGATCATTCGTGATCGTTTACGCACTGCACAAAGTAGACAGAAGAGTTATGCAGACAAGCGTAGGACAAATTTGAAGTTTCAAGTTGGGGACTTCGTGTTTTTAAAGGTGTCACCTAGGAAAGGCGTTTTTCGATTTGGGAAGAAGGGCAAGCTAGCACCGAGATATGTTGGCCCTTTCGAGATCATTGATAAGAAGGGTGAAGTGGCCTACCAGTTGGCTTTACCTTCACAATTAGGGAATGTACATGATGTTTTTCACGTTTCAATGCTTAGGAAATACGAGCCAGATCCATCTCATGTTCTATCTATACCAGATATTCATCTCCAAGAAAATGCTACATATGAAGAGCGACCAGTTCAGATTTTGGACGTCAAGGAACAACTGTTGAGGAATAAAGTCATCTCTCTCGTAAAGGTTCTTTGGCAACATCACGGCATCGAGGAAGTAACTTAGGAATTAGAATCAGATGTTCGAGGAAAATATCCGCATCTTTTCGATTCGGCAGGTTAGTACAAATTTCGAGGATGAAATTTCTTTTTAGAGGGGTAGAATGTGATGACCTGAATTTTATAAGTATATTTATGATATTTATTTTGATCCTATGTGTGCAACTTCACCATAACTTAGGCAAGTATAGCATAAAATCATGCACCCAACCACACTATAGCACAAATTATGGGGATGAATGTGAACGGAATACATTTTCCTTCCCTATTCAAATTTTCTTCCCCTATTCTGCAAGCCTAAAACCCCTCCTATTCCATTTTTTTCTTCCTGACATCTGCAACCCGTAATAACCCAGCCCTGTTTTTCCTTCAGCAATTAAGAAGCCATGTTTCAGCCGCACCTACTCACCTTGACTCCCATCTCTGTTCCCATTTGCATCTTGTTCGGATATGTGTATATATATATGTATAGAAAGACCCGAGACAAAGAGTTAGGGAAAGAATAACAGAGAGAAAGAGAAACTGAGAGAGAACAGAGGAGAAAAAAAAGTGGTCTGGTGGAGATTTTTGGCTGAGTTCGTGGAGCTCTCTTAGTGAGGTAAAATCCTCACCTCCTCTATTGTTGATTTCATATATATATATATATATATATATATATATATATATATATGTCACGTACTGTGTATATGTACATATGTATATGCAATTTTATTTTCTTATGTTATTCTTAGAAAAGATGATCGTATTTTATGTTTTTGGGACCAAGGAACACCATGGTAGTGTCAAATTTTAGAGAAATTGACTGTAGGTTGAAGTTTTAGAAATTTTAGAATTTTGGATCATGAAAACCCGAAACTTTAGGTTTAAAAACGAATATGATGTTATAGGATTCTAAATGAACAATTTATATTCGCACGTAGTACTCCGCATGAGCTTCGATTCGACACTTGAATCACTGAAAACGGTTACGAAACGAGGGAGATATTAATCGTCGAAGTTGGCCCATTGAACACACGGTGTAACCCGGTTACACAATTCAACCCGCGGGAGGTTGAAGATGACCCCATAGGTCTATGATCCTGTGTGGGTGCATCCGTATACCTTACCGTGTTCTCACGCATTTGAAAGCCATACGATAATCATATGAACCCCAAATTTGACCGTTGGACTCGTCTTGGAGAGCCCTACCATGTGGGACCCTTGGTTGACCATTTTGACCAAGTTTGACTATAGTTTGACCTTTTGGCCAAATTAATATTTATTAAAAATTCCAGAAAATACCAGAAAATTCTAAAAATTCCAGAAAATTCCCAGAAATTATAGAGAGTGTTTTAAAAATTATTTTGATCATTTTAGGACCATAGTTCACTATTAGAAGGCCAATAGTAATTTTTGAGTGCGTTATATTTATTTTGAAATTTACCTAAATATTACGTATGCATAATTATCAGATTTTATCGGTCCTCGGGGGGGACCCTAGGGAGCATTAACGCTGCATTCGCATTGTCAGTGTCTATCACGTGATTTTGGGTTGGTGTTGCTCGCAATTGAGGTAGGAAATGTGGCTTCTTTACATTTAATATGGTGTTATTTTATAAATGTGATTTTAAATACCTTAATAATATTGTTGGATTTTCCCTCAGATTTATAACAAAATATTTTGATTACTTGTTCAAAATTTAGGGAATCCTTCAATATATCAATTGATATGACTGTTTTATATTGTTGCTTAAAGATACATGGTTATATACTCGTTTAAATATTCTTGTGAAATATCTGTTAAATGTGTGGAATTTTTATGATACTTGGATTATGTAAAATTGTTTTATAAATGTTGTTTACTTGGAAATGCTTTAGAAATGTTACTGAAATTCTATAAATTGATCAAACGAGTTTATGAACACTTTTGGACACTCGGATATTTATTTGAACAATGGAAAATGTTTTGGATATATGGACCTTGGGTCTTGGTATGCATCAAACGGGTGGGGGCATCACAATGAAGTGGTGTCCTGCGTTGAGAATACTCCGCGAATAGTAAGCAGGGTAAAGTGCCCTTAGGTGAAAGACCCTAAAGCCCTCGAGGAAGAACGCCGCGCAGGTGTTGGTTATTTTCGTGCTTGGCTGAGCCGGGGGTTGACGTGACGACGTAACCTGTGATCAGCGACGGTTGATGCATGGTTTGATCCCATAGTCTTGGGAATTGGAGATACCATTAGAATTTTGGGGAAATTGACTTAAAACCCACACAAAGTACTGATTTGTGACTGATATTTGATTTTGAGTTATTAAATGATTTAAATTTATATACCATGTATCTGCACATATATTAATTGTACAGAATCCACACATATTTCCTATTGGGCTTTGCATCTCATCCTATTATTATTTCAGATGATCAGGTGATGAGTGAGGGTTTGCCGATGGCGGATGCCTAGTGGCATAATCTGAGGTTGGAACTTGAAGGTGGCATACTAACATAGTCATGGATGAGGATAGATGCACGTGCATTGCATAGAGACTATGTTATTTTGATGTATAGACATTACTATTATTATTATTGTTATTACCATTATTACTTATTGAACTTTGAATAGTTTGAATCTAACCTATGTGCCAGGGATGTTGGCATTATTTTGGGATCATATATTATTTTGGGCATGACGTGTGAGCATAACATTTCATGTTAATTATTTGGGTGTTATTGATGAGCTGATACAATTATTATTTTTTTTAAAAAAAAAAAAAAAAAAAAACACGTGGATTTGACTAAATCTTCCGCAACTTTTAGACTCTGACTTATCCACGTATACACCTTTTTACTTTGACTTTTATCCACGTGTCGACTCTCCGAGTCGGGGCGTGACAGCTCTTGCTCGAAAACTGGTTGAGACAAAAAGACACAATACATATCCACTTGTTTACTTGCTAGTGACATTGCATTGATTTTACCTGTTGCAACTGCCACAATAGAGAGAGCGTTTTCTGCCATGAAGATTGTAAAGAATCGATTACGCACCAAATGGGAGATCAATGAATGAATGATAGTTTGATTGTGTATATTGAAAAAGACATATTTAATGGTGTGGATAATGAAGCTATCGTCCAACGTTTTCAAAGTATGAAGAAGCGTTGTGGACAATTGTAAAGCCACAAAGGTCTTAGGTTTTTTGAAGAGAAAGTGGAGTATATGGACAATTATAAAGACACAAAGGTCTTAGTTTTTTGAATAAAAAGTGGACAATTGTAAAGCTGTAAAGGTCTTAGGTTTTTTGAATAGAAAGTGGACAATTGTAAAGCCGTCAAGGTAGTTTTTTTAATAGAAATATTATCAATGAAATATTATAATTTTTGGAAGTGGCTATTAGTCTATTACTTTAAGTATTCTTGATTTATTGATGTTATTGTTAATTAGAGTTTAAGAACTTTGTAAAATATTACAATCGACTAATTTACAACCGACTAAAAGGTGCCCCCTTGGAGAAAATTCCTGGCTCCGCCCCTGACATTTAGTGATAAGCTGCGACGGCAAAAACTTCCATGTAACTGTGATATAGATAGATGGTATCACAAGCCAATTACAAGCAAGTAAAGAGGGAAAGTGAGACCAACAAGCATATTGACATTCCCACAAGTACATTGACACTCCCACTCTGCTTGAATGTGATTGGCTTGTGATACATGAAAGTTCTACTCAGTTGCAACAGGCTTTTCATTTTGTTTTTTAAATATTTCATTTAAGTATGCAGCATACTTAAAATCCTTAGGGAGTGTTTGGTTGGAGGCATCAGGAATGGGAAAGTGGTATCTGGAGAGGATTCCGCTGTTTGGCAAGCATATCCCTATGAAACTCACATTCCCACCAAATGACCCCAAAACTTTCCCCAAATTTTTGTGGGCTTGATTCCCCCCGGCCGGGAATCCCTTTACTAAGAATTTTAATACTAAGCGTGCCCCTCTCTATTCCTCACAACAAATCTTTATTCCTTCCATATCCCTCCCTTTCATCCCCAAAACACGATCAGACCCCAGTTGTCGTCTCACCACATCTCACCCCACAACAGCAGCAGCAAGAGGAGCGGAGCCTCTCACCAGCAACGGAGATTGCAGTGGTCGCGCTGAGTTTGAAGCCTCTGATCGTATTTGTGCTTGGCCTTTGCTGGAGATTGGGGTATGCTGAGGAAGGAAAAAGAGGAAGAAGGGAGGGCGAAGCCTCTCGCAGGCGGAGGTGCTTCAGATCTGATTTGAGCAAGGGCTGGCGGTGAGGACGTGTATTTACCCATCATCTCCGACGCCGACAGGGCGACAGCCATCTTCTCTTCTTCCTCTTCTTCTTCTTCTTCTTCTTTTTTTTTTCTTCTTTTTTCCTCTACTTCAGCCGTCTTTTTTTTTTTTGCCTCTACTGGCGGTGACGACGTCTACTTACATATATTCACCGACGGTGGAAATATATGTGTTCCCTGTTACGGTTTTGTTCAATCTGGTTCTCCTCCATTTCTTTCTGCTTCTATTAGATCCTATTGGGTTTGATTATAATCGAGTTCTTGCTGACATGCAGGAGGTCTTACAGCAGCAGACACAGGCCATTGCAAGGCTTGGCAATGTGTTGAAGCGAGATATCAGGGACATGGAGATTATAATGGATGAGGACACTAAAATGAGAAAAGAAGGGAGTCAGAGAGCCGAGCTGATGAGAGCACCTTGTGCATTATTTGTTCGAGGTTTTGGTGAAGTTTTGCGTTTGAATTATTAAGAAATCCGTGTGACTGATATATTGGCTGCTCCTTAACTCAAAAAGAATTTTAAGTACTAGTATAAAAAAAGGTCATTTTAACCGGAAAAAAAAAAAAAAATCGAGTTCCTGTGGTTTTTTTATTTTATTTTTTTCGGTTGGGTATTTTGTTTATAGTGGAAGAAGAAGCGCATGAGGAGGTCGAAGAGAAAGCGCATGAGAAAATCTTCATACTTGTTTATGAGCTCTTTGTTGTAAAACCAAGAATTTAGAACAAGTTATGAGGAGAATAAATTTCTCATTCATCTTCTTTGATTTCCATCTGAATGTATAAACATTATACAAGGATCAGCAAAACTCTTTGAGATACACTATCTCAGTCTCCTCCCTTCATTCTCTCCGAATTCATCTTCTCTTCTTTCTCCCCTTCCCCTTTTATCTTTGTTTGCATTAGGTCCACATGATGGGATTACCTAACCTACTTATGAAGTGGTGTTCCCATTATCACAAAGTGGAGGGGGTGTGGACATCCACTCAATTTCCACTCAATGTTTAATATTTATAACACTCCCCCTTGGATGTCCACCACACTAAGATAATGTGCCTCGTTAAAAACCTTACTAGAAAAACCCAGTGGGAAAAAACTAGTGAAGGAAAAAGAGTACAACATTTTTGTAAATCTTAGAGTGGTGTTGGACGCACTAAAGAAACTGCCTCATTAAAACCTTGCCAGGAAAACCCGATGGTACAAAACCTAGGCGAAGGAAAAAGAGTACAGCGTGCATATGTCCAAAAATGAATACTCCCCCTGATAAGAAGATAAGTATCAACTTAATTGATCGCAAACTCGGCGCATTCCAATGCCATATACCAATTTCTTGAATGTTGACGATGGTAAGGCCTTGGTGAATAAATCCGCAAGATTATCAGTGGAACGTATTTGCTTCACATCAATTTCATGCCTCTGCTGGAGTTCATGAGTGTAGAAGAACTTTGGTGAAATGTGTTTGGTTCTATCACCTTTGATGTACCCTCCTTGAATTTGTGCAATACATGCAGCATTATCTTCATAAATTGTTGTTGGCATACTTTTAATCAGAGGTAACCCACATGTGTCTCGAATGTGATGGACTACAGATCTTAACCATACACATTCACGACTTGCTTCATGGAGTGCAAGTATCTCATAGTGATTAGAAGATGTAGCAATTAAAGTCTGCTTTGTAGATCGCCAAGAGATTGATGTATTGCCACATGTAAATATATACCCTGTTTGTGAGCCAGCTTTGTGAGGATCAGAAAGGTATCCAGAATCTGCATATCCTTCTAAACAAGGACCATGGGCTAATTCCTTTGAGTAAAACAAACCCATATCTGTAGTTCCACGAAGGTAGCGTAAAATATGTTTAATACCATTCCAGTGTCGTCGAGTTGGAGCAGAACTGAATCTTGCTAATAAGTTGACTGAAAATGCTATATCAGGCCTAGTGCATTGTGCTAAATATAACAAAGCACCTATTGCACTAAGATATGGTACTTCAGGACCAAGTAGCATTTCATTATCTTCTTTGGGGCAAAATAGATCTTTCTTAATATCAAGAGATCGAACCACCATGGGAGAACTTAGTGGATGCGCTTTATCCATATTAAAACGTTTCAATACCTTTTCGGTTTAAGCTGATTGATGGATAAGAATTCCATTTGATTTATGCTCGATCTGCAGGCCGAGACAATATTTTGTTCTCCCTAAATCTTTCATCTCAAATTCTTTTTTCAAATATTCAACAGCTTTCATGAGCTCTTCAGGAGTCCCAATTAAATTTATATCATCAACATAGACTGCAATGATGGCGAATCCAGATTCTGATTTCTTTATAAATACACAAGGGCATATAGGATTATTAATATATCCTTATTTAACTAAGTACTCACTGAGACAATTATACCACATTCTTCCAGATTGTTTTAATCCATACAAGGATCGTCTCAGTTTAATTGAGTACATATTTCGTGGTTGTGATATATTTGCTTCAGGCAATTTGAATCCTTCAGGGATCTTTATATATATATCTGCATCTAACTTTCCATATAAATATGCAGTAACTTCGTCCATAAGACGCATGTCAAGTCCTTCTGAGACTGACAGACTAATTAAATATCGAAATGTAATGGCATCCATTACAGGTGAATATGTTTCTTCATAATCAATCCCAGGTCTCTACAGGAAACCTTGTGCTACTAAAAGAGCTTTATATCTGACGATCTCATTTTTATTATTACGCTTTCTTACAAACACCCATTTGTAACCCACGGGTTTCACATCATTGGGTGTTAGGACTACAGGTCCAAATACTTTACGTTTTTCTAGCGAATCCAATTTTGCTTGGATTGCTTCTTTCCACTTTGACCAATCAGGTCTACTGTGACATTCGTCTACAGTGCGTGGTTCGAGATCATCATCATCTTTCGAAATTTCAGTAGCTACTGCGAAAGAAAATACATCATTAATAACCACTTCTAAGCGATCCCACAATTCTTTTGTACATGTATAGTTTATGGAAATTACTTCATTTCCATGTACATATGCCTCTTTATTGTTTTCTGTCTCTTCAGGGACATTTTCCTCTTTAGGAGTTATTAAATCAGAATTTGTGGGAATATTTATTTCTTGTTCAATAGCCTCTTCCGGAGTACTATTTTCTATATTTTGTTGCCCTTTTATTTTCCTCTTCCGGGGAACTAAATCTTTTGAGCCCAAGGGTCTACCACGCTTCAGGCGTGTAGTAGATGATTTATTTGCTGCAATAATAGTAGACTTACCAATTGGTACATTGATCTTTGCTGGTGTACCAATAGATGATTCATTAATAACCACTTCTGAGCGATCCCACAATTCTTTTGTACATGTATAGTTTATGGAAATTTCTTCATTTCCATGTACATATGCCTCTTTATTGTTTTCTGTCTCTTCAGGGACATTTTCCTCTTCAGGAGTTATTAAATCAGAATTTGTGGGAATATTTATTTCTTGTTCAATAGCCTCTTCCGGAGTACTATTTTCTATATTTTGTTGCTCTTTTATTTTCCTCTTCTGGGAAACTAAATCTTTTGAACCCAAGGGTCTACCACGCTTCAGGCGTGTAGTAGATGATTTATTTACTGCAATAATAGTAGACTTACCAATTGGTACATTGTTCTTTGCTGGTGTGTTTGCAGCCGGTATATAAGACTTAGTTATTTTTGCTGCGTCTGTAAATGCATCTGGCATTTGATTAGCAATCTTCTGAAGATGAGTGATCCTCTGTACTTTAGTTTCACATTGAGCAGTACGTGGATCAAGATGGGACAAAGATGGTACATTCCAAGAAAGTTCACGTCGTTCTTCTATCAGTGGATTTCCTCCTCCTAACGACGGGAACTGTGTTTCATCAAAATGACAATCTGCAACTCTTGCTGTAAAAACATCACTTTGTGAGTTTGGGTGTGTGAATTCTTACCATACTGTGATTACCATCCCTTACCATCATTGTGATTATGTTAAAGTATAAAGATCTTTATGTTAGAGCACTTCTGGTGCGCTACCACATGTGTTTCAATTGTACTTATAATCGTATAGAAGAGAAAATATTTAATATGAGCTTCTACCCCAAAATCATAGAGGTAATATAAAGATATTCCTCATTTCCATTGTTAATGGTTTCAATATGATAACTATTTACGATGTAAATTTTAAAAACTCAATAAATTTCTTCTACTTCTGGTAGAATATAAAGAATTGTCAACATAAATTTTTGTTCTTTTTGGCAATATTATATTTGCTCTTCTGGAACCTTCAATTAGGTTAGATGAACCTCGTATGGTATTGACAATAGTTTTGAATAATGATAAATATTGGAAATTTAATGATTGTGTGAGTTATAGCATTGTCTTCCAGACATATATTTTTAACAATCATCTTGAAATTAGATCTGCAATATCATATTGCAATTCATATTTGATTTCCCATATATTAGTTTATAAATTATGCTTGTTTTCAGGTGAGTATATAGGGGAGCATATATTCACTAGATATAGACGTGAAGTAATTAGTACACCTACAATAGTACTTACAAGGCAAGAAATATTAAAATATTTTCACAATCTTGCCACTCTGTTCAGTGTATTGTCACATTTTGGTATCTTGAAAATATTTATCTATATAAGATTTTGCAATAAATCGATCATTTTCAAAAGAATCAAATATCAAAAGAATTATGGTCACAAATATTTAATTTCAATGGTCATCAAATTTAATGATGAAATGGTTTTGATAATAATCAAAAAATTGGCCAACAAATAATTTCAAACTCATAAATCAAAATAGATTGTTATCACGTAATAAGTAAAACCAATTTACTTGTTTTATAAAGCTTTATGACCATTTTTTTTTTTTTAATATGATAGAGAAAATAATTCCATATTGATACATATGCCAAGGTATCTTTACCACAGTTAGAGTAACTTACCCAAAGCACTAGTACTTCTCCAATGGCATAATAGAATTAATAAATAGCCTTTCATCAATTCTTCAAGGTTTGCTTAGGCAATTGGCACTATTGGGAGTGCCTTTAATTAAACTAACGCATGCCAAAATGGGGCTAGGATTCTTAATAGGCTGCAGAGACAATCTCCAGTTGGTCTCTCTAGTTCTCAAAATGCTACTAATAAGTAGCAACAAATCTGTAATCTGCTCCAAGTACAATGACCAAATCTGAAATTTTAGTGAAAACAATTTGTGATGCGTATAAATGAATTTTTATATGTTCAATCCAAAAAGAAATGGGCTTTGGGGTTTATATCACTTAAAAGTATATCAAATGTACTTTGTAACCTCAAAATTTGGTAGAGAAATACCTAGCAAAACCCATTCAAAAATATTTTTCAATATTGAGTTAGTGCTGTCTAGCAGAAATCCCAGATTCAGGTGTACCACGAAATAATTACGTAAAAAAATATCAAATGGTCACCCAATGACACGAAAATTGGTAGGATGTTAGCCCAACAAGTCAATGACAAAATCCAATTCGTTTCATCTCAAAATCATAACTAGAACTAAAGTTATGAATTAAATGGTAAAATGGGTTCGTGCTGTCAACACAGTATAACGCACAAAACCTCAACCAAGTATTTACTTAAAACACTTTACTCGTAGGTTTATTCTATAAACCGATGCTTATTTCTTCAGTGTCATTCCACTTCTAGTGGTTTGGTATTTTATTTTTCCACACCAAATATATTCATTCCACTTCTGGTGGTTTGATATTTCATTGCTCCACTTCTAGCTTGTGGTTTGATATGTCATTAATCCACTTCTAGTGGTTTGGTATTTCATTGCTCCACTTCTAGTGGTTTGATATGTCATTAATCCACTTCTGGTGGTTTGATCTTCCATTATTCCACTTCTGGTGGTTTTTTATCATATAATGACATATTTTAAGCAGACACAGTGAAGTTACCAGTCAATCTGAGAGAAATTGACTGACAACATAGGTGACGTTGACAGTCAATTTGTAGTTAAACAATAGCAGATTTTTGTGTGTTCTTCTATGCTAACTAAAGCAAAAGTTACGGTGCACCCACGAATTTTCACCAAAATTTTACAAGCATCTAAATAAGTTGCATAACACATAATAGAGAAATATATTACTCAATTTAATTTGGTCATCATTGACCATCACTTTATTCAATTAAATTGAGACTTTATTCATTATTTCTAAAACTTCAGGTTTTGAAATTTGTCTCTTACTTCAAGAAGAGAAATATGAATAATAACCCCTTTCTTATAATAGAAAACTTCAGGTTTTTATATTTATCTCTTGCTTCAAGAAGAGAATATATGAACAACAACTTTTCTTATAGAAAATTTTGGAGATTGAAATTTGTTTCTTCCTTCATGAAGATAACATATAAATAATAACTTTTCATATAGAAAACTTCAAGTTTTCAAATCTTTCTCTTACTTCAAGAAGAGAAAATGAATCATCACTCCTTTTATTTATTTATAAAACTTCAAGTTTTATTTTTAAATCTTCTCTTGCTTCAGGAAGAGAAGATGGATTCATCCATTCAAGTATATAATTTAGAGTAAAAACCAATCCACAACCAAATTGGTTAAGAGCATACGAACTTACCACAATCAAATTAATTTAGAACGTACCAACTTACCAACTTACCACAACCAAATTGGTTAAGAAAGAAGATGGTGGTAGTATGATATTGCTCACAAATTCCTTGAGCAATTCGTGCTGATAACGTGTTGTAAAACCAAGAATTTAGAACAAGTTATGAGGAGAATAAATTTCTCATTCATCTTCTTTGATTTCCATTTGAATGTATAAATATTATACAAGGATCAGCAAAACTCTTTGAGATACACTATCTCAGTCTCCTCCCTTCATTCTCTCCGAATTCATCTTCTCTTCTTTCTCCCCTTCCCCTTTTATCTTTGTTTGCATTAGGTCCACATGATGGGATTACCTAACCCACTTATGAAGTGGTGTTCCCATTATCACAAAGTGGAGGGGGTGTGGACATCCACTCAATTTCTACTCAATGTTTAATATTTATAACACTCTTTCAATTTTAATCTATTTGTGTTTGGATTTATAATTTTTTTTTTATTGTAAACAAGGGATGGAGGTTCAGGAGGAATCAGAATTGATTTGCCCAAGGAATTCAATCAGATTGTATTTGCAATCTGGAGATAAAGTGCTTTGTGAGGGCATTATGGGAATTTGATCCATTTTGGACATCATTTTCCTGACTCAACTAAACATTGAAATGGGAATGGTAGAGGGAATATTTCTACTTTCCATTACCGCAAACCAAACAAGGGAATGGGCATCAATATTAAGCATTCCTATTCCCAAGTAATGACCTATTCTCAGAACTCACATTCCTAACCCACGAACCAAACGCCCCAGTCAGGATTCCAGGAATAGAGGCTATTACTGGCAATATAACACCTGGCGATAAATTATCCCAACAGCCGGCAAAGCTCAACAGCTGGCAAACGTTAACAATTACAAAACTTCTCATTTGCTGGTCAGTTTGGTTACGTTTGGTGCTTTATTGGGCAGCTTAAACTATTCTTATTGGGCAGCCCATGGTATTCACAAAAGCTCTAGCCGACCTTACTTAACCCGACCCACACCAGATCTCCACTAACGTCTGCTTACTCGACCGACCTACTATAGACTCTATCAAGCATCAACGCTTACCAACTACCAGAATTTATTCATCATAGAAGGAAATTCCAAGAAAACTATAACATTCACTACAAAAAAAGAGGGTATTAGCCGTCCACGGCTAAAAGTAGCCTATCCATGGCCAAAAGATCCCCACCCACAAATTTGGAACCGTGGCCAAAAGACCCCCACCCACATATACATCTGTTGCTATGGGTAATATTTAAAATAAGAAATGTTTATATGCAGAAAAGTTAGCCACAGATACATTTGTGGCTAACTATCATTTTTATTTTTTATATATATAAAAATGAATTGAGAAACGTGTAACCTGTTGTATGCATTTTCATTCAAATTATAACCTGTGCATACATAGATGGACATTCTCATTCAAATAAAAAATGCTTCTCAATATATATATATATATATATATATATATATATATATATATAATTTTTTAAATGTTTATTAGTACCCTGTGCATATATACATAGCCTCTACATGTAAATTCATTCTCATTCAAATCATGCACGAGATTCACTGAACATCAATTACAAATCTTATTCATATCATACACGAGCTTCACTCAAGTTTAGCAATTCTAAGTTTATCAAAAGAGATGCAATTCATCATCTTCACAATCGATCATCATCTTCATAAGCTTTCCTTTCCTCATAGTACCTGCGGCAAAGACGAAGATATAAATGAGAATTTACAATTGGTGGCAAGTGAGCATTGTTCAAGGCAACCAAAAATGTGAAGGATCTACAACAGCACTCTTTCATTTGTTCAATATTTGAAAATAGGTAGGAATTTGACATCAAGAAAGCAAGAAATTTATCGCTTACCAGTTACCAACACTACAACAAAGATTCTTTTACATAAAACCTGAGCTTAGAAGTCTACAAATTTATATCTATACCTGGAATTAGTAGATACACAAATGAATTGAGCAGTGCGTGCTCTCCATTCCTGAAAAGCAAAACAAAACCAAATATAATGAATCAGATGCATTCATATATGAACCAACAAGTAAGAACAGAAAATCCCATTTTGAACCAATCTGGTGAAGGGAAAACTAGAAACGTAGTAAAGTGATCAGCATTCGCATAAAAAGAAGTGCTGCAAAGGATAGGCTTCCTACAAAATAAAAGGTTTTCTTTTAATTAATTATTTCATGTTAATCTTGAAAATGTTCTATCTCATTGAAGGAGTTCATTGAGTATGCAATTCAATATGATCAACCCAGGACAAACTTTTGACCTTCTCTAGAAGAAAAGTAAAGTTTTCTCAGTTAATCATTTCATGTTATCTTTGAATGTCCTATCTCATTTTTTTTAAGTCTCGGGTTTACATTTCAATAATAGAAGAATAAAGGAATTAACCATAATTAAGTTCTTACATCATGGAGGTCAAAGGAACCCAAGAAATAAAATCTAAGGCAGAATGCAAACTACACAATAAAACTCCATCATTCAATTTAACATAAAAATTCAATTGGTACCTTATACCCTTAAGTACTTTTTGTTTTTGACAATATGCTGGCTACACACTCATTTGCTTCAGATTAAGTATTACTTCAATTTTACTAGCAAACCATCATTATTATCGTAATCCTGGATAAACTTATATCATCCACCAGCTTTAATTACAGCATTCTTCTTTCTTTATTTTATTCCATTTTGAAACAAATTGTGTTTCAAAAAGCATACAAAACCAGTATCACAAAAACAGAACAAAATGAACATAAAATTCAAGTCCTTAAAGACCAACACTGAAAATGAAGTCAGAAATACACATTTCTTAGCAAAATGAATATAAAATCAGTTTTGAGTCAAGACATTCTTGAGAAACAATATAGATGAATGATCGTCTTTACCTCTCAGACAGCCATCCACTCCTGATCGGCTTTAACTGCTCCATATGACGTAAATCATTTAACTGCTCCTACATGGTAGCCATCCACTCCTGATTGGCTTTCCTAGACTCCTGTAACTCTCTCAAAGCCTCCCTAGTGACTCTCGCAAACCCCTCAGTGTGTTCTGCTTTCTTATTTGCTGCCACCAATTGCTCCTGCATAATTTCTTCATGATATTGTTGGGCAACAAGCAGTGGGACATGAGTACCAATCATAGGCATACGACCATGCCCTCCCTCACCAAACACCATTGTAAATGCCTCATCTCGGGCTTCCTTCACTGGCATACCCTCAGGAATTTGGCTAAGGTGGTCTTCCATCACCCCTTGCATTAAATATCAATTAGAGATTATGTAAAATCATACATCATTCACATAAATGATTAATTTGAAGTTAAAATATACCAGTAGTTCTTGAGGAAAGGACATTTTTTATGCATAATCAGAATATTTATATGAAAAAATACAGCAAAAAATTAATCTAATGACCTATGGCCTAATATTCCACAAATATAGAGAATACCCAACTAATGACCACACCAACAATACCCACAAAGAAAAATATCAATGTATAAGATCCACAAAGGCTCAATACCACCAATCGAGAGAGCTAATAACGATATGCATAGTAGAAAAGTGCAAGGAGTATCTACCAGTAGACCTCTTGGAGAAGTCATTCTCTGTGAATAATACAGCAAGAAATCAACCAAATAACTGAAAGCTGGATATAACCCATGTTCTAAAATTTAATTAAACACAGAGAAAACCTAACAAACACCCTCATGAACACCAAACAACGCATACTCACTAAGAGCAATATCAATGTGTACATTGGATTATTGGATTATTTATCACCTTAGTCTTAGGCTCCCCCCAATGATGCACTAGGTTCTTCTATCGATTATCATCAAGATGATCAAGCAAGTCCTTGTACTGCAGTTGAAGGGGTAACTCATCGTCATGGAAATCTCTCTTCATCCGATTTTTAGCACCCCTCCACAATTCATCAAATTTTACCCTAAACCCCTAAAACCCTAACCCCTAACCCCTAAACCCTAAACCCTAAACCCTACCCCCTAAACCCCTAAACCCTACCCCCTACCCCCCTAAACCTTGAACCCTGAACCCCTAAATCCTAAACCCCTAAAACCTAAACCCCTAACCCCTAACCCCCAACCCCTAAACCCTAAACCCCTAACCCAAATCCCTAAACCCTAAACCTAAAACCCTAAAACCCTAAACCCCTAAACCCGAAACCCAAAACCCGAAACCCCTAAACCCCAAACCCTAAACCCTTTCTAATTTTAGCATGGTATTAGATTGGTAGGATCAAAAAACTCATTTATTTATTTATGTCATTAGATGGCCTCCAGGTGGACGGATGAAAATATAAAAAAACTATTCAAAGCCCTAAAGAATGCACAAAAAACTTCTTCTGGTACCAATAATTGGGCAAATGTCCATGTGGAGGAACTGAAGTTAGGTCTCATTGACTTTAACAGAGCTCAACTGCAAGCCCATTATACTGCTAAGAAGGTAACTTTATATTATTTTTAATATGATCTATTTTTAAATTATTTTGATTTTAATTTTTTTTGGCGTGATTAGAAGAAGAAAACTTCAAATGCTTCCACTACGACTGGTGGTAGTAGTGCTGACCCCTGATAGCGACATTCGTGCGCATACTGGAAGAGATGGTAAATGAAAATGTTATCTCAGAAAGAACATTTCAAGAAGCTATCGATTTGCTTGCAAGGGATCATGATTACTTGAGTATTTTTACCAGAATTACAGACATGAAGAGAAAAAAAATAAGTCTGAAAGCTGAGCTTGAAAAAGTGAGGGGCCGCAATGGAGCTGGACCAGCTAATTAAATTAGTATTTTTTTTTATTTTATTTATCTGGTTAGTCTTTGTTAGTCTCGGACTGTATGGATTGAGCAGGTTCTTTTCTTTTACGACTGTTTGTGTCTTCTTTTTCACTTTCTTTTCTTCCGCTTCTCTAGAACTTATGATGCATATTATAATAGCTAAATGAAATAGTTACTTTTAAGTAGCTAAATGAAATAGTTATTATAATATGCATCATAAGTTCTAGAGAAGCGGAAGAAAAGAAAGTGAAGAGGAAGACACAACAGTCGTAAAAGAAAAGAACCTGCTCAATCCATACAGTCCGAGACTAACAAAGACTAACTAGATAAATAAAAAAATATATATACTAATTTAATTAGCTGGTCCAGCTCCATTGCGGCCCCTCACTTTTTCAAGCTCAGCTTTCAGACTTATTTTTTTTCTCTTCATGTCTGTAATGCTGGTAAAAATACTCAAGTAATCATGATCCCTTGCAAGCAAATCGATAGCTTCTTGAAATGTTCTTTCTGAAATAACATTTTCATTTACCATCTCTTCCAGCATACTCACGAATGTCGCTATCAGGGTCAGCACCACTACCACCAGTCATAGTGGAAGCATTTGAAGTTTTCTTCTTCTAATCACGCCAAAAAAAATTAAAATCAAAATAATTTAAAAATAAATCATATTAAAAATAATATAAAGTTACCTTCTCAGCAGTATAACGGACTTGCAGTTGAGCTCTGTTAAAGTCAATGAGACCTAGCTTCAATGCCTCCATATGGACATTTGCCCAATTATTGGTACCAGAAGAAGTTTTTTGTGCATTCTTTACGGCTTTGAATAGTTTTTTTACATTTTCATCCATCCACCTGGAAGCCATCTAATGACATAAATAAATAAATATGAGTTTTTTTATCCTACCAATCTAATATCATGCTAAAATTAGAAAGAATATAACAAAGAAAAAAAACTCTTTTACTATCAGAATAAGAAAAAAAAAAACAAAAAACATACCACGCAATAGAACAAAATTAGAGAATTTCCAACTTTTTCTTGTCTCTGTTTTAAAAATGAGAGCTTTTCAGTTTACAAACTTCATAAACTGATTCTCAATTTATAACTTTGTAAACTGAAAGAATAGAACGTGTTGTCTGTATGTTGTCTTTTCAAGGAATGAATGGAAATCTAAAAACTTTGCTGCTACGATTCAGAAAAGGAATCAAGAGAGGCGGGGGGGCCATGGCCACCCCCAAGTAAACCAAAATATCGTTAGCATTTTAAGACCCTCAAGCAGCAATTATTGACTTTGACCGTCACTCGCCCTTCGCCCTTGTAATGTGACACGTAGTGGTTATTTTAAAGACTACTACTATAAAGGCCAGGCAAGGAGGTTGAGTAATAAAGAAGAAAGCCTTGACAGATTCTTTTATCAGAGAAGGAAGGAAGAGGAGGCGGGGGCCATATGACAGGCAGAGGGCCATATGACAGGCAAACGAACTGAATCAGGATTTACGATTCTTTTATCATAGAAGGAATGAAGAGAATGCGGGGGGCCATATGACAGGTAGACGGACAAAATCAGGATTTAGGATTCTTTTATCAGACAAGGAATCAAGAGAAGGCGGGGCCCTGGCCATAACCCCACTATATATATATATATAATTTGAAAAAGACAAGAAGACCATAGCCTCTTTAGCTCCTCAATAGTTTGGTCCCTAACAAGAAATCAGTTTGTTTCTTGAGAAAGCTTTTGACTGAAGGAGTAATAAAGTAAAGTACAGAAAAGAAAACCCTTTTTCTGATCAAAAACAAACAAAGAAGAAAAAAAGAGAGATTTGTTTATCCCAAAGGGATATGGAAGGACCAAAGTACCAAAATGAGTGTCAATAGAAGACTAATCCAATGGTACTTTCTTCAATAGTTTTTGTTTCCTACGCCTACTCTTGGCACTTTGGCAGGTCCACCAGAAGGAGCATAGATATATAAATATATATATAACCCAATTGCGTAACACGTCTCCTCTTCTTTCTGTATATATCTAGTGGAAATTGGTGGGTGTATTGTATTTACAAATGTAGGAGCCTGGCTGGCTGGGATAAAAGTTGTACTTGAAAATTGCAATCAAACCTCTTTGTCCAGAAGTGTTGCAAAAGACATGAGCATGAGCATGGCTTTTTTAGTCAAAAAGGATGGCTCAGTAAATGCCTGGCCCCTCTTTACAGTCTTCCTTTTTCTACTGCTGCTTGTTCTTCTTTTACTCCTCCCATTTCAAATCGGTCGTATTAAAATATAAAAAAAAGAAGCATTTTAAGGTTATCTTTAAATACTTTCATATTAATACATATTTTTTAAAATTTCAATTTTACCTCCATGTGTGTAAAACATTAGAAAACAAAAAAATATATTTTTAAAAATATTTTAAAAAATAAATAAAAAAGAACCAATGATTTTTGAAATGTGACAATAATTTTAAAACATCCAAACAAAATATAATAGGCCAAAATATAAACCAAGAGTTTTTTACCTTTCAAGAATTGAATTATACTAAAATTTAAAACAAAATGTACGCATCAAAAATAAAACTAACATTTTTACAATGTAAGCAATATATATATATATATATATATAAAGAGAAGAAAATGATAGGCAAAAAAATAATCGTTTCTTAATGAATTGCAACTAAGTCATCTATCAAAATTAAACTCGACGCTCTTTTTAATTGTTATCCACTTATTATTTTAACCGTTGGAAGCATGATAAAGTGAATTGGTACGGACGAATAAGGTTATATTTTATTTATTATTATTTTTTTTTTTACCACATTCCGTAAATAAGAATGATTCCTAGTTCCCACAACCCACAAAATATATATATAATATTAAAAATTATTAAATAAATCTGGGGAGTGGGGAAAAGATGTTAAATAGATTTGGAAGTGAGGGGTCATTCAACACTTAGATGAAGGGGTTTATGAGCATTACATATAACTGTCAAAATTTGAAAAAGGTAAGAAGACATGCCCCCTTTGGCCCCTTATTCACTGAATGAGAAGTCCGGCATCCTAAAATCCAACCACGTGGACGGTCATTTCATTGTTTTACAACATGCTGGGTCCCATTTGCGGGTAGATGGTAGAAACTTTAATTTTAATCAATTAATTAATTAATACTGAAGCAAGAAAAAGTAAAGTGAGGAGAAGAAAGGCTTTTTCTGACCCAAAAAAATAAAAACAAAGAGGAAAAAAAGTAAGAAAGATTTGTTTATCCCAAAGGGCAATGGAAAAAAAGATCGGCCAAGCACCGAGCCATTCTCAGGCCGCTGGTGACACTACTGTGTCATCTCCAGCTACAATGAAGTGTTTCTCATTACCCCTTTTTCTTATTTGGTTTAATTATTTTATTTTTGTTTGACAATGAAAATGGAAAAAACTTTTTTCCCATCCTCTTGCCCTCTTTCAAATATTTATGGTAAAACTTTTCTCTGAGGCAGCATTTCTTATACAAATTCATCCTCCACCAAATGTAAAATTCCCTAAGAACGAGAAGGAAAAAAACAATTGGAAATATTTTAGACATGCAAGTTAAAACTTTTATCTTGTCATTCAATGAATCATTTTGATGATAATCAATTCGATTACCCCAAGATTCAACTACGTCAAACGATTTGTAAGAAGATAAGTGCTAATGCTTATGTGTTACAACGGCATTTAGATGCCTCAAAAGCTTAGGAGCCATACATGCATGCTTTGAAAGCCTAAGTGCATCTTGTATTGATCGAGATGGGAATGACCTTATTTTTGATAAGTAATATAAAAGCTCGTCAAGTAGGCAAATAAGCTCATCAACATATTATCGAGGAAACGTAAGTCTTTTCCCCACATCTATGAGTCGCAATTCGAGCAAGCATTCTGAAGAATTCATCACTTTACTTTTTCTTTCTTTTTTTCACTTTTTTTTTTTCTTTTCTTTTTTCTTTTTTTCAAAACACTTTAGTTTTTTTTTTTTTTTTTTTTTTTTTTTTCCCTATAATCAAACACAATACAAATAAATAATACAAATTCAGATAATTAAAACTAAGCAACTAGAGAACTGGAATAGAGTATTCTGGATTTAACTTGGCTTTGATACCAAGCTGATGCAGGACAACCCTCTTTAGAACAATGAAAGAGAAAAGAAGCTTGAATAAAAAGCTAGAAAAGAAGCTTGGAAGAAGCAAGAAAGAAGCAAAACCCTAGGCAAACCTAGGGGTGTTTGGAGTCGACACCAAACATGGGAAAACCCAATTTTAATCCATAATAAGATCCATATTAAAGAGAATATTGGAGCCTATATATAGGTCCCAATTACGTCAAATAAGGAAAAACTTAACCTAGGAATTTAAAAGGCAAAAACTTAATTATTCTTAAAAATAAATTTGCCTAAAATATGCTAGAGCCTAGGTCTTCAAATTAATGGGCAGTATTGGACCACCCTGTTGACCCATGAGTCTGCTATCCCCATCAAAACTCCTTAGAGGAGTGAACCCAAAAAGATCCCAAAAGGTGGACCATATCCCACAAACCAAATAAAGGGGACTCCCTATCCTCGAAAATCTTAGCATTTCTTTCAAGCCAAATAACCCAAAATACTACCAAGATAGCACAGCTCCAAATAATTCTTGCCTACGTACTAGACCTGAAAGTCTGAAACCCCAAAAATAAATCTCAAACATCCTCAAAAGACAACCCAGAAGAACCAACGTCTCACCACTTAGACTAAAAAGTCTTTGCCACAACCACAAAGCCACAGGGCAAAAAAGAAAGAGATGGTCAATACTCTCCATTGCACCTTTATACATAACACACCAATGTGGGCATAAATAAAGGAAAGGTCTCCTTCTTTGAAGCATCTCATTGGTATTAATCCTCTTGTGAACAACAGTCAAAGCAAAAACCTGGAATTTGAGCAACACACAAGCCTTCCAAATCATAACTAAGGGAAGAAAAATGGGAATACTACGACATTCAATCAATTTCTCAAAATAAGATTTGCAACTTTGCATGAAAAAACTCTAGAGGAATTGGCAATCCAAATTCTCGTCTGAAATAAACTCTCTCAAGGAAAACCCCTCCAATAATAACAACAAAGCTGAGAGCTCCACACTTTCCCTATCATTGAGATCTCTGAAAAACTTGAAATCCCAACCAAGATGAATAGAATCAAATGAAACCATAGAAGAAATAGAAGCATTGTGAGCCAAAGAAAGCCTATATAAGCGGGAAACAAAGAAGAAAAACAAGCTTCCCCTCTCCAATGATCTTCCCAAAAACACAGTCTATCCCCCTTCCCAAACAGACAAGGAAATGAAATACAGAAAGCTATCCATACCCTGAGAAATAAATTTCCAAGGACATCCAGCCGAAGTCCTAGGGCTTGCAAGAGCATCCCATCCATTATGATATAAACCATACTTCTAATTATAGCATGCCAAAAAAAAATTCCACTCTAAATGGAACCTCCATAACCACTTAGCCATTAGAGCAACATTTCTCTTCTCAAACATACCCAAAGCCAACCCCCCTTGAGATTTAGACCTACAAACAACATTCCAACCAATCAGATAGTCTTTCTTACCCTCCCCACTTCCTTCCCACAAAAAACCTCTCATTAACTTTTCTAAAGAACGAACAACCTTGGAAGGGATCCTAAAAAGAGACAAATAATAATTAGGAATACTAGACAAAACTTACTGAACTAAAACTAGTCTCCCTCCTCAAGGAATAAGAGCTCTCTTCCAACCATCCAATCTTTTCCTAACCCTATCAACAACCGAACGCCAAAAAGACTCAGAATAAGGGTTACCCCCTAAAAGAAGACCCAAATATATCAAAGACCACTCACCCACTGAACAACCAAGCTGCCTGCTAACCATCGAATCTTGACACCCTAACAATTGATCCCCACAATCGCACTTTTACCTATGTTAACTTTAAGCCCAAAAACTAGCTCAAAAACATGTAAAATAGATTGAAATTTAAGAATTTGTCCTCATCCCCAGACGCAAGAAACAAAGTATCATCCGCAAATTGCAAATGAGAAACATGAACCCTATCTTTACCCACCTCAAAACCCTCGATTTATTTATGGAACCACTTCAAAGAGACATCTTATATTAGAACCTGGCAAGAAAGTAGCCTTTTCAGTCATTTGAACTAAGACACTTCTAGGTAATAAAAAGCTCATGTAATGGTTCTTCTCTTATCTAATGGCTTCTATTTTCTTAATTTCTTTTGGTTAGAATTTATTTACTTTCTCCTCCTTTTTTTAGTTATATATTTTGTGTTATATTTGACAGGGATCTCTTTTCTTCCTTTTTACCCCCTTTTTGCCTATGTATCTCCTTTGTATTCAAGTCTATTCATTTTTATTTTTTGTAATTACCATGTTCTAAAAAGGTGAATAATTTTCTCTCTAGTGGTTTGATTGACAACCACAAAAATTTACTCGGGGAAAGCAGTGTGCAGCATAAGACTAAGTGCCTACGTCCAACATCGTCATAGCATTTTTTTTTCATTTTTCATTTTTTCAAGTTTATTAGGTTCTAATTCCTTGCATTTGTTTCAGGTATATCAGTTGGTGAGATTAGAGTACTAGACAGACAGACAAACCTCTATTACTCTCTTATTCTTCTTATATATATTGTAGAACGATATCCTGTTTACCATAACCAACACTGGATAATGACCATTTTATTTGTATGAAATTACTTTACATACAATTACTATTCATCTCCCGGACATCGCCTAGGGTTTCCAATAGTCACATGATATGGATGACCAAAAGAGAAATATATGGCTGGAATTCTCAAATCCAACGTAAATACATATATGTTCAGGCTGTAGTATCCAATCTATGTAGTATCCCCAAAACAATAGAAATCACACAAAAGCACAAAAATACAAATAAAATGAAAGTTCTCATTTTCAAAAATACAAATAAAATAAAGCCGTCAACGGCTGGTGGAAGCCAGCCGACAATGAGTGAGGAGCCGACGTGTCATGGATGGGGGAGTGGCTCATCGAAGAAAGGCGTTGCGAGGAGACCCACCCCACCGTACTCTCTTTTCTTCAAAATCGTGATCCTTTTGGGGAGTTTCACTGACGGGAGAAACGAGGGTTTCTCCGATGGGAGGAGAAGAGGACAGAGGACAAAGAGTGGAAGAGAAGAGAGAGGAACAGAGATGAGAGAGAGGGGGCGAACGAGAAATGGGTTTCAAAATACAGACCTGGATTTTGGGGGTTTGGTTATGCACAAAACGCTGCCGTTTGGAGCCTTTTTGCATGTGCTGAAGCAAACGGTGTTAATGTTTTGACATCAGTTGCTTGTCTTGAATCTGAACCATTCCTTTCTCTCATGGCCACGTGTCGACGATCCCACGGTTACAGATTGTGCTGTTAAAGTGCCATACAGCACCAAATCCAAGTCCTGGGAAAGAGAGGGACAGAAAGGCATAAGGAGAAAAACTTGCAAACTGCTCACACTGCCCGAGGTAACAAGTCATGGGTTCCCCTTCTCTTGTAGCAGGTTTCCTCCACCACATAAGATGATATAACATCGAAGTGACAAAAAGGCCAACCCATCATAAAAAGAACAAGAACACTGGAAAGGGCTGAAAATGTAATATCGCATAGACCCAACCTAAATACCTTTAATACCCATCAAAACCTCCAACCAGATCCAACCTTTCAAGCTATGCCCCACATTTGGATCCTAACCAAGCTTACCTTTTCTCAACGTTCTGCACAAAGTAACTTCACCTGACAACACTTCACTTCAATCTGGCAATATGAGTTCCCTCACTTACTCTCTCTCTATCTTCTATATTCCTCTTCCATGGGGAACTCCTCTAGCTTCCACCCAAACAATCACAGGTGTGCTCTCTCTCTCTCTCTCTCTTCATAATCGCCATAGGTTTGAATCTTCGCCAATCTGAATCTCCGCCAATCTGAATCTCCAACCTATCATCGGAAAGGAAGTCATCGAGCCATAGCATCAGGAATCAACTATTAAGGCAGCCAGGTATTAATCTCCTTTCTCCAGGTACGCTTGAACCCTACACTACTACACTAATAGAAAAAGGATCACAGTTGGATAAACAAAAAGATCATGGTTTTACAAATATCTGTGATCTTACATATGGGCATAACATTTGATCACAGTTATAATAAATAGATAAATAAAGTGTCGTGGTCATTGGGCAACTAAAAACCGTGGTGCTTTTTAGCGAAAATTTTCAGCAGGCTATTTCTCCCTCCCCTTTACGCATTATTTGGTTTAAAATCTTTTGATTACTTTCATTTCTCCCCATGCCTCTCCCTTACTCAAATCTAAACCACCACCATCTCCACCATGCCTCTCTCTCTCTCTCTCTCTCTCTCTCTCTCTCTCTCTCTCAGATCTGAATCACCATATCTCACCATGTCATAACCTAGCAAAGCAACGATAGTCGTGTAGCTGGAATTGGCGGCTCTCCTAGGTTCTCCATTTGGGCAGAATCACTCCAGGCAGGGAGCTATCTCCATCTTTTAATCTCTCACGCTCCCTCTCCCCGTTCCTCTGTTTCGGCAAAAAGCTTCGCCCCAGTCACGACATACGCATGCCATCGCTGTTCTCGCCCCTGTTGCTGCCATCGCCTTGTCCACTGAGTTAATTCTTTTGTTTTTGGTTTTGTTTTTGTTTTTGTTTTTCTCTTGTTTTTTCTGAAAGAAATGTCTATTTGTACTCATCTCCGTCAGGTGTGTGAAGTTCAAGTCTCAGGTTTAAGATTTCAATTCTAGGGTTTCATCCCCATATGGATGTCAATTATTTCCCTTTTTCATAATATGATTTGTTTATACTGTAGTAGTGATACTGATTGTTGTGTTCACTTGAAATATTTAAAGAAATCTAATTTAATTGCCATAATGTATGAAGAATTTATTAATTTTGTTCACTTTACTGTAAATCATGCGTGTATATTTCTGTGGTATCTTTTATTGCCTTAGAATTAGGGTTCCGACTTCTGACTATTAGGGTTCTAAACATATGGAAACTATCAGAACTAGAAATAAGGGCTACCATGAAAGAATAGGAAGAATAGAATAAGGGCTCCCCCTATCTAAATTGTTGATCTTTGTGTAATGGGTTTTCTCCTGCAAATTACCCCTCTTTTTTTTTTTTTTCTTCTTTTTCATTGTTTAATTTTAAATGCATATTCCATCTCAATTTGGGACTAAATACTTGGTGCTTTTTAGATGATGAATCTCAACTAGTAGAAGATTTCCAAAACATAGATGATTTTGACCCTCAAAAACATCTCCCCAGGACAGCATTAAGGTAAAATTACATTTCCCCCAGTTGATTTTACCCAAGAAGGCCTAGCAATCTGGGCAGGTTGGGTGGGTTTGGGTTGAGGCATAAATGAGTCTTTAGTCATCCAAGTATATATTTATTCAAGAAGTTTAACTATATATATTTATTTATTTATACTAGTTGGTGCACACGTGCGTTGCACGTGAATTTGTTTGAGGTAAATTATTTTTTTCAATAATGATAATAATTTTTTTAATTTAATAATTTTATCGTACCTTTGCATAAGATGAAAGCACTTTGATCACTCAATCCATTACTTCTTTTGATATGATTACTATTTTTTTTTTTTCATTATCTTTCTCAAATCATAGTGCTTAAAATTATCTTTGAAACTTCATTATACATAAGTTCTTTGATATGATTTGATTTCGATATATATATATATATATTTTCTTCGTTGATGCGTGGTGGATCACTGCTTGTGATTTTATTTTTTTGGGCCTATACATTTAAAAAAAAAAAAGATTTTAAACCCTTTTTTTTTGGGGGGGGGGGGGGGGGGGGTTGTGATCTAAGTTATTTTAACTTTTCTTTTCGTTTTTTTTTTTTTTGGTTTTGTTTTGTTTTGATTGGTATTTTAGGTTTCCAGGTAGATATTGCAAAGTTTCATGAATCTCACGATTTGATAGGGACTTTTTTTGGTGGTTCATTAGACCTTCCCTTTTTATTTTCATTTTTTTCTTGTGCATTCGTTAATGGGTTTTTTTTTTTTTTTTTTTTTTTTTTGTTTTTTTGTTTTGGGGTTTTGTTCAAGCCTACTTCTTTTTTAATTTTCCTTCAATTGAATCGTCTTTGATTCTCTTCTTTTTCTTGGTAATTTGACTTGATTATTTTCAATAATCAGAGATTATATATGAATTCCCAACAAAATATGAAAATTATACAACAGCAGCAATTTAAAAGTTTAATTATGCAATTCAAGTTTTTTCTGATATGCGTATCCTTAGAAAATAATCAAAGATTATATGTGCTATTCAAAACTTTACTTACGCAATTCAAGGGTTTTTTTTTTTTTTTTTTTTTTTTTTGGCATCTTAATATGGGTTTTCATTTGTTTCTGTTCAAGCATACGTTTCATTAAACTGATTCGTCTTTGATCCTTTTCTTTTTCTTGCTAATTTTGCAATTTAAATAGAAATTTAAAAGTCCAATCATGCAATGTAGGCAGAGATTTAAATGTTTATGTAGGCAGATATCTAAATGTTTAAACATAATTTGTATATATGAGTCAAAGTTTATTAAAAACTATATACCAGACAAAGCACCAGAAGAAATGAGATGCAATGAAGGCACATAGAAGACGCAGAAGAAGGAAACAGTAGTTGTTCTTTCCTGTGTTAGGGTTTTATGATTTTTATAATGTGTTTCTATTTGTATTTATATGTTAACATTGTTAGAGTTTTACGAACTATAGTTTCCGTTTCCTTAGAATTCCTATTTGGATTTGGTTTTATTTAATTATTATACGAATTATAGTTTCTTTAGAATTCTTATTAAGGTATGTGTTTTATATTGCTATATTTCATATATATGCAAAATGATAGTTGTGTATTTAAAAATTAAAATAAGGGTATATTAGTCAATCAAAAGTTTTTCTCACATTCATCTTTTTATAGGTAGTATAGATATGGCCCACAATACTTGGCCATAGTTATAAATATGAACCCTAAATTAACTAGTATAAATAATGTGAATGGAGGAGGAGGAGGAGGAGGAGGAGGAGAAATTAAAGCAGGAAATTAAGCAGGTACAAATAAATAATGGGATTGGAGAAGCAAATAGTAGTAGTAGTACTTACAAGTTATAAGGGCTAGTAGGGAGAGAGTGAAGACAAATATATATATATATATATAGGAATTTGTCTTTAGTCATCTTTCTCAATCTCCCAATTAATTTATTGCTATTTATTGTAGCTCCCTGGTTGTTTGGATAAGGCTTGTTGAGTTGAGTTATGAAAGTGAGGTTGAAATGCTTTAAGAATTAAGGAACTTTGGTGATGAATCTCTGAAACTTTAAATCATTAGTGATGCGTTCTTTTCTGGCTGGGATGATCGCGAGTTTCAGTGCATTTGCAATCTGTCATCCCATGTTTTTCAATTGGTAGGACGACCATCCAAAACAGCTATAATATGCATTATTTGAGCAGCATTTAGTTTGGGTTTTGAAATTTTGATTAATGCATATCAAATTTCCTCTACATTCAAATTTTTTCCCCAGGCAGGAAAAGGAAAAAAAAAATTGAAGAGAAGGTAAAAGCAATAAAGCAAAGGAAGGAAGAGAGTACCTTGCCAATAGTGGCTTGATCTAGAATTTGAAATAGAAATTTTGCATCAATATACACAAACTTAACCTACAAACTAGCATTTCGAAAAAATCAAATTACGCATATTAGACAAATACAAGGTCAATGGTATACATACTGACCGTAAGCATGACTATTAACATGCAGATGCAATTGCTAGAGCCATTCGCCAACCCTTTAAATGGAATAAAATAAAAAATAAAAACTATACAAAAATCCTTACATGCTTTAAACCAAATAAAAAATTTAAAAAAAAAAAAAAAAAAAAGGTAAGCTTCTTTTAGGAAGTTAAAAGTTCTTTTTCAAAATCCAATAACCAACCAAAAAAAAAAAAAGGCTTTTTATATAGAAAGAAGAATTATCATTTTGTAGGGTCTTATATGGAAGAAGAATTTTCATAATTCCCTAATACAACTACCATCAGCCCCCATACCACAACATAGCTGGACACCAAACATGAGAGCAAAGGCAAGTTTTTGGAACCATTGCATAAATTTAAAAGGGAAAAAATAGTGAAAAAAAATACATACTTTACATATTAGACAAATAAAAATTAAAAATGCATGTGGACAAGAAAAAATTATATTACCACTCCAAATATATTTCCAGAAGAAAAGTTGAAGCAAACAAATTTATTAATGTTTTGCTTCAAAAGACTTGATTTTTCCCACAATACCATCATAACACAAAAATACAACCTCAATTTTTTTTAATTAAGCATCCTCTTGCATAGCACCAATAATGGTGGAAATGCACCACCATTACCAACACTACTTGGGTCACCACACAGCCACCATGAAAAGAAAGGAGTAATCCCAAACAATGCAGACTGCAAATGAGCCAGTGGATAATGAACAATAAAAAATGCAATCTGATAGAACAATAAGCTATGATACCAAATTTCCTCTCGCAACCAACCAATTTGTATTATCTAAAGCAATGCAAGCATAGAATAAGCTACCAGGAAAATTGAATTGAAACACTCGGCCTAAATGTCAACAAATGTAATTTAAAATTATAATTCTCTTTCCATATATTTTGGAAGCAATCAAGCAGACTACTAATTAGAAACAAATGGAGCAATTGTTCTACACAAAAAAATCCAAACATTCATTTGAAGGTGTTCAGAATAAACCTAAAGAATTCTTCCAAAATACATGTAAATCCTGAAGGGAATGAATTAAGATTAGCATTAATAATGAAGGAGATTCAAGTCATGTTGGTGGTTGGAAAAAGGAGATTCAAATCAGCACACCTGCAAATTTTTTTTTTTCAATAACAGAGCAAGGACGTTAATTGAGAGGAATGACTAAATAATCGTTTTTAGGAGTTATTAACCAAAATCTACTCAAATCTATAAAACAAAAAAAATAAATAAAGTACAAAATGAAAACCAATATTTGCCGGGTGGAATTTTAGCGGATGAGGTACCAATCAGAGTTGTGTTGGATGGAGGTTCAGTGATTGAAATTGGAAGAGGTGCCAGCAGATGCAAGGTAGTGGGCTGGAGTTTTCACACGGAAGAGAAATAGAGCTTGAAACTATAGGCAAGTGAGCTTAATCCAAAATTAGAGTGAGCCAAATCCATAACTCCATACATTAGAACACAAATCACAAATAAGAAACACTATATAAGGCAGAAGAAAGACTTTACAGTCTACATTTTCATTAAAATTCATTCCTAAAAAATGTTTGTCATGGGCACAAACTATACAAGGGTGGAACGGATCAGATTACACAGCTGAAACAACCACTGCAAAAGTAGGGAAAAGGTGAAAAAAGTTAGTAAACTAATCACTAAAGACATTGCAAAAGGAACAACACAGAGAAACTGAGTTTTAGAATCCGAACTCAAGCAAAAAGTCACATACAAAAGGAAAGGTTCAAAACCCACCAAGAACATCAATAAGTTGCCAAAAAAAAAAAAAAGCAGAGAACAACAGACAAACCAAATCATCAAAATAGCTCATAATTAATATATAAAAAAAAAAAAATAACAATATGGAGAATTGAAAAAAAAGAAAAAAAAAAACAACCCCCCAATAAACCAAAATTTTGTTTTAGCTCATAATTAATCAAAACAAAACAATATGAAAGAAGATATAAATTAAAAATTAAGGGGAAAAAAAAAACAGATTGAACAAATACAGTACCGTGAATTCGTCCAGGTTGAACTCAAAATTCCATAAAGTCGATTATTTGATAGGTTCTCAAGTAACAAAATTCCTATGGAAATAGAAGAGAGAAACAAATCAATTCACATTAAAACAAAATTAATAATTCTAATTAGCTTGAAACAAAGTAAATGTCGGTTCGTGATTCCAAACCTTAGCATGGAACCCTCCGAATGCTTCTTAGCCTATTTCCCTAAGTGAAATCCACAAACAAAGACATATTTTGTTAGAACCCCAATAATGGAAACCTAAAAATAAAAAATAAAAAAAGGAGAGAGAGAGCTAGAGAGAGAGAGTTTGAGCTGGGTTTAGGTTTGAACCCCATTTCAAATTTTGAAATGGGTATAATTGAGGAGGCGGAGAACAAAGAGATTGAGAGAGTGCCTGAGAGAGAGCTTTAGGAAGAGAGAGCTTTAGGTTTGAATCCCAACCCCCTCTTATCTCCACCTCGCCATACACCACAAATCAGTGAATCACCTCCATCGATCTTCTCTCCCACTCCGTCACCCATTTTCAGATGTGACACAGATCTAACATGCACTTACACCCATTCTCCATCATCTTGTTCCTCCCTTTTCAAACCCACCTCCAACCACCTCCTTTCCCCGCTTCCACGGCCATAGCCACGACATTATAAACTTGAAACCCATTAAGAGATGCATGTGGGGGTTGAGAAAGAAGAGCTGGGTATAAAAAAATAAAAATAAAAATCCATACCAGGTTCACATAAATCACATTCAATGGCTTCAGCATTTAGTAAAAAAAAAAAAAAAACAAACATACCCCAGTCAAGATGTCGACTTAATCGTTGCCTTCATCGAAATGAACGAAAGAGGGGAAAGGAAGAAATAGAGAATGATTTCTTCGGATCTTCGGGACCGGGACCGCGACCGCTGTTTGGAGAGATGCACAGTGGAGTGAGAGGTAACTGGTAATGAGAACGGTTGAAAAGGGGAGAAGAGGAAGCAGAGTGCGACAGAGGAAGAAGAGAGTGAGATGTGACGAGAGGAATGGGCAGACTGCAGAATTTACTATCTTTTCCATTAGGACCCTCAGCCACGTGGAGGAACCCAACGACTCACTCCACTCTATGCACGGCAGTTATGAAAGAACCACCAAAAACTAGGGTGAGTTTAGTTTAAAACCGAAAACCAAACCAAATCAAATCAAATCAGAATTCTTTTGTCTTTAAGTTTGGTTTTGATTCTAATTTTAGAAAATCGAGTTAAATTGGTTTAGTTTTAATTTTCATGTTTAAAAAATCAAACCAAACCAAATCAAAAAAACTGAAAAAAATACATAATATAAATATATATAATTTTATATATTACATATTAAACTTGGTTTGTAAATTTTCTATTCTAATACAAGTATAATAGGTAATAGATTGTAAATTTTTTTAATGTTTTTTCTTTATTAAGTTGGCATGTATTAAACTAGATATTATTGTTGTGTGAGATATTGACACGTATTAGATTAAAGATTTAAACATGGATTGACATAAATCAATATTTTTCCATTTTGATACAATGTTTAATGGTTTTCCTTACAAAAATAGTTGACTGAACAGTATTACCCTATATATATAATGCACCATTTAACTTTTTTAAATAACTCGAGTTCTCTCTAACTTATGTCCTTTAATAAATGCACTCAACGGCGGAGCCACTAAAGCCCAGGGTTAACTTGACCACATTTTTTTTTCACATTTTTTTTTTTATAAATCATAGATTTGGCCAGTCTCAAAATCTTTTTGGCCCTCTAGATTTATTACCTCTTATACATAGTTTTGATTATGTAAGGGATATCCCAGATATCTCACACTTGAACAACCCTCACACACACACACACACATATATATATAGATATAGATAGCCTTTTTATGTAAGTTTTCTATACTAAAATCAAATTGCTCTGAAATTGATTGTTATTCGATCCAAAACATACGTGCATTTTTTAATAAAAAACAATCGCTCATTTGTAGACATTTCAAATGAAACAACTCTTAATTTTATATTAACTTTATTTTTGGCATGTATAACCAACATATGAATCAAATAATGGTGTAAGTGAAAAGCTTTTGTAAAAGATTTTGACTAAAATAAGTAACATATATATATATATATATATATATTTCTTATTTATAATTTACACAAATTCATGTGAAGCTATATATAATTATATATTTCTTTGTAAGAAGTATAATTAGCAATTGAGAGCAGTACTGTGGCTGGGTAGAGGAGTGGGATTTTTTTTCTCTTTCGAACCAATTAGGAATCGTGGGTTAAGGATTTAAGAACATGGTGTAAGTGAAACAAAAGTAATCATAAAAGGTATGTTTAGGTAATGTTACAAAAGTAACATTATTTTAATAGTTTTTCTTTAAAAATTGAGTGTTGAAAAGTAAGATCACAATAAAAGTTACAATTCGATGCATTGAGCTTTATAATTGTAAGTGATCTGACAAATTAGACTAGGACCATGTGTAGAGCTTTTCTAGAATTTTACTAGACATCGTGTAAAGTATCAAAATTTTGAGAAGTTTACTTACAAAAATTCATGCAATCTTCTAACATTGCTCTCATAATGTGATATATGTCTACAACATATTCTATGTCATGTACTTCATATACACCCATGCCATATACCTAGCATGTTCCCACATTCCATCATATCATACACCTTAACATACACCCACTATAATATACCACCTAGTATACTTTCACTTCAAACGATTGTCATCAAATCATAACATGTACCATGCACCATAAATATAAATAGCAACCAACAATATATATATATTCATTTGAGGAAATGTATACATTTCACCTCAATACATTTTATTTTAAACAACCAAGATATACCAACAAAAATTATGCATCCTACATCACTAGTTAAACAATTATAACATAACAAATCAATATACCATGCAATAGAGGTCACTAACCAATAAATCTAACATTCTAATAATCAACCAAAAATCCATGATTAGGTTTTGATCACTAATTGGGGGTTAAATATTTTTTTTTTGACTTAGTGTGTTAAGTCAATAATCATTTTATTTAATTATTTAATTATTTTTAGACGGGTCAATTTCAAATTTTGATGACGTGTACAGAATTTTATTTTATTTTATTTTCGATAAGGTCATAAATCTATATTGCCAGTGTTACTTATTAATTTGATATTAATTATTGCGTGTTATACACGATAATTATTTAGTATGTCATTATTTTATGTTTATGTGATAAATTATTTTGACGTGGGTCCTAAAGTTTTAAAACTTAATTGGACTACATGTGCTATTTAACATTAGTGGGATTAAGCACTATTGACTTTCACATTTTTATATGTGGACCTAGACCTTATGTTATATTTGGGTCTTTATTTTATATTGGGTCCAATATATTTTGGACCTAATGCTATATTAGTTGTAATTGGGTGAACCCAATTGGTGGAATACTTGCCCAACCCACTTTTGCATGTGGGACACTTGTCATAAGGGCATAAAACATATATAGATAAGGGTTTAAAGGCCAAAATAGCCCCATTCCCCTCAGTTTTCAGCAGTTTTGAGTTTTAGAGAGAGATAGAGAGAAAGAGAGAAGGAAAGAAGAAGAAGAGGAGAAGGAGAGGGCGTACGGCCCTTGCACATACCACCTATGGGAGCTTCTCCTTCACTAAATTTCTGCATTTTCTCTTCTCTTTCTCATCTATTCAAGGGAGGTACATATTTCTCCCTAATAGATTAAGGGTATTTGGAAAATATGGAATGATTTTCTTTATTATTAGATTATTTTCATTTGTGATTTTCATGGAAGAAATTTGTATTTTGGTATGAAATCCTCATGGATATTTGAAATTACTCTTGTAATCTTTGTATATGGTTTAGGTATATGTAAAAGAAACCATTTTTATTGTGGATCCAAACATGGAAGATTAAATTCATGAGTTTTGGGTTTCAAAAATATAACATGTGATGGAGGATGATAAGTTGGGTTTTCTTTATGTAAATGCATGTGTCTAGATTTAAGCTTTAATCAATTTATCTTCTTGGAATGAGGGTGTTATCATGATTAAACTTAAAGAAATTCAGATTTTATAGTTCATTTGTTCTTCTTGGAATTTATTATAAATATTTGTGTTATTTGGGATGTTGATATGTGTTTATTGGCTTGTGATTTGTGCCAAGTTTGAATTGTTTGGTTGAAATTCTGAATGTCTATGTATATATGTTCTCTATGAGAGTTTAGAGAGGTATGAAGGCTTAATTGGTATAATTAGGGATGGTTTCGTAACACTCGAACTAATTTACATGTGTGTTTTACTGTGCTGATAGCACGAACCCGTTTTACCATTTAATTCATAACTTTCATTCTAATTATGATTTTGAGATGAAACGAGTTGGGTGTTGTCACTGACTTGTTAGGCTAACATCCTACCAATTTTCATGTAATTTGGTGACCATTTAGTATTTTTTATTGAATTATTTCGTGGTACACCTGAAGTTGGGATTTTTGCTGGGCAGCAGTAACTCCATATTGAAAAATATTTTTGGAAGGGTTTTGTTGGTTGTTTCTCTACCAAACTTTGAGGATACAAAGTAAATTTGATATACTTTTAAGTGATATAAACCCCAAAGCCTATTTCTTTGTGGATTAAATCATAAAAATTCGTTTGTATGTGTTACTAGTTGTGTTCACTGAAATTTCAGATTTGGTCTTTTGACTTGAAATATATATATATATATATTTTTAGAATTGTGAAAATATTGGATAATGGATTTTCACAAGTAATCATTGATTATATGTTTCATGTTTGGGAGTATAATTTCTTGTGAAACTAATTGTGAGATTACAAAAGAAAAATGGTATTCTAGCCATGGTTGATGTAAAAGCTTATGATTTGAGTAGAGTTGTGCAATTGTAGACTTTTCGGTTTGAGTTATTGATTTGGATTTATAAACGACAATATAAGAATGATAAATATGGTTATTTCTTTCCTTAAAATTGTTGGAACAATTTATATGAGATTAGTTATGTGATTTTACTATGGGAAATACTCATAGACATGCCAAATAATGGTATAAGATTTTGTATTTTACATTATGGGGATATCGAATTGTTGGGAAATTTATTTTGCTAGCTATGGAGTTATTAGCATGATGGGCATAATCATGTTGCATTGGTGTTCATGTCATATCAATGCATTGAAAATTGACTTAATAAATACTTGGTAAAAGTGTTAAGGGGTCATTGGATTTGGACTACTAGCGGTCAAGGGATTTAGCGGTGTTTTCCATTCCTTTGGTCGTGGGTACTTTCCGGTTCCAGGTAGGAACCCTTGTGTTCCCGAATCAGAAGCTACTTTCCATATCCAGGTAGGAACCCTTGTGTTGTCCTCTTGGAGGTGGGTTTAAATCCTCCGTTTCCGCGCGAAGACTCCTGCGGGAGTGGTTTGGTAATTGAGGAATAAATGTAATTGGACATGAAGTCGCATATTGCATTATCATGACATGGCATTCATTGCATTAAGTTATGGGTATATAACTTATTGTATCTATTGGTTGTTTATTCAATTAGCTTATAGAATTTATTAAGATATTTCTATACGGTTTTATGGAAATACAACAATATGGAAATGAATATGAGTTTATGCTTTGAAATCGATGGGTTGTCTTTGATATAGAATTGGACTGGGATATTTTTTATATAGTGTGTATGAGTATTTTTATGTATCTTGTGGTTTTAAAATGGATTTTAAAACCTTGATAGATCTTGTAGAAATATGTAACCTATTGAGCGTTAGCTTATCTCCCCTACAGTTCTTAAAGATAAAGAAGTTGTTTGAGTTACAGTATTTTGATGAAATACTTCTATATTGGTTCGCGAGGCTCTATACAAAAATGGACTATACACATTTGTAATAGGCTATAGACCATTGATGTATTTATTTAGGACTGAATGTAATTTAATATCTTGGTGATGTATATTCTATCATTCCGGAATTGTAATATTGAGTTCGACTTGGGAACCATGTGGAATACGAGGCAAGCAATGATACCCTATGGGGATGGATGTTTTTAATTTTTCTGTAACAGGTTATGGATTTTACTTGGTTAGCCCGTATTACGAACGGGTCATGCCGGATTTTTAATAAAATAACGGTTAAAAATTATTTTAATCTCGCTCACTTATGGATCTAGAACCTGTTTTATTTTGAAAAGTCAAAGTTCAATTTGTCTTAAAATCAAATGCTTTATTAAATAAATTCCGTTTTATTACCCTTGATCATGACTCGATAATTTTTGGGTCGTGACAGGTGGCTAGCAGCTTGGGCCCAGGCGGCTAGCCGCCCAGGCTTTGTCATCTCTTGCCTATTTTTAACCCTTTCGGCTTCCAAATGTGTTTCAGGGCCCAAATCAACTTCCGATTTTGACGAAACGAAAGCCAAAACGACCATGTTTCGAAGGGTAATATGATTTGAGTCACTTTAAGGTAAAAAACCCTAGCCATGGTTGCATGGTTAGGTCTTACAAAGGCAGTTAACTGCTATACACCACCGTCGCTTAACTTAGGTATGCATACAGGGTTGCACCGAATGTCTTTCAATTCGAAATTCAATCTCCTTAAACACATTTGGGGATGAAATTAAGACTTATCAAAGTCAAATGAGTAGGCATGGAGTGAAAATCATGAGCCGATTCGAGCTCACCCGAAGAGGGTCTCTTAACCAACTTGAACCATATTGAGCTATTTTAATCCCAAACCATCAATTCATCGAATTGAACCCATATATACCTCAAATGCATCTATATGAACTCGAATTGGAAACTTGGAGATCATTTCAAGGTCAAATGGAAAATTTGTGACCTAAAGGACGATTATGCCCCTCAAGTCGCAAAAGTTCTTATTAACCCTCAAGATCAACTCCAAATTGAACCAAAATTCATACACATCATTCTCAAGACCCTAGAAACTCAATGCAAAAGACTAGACTCAAAAAGGAAAGAAAAAGACACATAAAATGACAAACCCTAGCTAAGGTGGCAAAAATGAGGTGTGACACCATTATTAATATTATTTTAATGCGCATCCATTGATGTTCTTACCGTTGGTGGGGGCTGATTTTTATCATTCATTATATAACTTACATATCATGTTTTTAAGATGTAGTCGTTGCCTCCTTAATGCATTAAATTATTTTATACGGTGTTATTGTATTGGCCAGTTACTAATATATATAACACATATGTTCCTAAGTTTTATATGTATATATTTCCACCATTTTTTTTTATACATATTGTCTTGTTACAGGTGAAGAAAAATGGTATATTTTGTGGAGCTTTTGCTCTTTGAATAGTGCAGATTTGTTGAGTCTATAGTGTAAGTGGCTGGAGGGACAACATGCCAGTGAACCTGCTGCATCAGACTAGCTTTCACAGATGCACGAATCGTCTTAAAGAAAGCGAGATACCCGTGCCTCAACCCACCACTTCGTTTCTATCGGTAACATTGTTTCATTACTATTTTTTTATCGTAATTTTTATTTATAATTTTATCAAGAATTCCCAACAATACTTGTAGATCGAAGACAATCTCAGGTAATTGATGCTATTTATTCTCAACATATTGGTAATGCTCCCTCTTCACAAGGTATAGATAAGTCTCTTGTTAAAGCTTCTAATAATAAGGCTACTTAACAAGTAGATTTAGTTATTAAATTTGTGGAGGGTAAGCTTAACTCTAAAGATTATTTTGTTCCAGTTTTGACCAAATCTTAGCAGAAAAAAATAAAACAATAGCAAAATTGGTTGCTAATACCAGTCAGTACTCCGCTAAGGATAGGAAACATAAACCTAAAACTGCTGTTTCTAAATGAGGATTATTTCCTAGAATGTGAGGGGAGTAGGTAATGCTTCCATCCTATGATTCGGTTAGACAGTTTGAAGAATTCTTTTTGGAGATCTATTAATCTTTTCCCTATTTGTGCTAATGATAGGGTCCAGGATTCCCAATTTATGGTTATTGTGTTCCCTTTGCAGCTTACTGTGATTCAATCTGTGAACCACGGGTTTCGATCCGAAGAAGGAGGAAGGAAAGAAAACCCTTCTTTTAAAAAGACTTGTAGAGATTTAAATTAATAAAAATTTGGTTTTTAAAAGGTTCAAAAAAACAAAACAAATAAGGAGTCGCCACCTCATTTTTAGGAAAAGAGGAAAACTATAAAAACAGTTTTTAAAGAAAACCTTTGAAAACAAACCTCATGACTCCGATCAAGGAAAAGCAGGTCTATCAAAACAAGAGAAGATTCGGAGACTAAGTTATGATGTGGGAAGGTTCTAGGAAACATCCTATAGGCACCCACATCGCCCCAAAATGGGTCTCTGAATTTATATGGGCTATTTCAATCACTTCCTAATTAGTCACCATGCATATGCAAAGAATCATCCATAAACCAATCCACATTCATCCATGAACATTCATAAAGCAATAAAACATCCATAAAGCATGTAAACATCCATGAACAAGTATGAGAGATATGGAAAGCAAGTAAGAGATAGAGAGAATGAGCAAACAAGTCCATCCTATCCACTAGTAAATATGTGATGGATAAATGAGCAAGCAAACAAAATCCATCCTATCCACTAACAAATATGTGATGGATAAATGTATAAGCATGGGTCCATCCTACTCCTCTAGCATATATGTGATGGACAAATGGGTAGAAAGAAAGAAGAAAAGAAAGAAAAAGAAAACCTAGGATACTTAGTATCCTAGAGCAGACTTTAACATCAAATGAGCGCCTACGTACCTTACATACAAAGATGCAAGGATCAAAGTCCACATAGTTCGATTGAGAAGGGGTTACTCCCTTTACAATGAACTATAAACCCTAAGTTTCCATAAAAAGAAAAGAAGAGTTTTAAAAGAAGAAGGATTTCCAAAAAGGAATTTGAGAAAAAATAGAATTTGAAAAGAGATAGAACTCTTCTCCAAAAAGAAGTTTGAAAGAAGTAGAATTCTAAAAGAGAAAGAACTCTAATTAAAACAGAATTTTAAGAAAGTTGGAAACTTAGGACTTTTGATCCAAAGTAAAGATAATAACCCAAGGGGGGAGAAGAGAACAACTCACACAATACTCACCATGAACCACTTACCATATGCAAATTATCCCAAGACATCGAGAAAATACCAATTAATCACCCCATGTATTCTATAGGGCAATTATTAAGCTCAAACCATTCATATTCATGCTCAAATCATCATTAGAAGACTTAATTCAAATATGGACAGAATACTAAATATGCATATAATGACCTAACACTCATGCGAATAACAAAACATGCTAAATAGGCATTACCATGATGAAAATATCATATGAAAATCCTAAACATGAAAAGAAAATCTAACATGATGCCTTAGGTAAGTACTTTATGTAAGAATGTGAAATAATCATCCTTACAGCGAGCTTTCTTAAGTAAAACCACCCGGAGATAATTTTACGTAGAAATCACTCCACATGAATAATTTCTTCACATATCCTACATAAAATATATACCTAAGAATGCAAAGAAACTCATAGCGCACTTAAACACACTCCAGAAAGCACCTATGCACAACCTTACCCTCTAAGGACGATAATTATCCTCGAAAAGAATAATCACCCATACACTATGAAGATGAGGCCTACACAGCAAGTGTCCTATACAAAAGATGCTTAAAATCATGCATATAATTGAACCATGAAGAGAAAACGGTCCTAAACACATCAATTGATTTTTTATGCAAAACATACCTCTATCCTTAAGAGAGAAACTATCCTACCAGCAAACAATTCACAATCCTAATCCACTAACATGCATTCCCATCATATTTGAATCATAGTACACTCTAAAATATAGAGTATATATGATTCCTAATTCAATACTAAGCCATAACTATGCAGAGAATGGAGTAGAAGAAGAAGGAATCGTAAAAGGATGCAAAGGAGACTTACAACAAAGCAAGGGTCTTCGTTGCGTTCTTCCTTCTCTTTGGCTTGGTTCCCTTCTAGTTCTCCTTTGAAATTGCAGTAGAAAGCCTCCTCCAAGTGATATGAGTGTGTTCAAACTCGTGGTCCCTCTCTCTCTTATGAATATAAAGTGTCAAATAAGTCAAAAGTCCCTTATGCTGATGAATGAGCCTCTATTTATAACCAACCAACCATATGAACCAATGGTTGAGATTAATTAACCATAAAATCAATCTAGGGCTGTCATTAAATCCCATGAATGTTAAACAACTCAAAACCACCTCCCAATAGGCTTAGAAGTCCTTTAGAAGGCTGAAAATCGGAGTTGTAGAGTCCCATTTTGTCAAAAACTCAAAGAGAGATAAATCAGGACGAAGGCCTCGGGTGACCGGTTGGGGTGAACCGGTCCAACCGGTTGAGCCCAACCTATCACCCGAGAAGAATCCAAAAATTTTGGAATTCTGACTCGGTACGGACTCTTAACTTCAAACGGACACAAAATTTTCATTTTAACTCCGATTTGAGTGATTCAAAAGCCAAAATTTCAAGGACTCAATGTAGAATAAGCCTAGAATATTCTTGAACCAAAAATCCCTGATCGTGATCAAGTGGCTGGGTTTTCATGAGGCGATTACCCGAAAAAAGGTCAATTAAGCATAGGGTAATGTGGTGAATCAATCCCAAACCTATCAATAAATTAAATTGGCTCTTAAATTGGACTCATTTCATCATTCTAAGGTTAATGGAACACTCTGGAACAAATTTGGAAGTCAATTAGAAAATATACGAAGTAAAAGATGAAATTGCACTTCAAGTCGCAAAAGTTCTAATTAACTATCCAAACCTATCTGGAATTGAACCAAATTTGACACACATATCCAAAATGATCCTAGAAACTAAATACAAGTGATGGGACTCAACGAAAAGACAAAAATATGCATGCAATGATGACCTATTCTCCTAAGGCTTAAAAGGGCAAAAATGTCCTTTAAGGCTTAGGGACTCCTAAATGATTCTAAACCTAACCAAATGCTATCTTGAACTCATGGGGATGAAAATTGGGTGTCTACAGATGCCCCTCATTGGTGGAGTTTGCTTCGCAAATGACACCAATGTTAGAAAAGATAGCCCATTTTCACAAGAAAAGGGCGATGAACCAATGCTTGAACTTCAACAGTGACTACTGAGGATGTTCATGACTGCTATAATATACACTTGTATAAAATAGGGGGGGGGGTTGTGTGTGACTATGAAAGTCATTTAAACACACGGTACTCTCATATGCCTATTCTTTCTAATAGGGGAACATATGCTTCCATAATGTACGCTCATTCTTTATAATGAGGACACGCACAAGATAGGGGGCGTGTGTGACCACAAGGATCATTTAAACACACTATACTCTCATATGCCTATTCTTTCTAATAGGGACACATATGCTTCCATAATGTACGCTCATTCTTTCTAATGAGGACACGCACAAGATAGGGGGTTGTGTGTGACTACAAGAGTCATTTAAACACACCATGCTTACTAAACAAAATCATGAAACTTTAATTTTAACAACTTTTTTAAAATTAAGTGAGGGCAATCCATTCATTGTGCTATAATTTCCTCAAGAAATAAATAGCAATGCAAAACAATTCATGTATGTGACTCAAGGAGTTATTTAAACATACTATCACAATCACTTCTATCCAAGCAATGACAAGCTTTATTTTAACAATCTTTGTTAAAATTAAGCGAAGAAAATATTCCAATTGTGCTATAATTCCATCAAGAAATTAATAGCAATGTAAAACATCTATGTATGTGACTCAAAGAGTCATTTAAACATACTTCTAAAACCAACTCCAATCAAGCATTCATACGCTTTATTTTAACAATCTTTGTTAAAATTAAGCAAAGCACACATTCCAATTATGCTATAATTTTCTCAAGAAATTAATAGCAATGTCAATTCATCATAAAGAATCAAGAAATAACAATTTCATGATCCTTACAAAGCATCCCAAGCATCCAATCAACTCATCATCCAATCAACAAAGCTTTGTTTTAACCCGAGGATTAAAAATAAGCAAGAACATTCAATCAATCCCAACGTGCTATAATTTCCTCAAGAAATAAATAGCAATAGCAATTCAATCACAAGAAATCAAGGAATATAAAATTCCAAGGTTCCAAACAAATATCATAAGCATTATCCTTCCATCATCCAAAGATAAAGCCCTTTAACAAAGCAATTGTCAAAGTGGGCTTGCAAATATCACCATAAGTGCACTAATAATTCAATTAGTGACTAATCACTCATCATTTCATTCATTTCAAATCATTCACATCAGGTTCTAGGCCTTTCAAGAGAGATTTTATCAAAAAATCAAGCGAAAAGGGGCCTGGTTAAGCGAATTTGTGCAAAAATTGCACACAATGCAAAACCGGGTTGGGGGACTGGTTGGACCGAACCGGTTGGACCGGTTGGGGCCAATTGGTCACCTGAGAGCAAATTTTCTGCTGCATTTTTTTTTTTTTTTTTTTTTTTTTTTTTTTTTTTTTTTTTTTTTTGTGTTTTGGCTATAAAGCCTTGCACATTCTTCACTTGTTCATCATCCTTTTGCTTGTTTTTTAGAGATTCTCTCTCTAGAAACCCAAAACCCAACATTCCCAACTCCAAAATACCAAAACTTTGGCATTAAACTTGAATCATTGTGGTGATTAAACACCAACAACATCACTTTCAAGGAATCAAAACAACTTTTGATTCATCAAATCATCCTTCTCAACTTACTTTTTCAAATCAAACCCATTTTCTCAAGAACACCCAATCATGAGTTCTTCATCAAATAAATACTCCGATGCCAAGTATCCACATTATTTCCTCAAGAAGACATACAAAGCACCTCATTATGAAGATCAACAGGATAGCTTGCTCTTGGAACCCAACAATCATCTCTCCTACATCCATTTCATGGATGAGGTAAGATAATTCCCAACTCCTACAAGTTCATCCTTATTCTTTCATTTTATTGTTTCTTTTCAAATATTTGCTATTCTTATGAATGGAATGCATTGAGTTCTTGCTATTTTGACAACTTTTGGGAGTTTTCCATATACAAAGACCTCATTTTCCAACATAGGCATAACTATGCCCAGCAAGTGTTTGATAAAATTCCCAAGAGAATAAAATCTTTCTTTTTGCTTTCAAATAGTCAAGATAATCAAAAGTGAACTCAAGAGCATCCTCTAGAATGCTAACGCATGAATTTTGAAATTATTTTCTTTACAAAAAACCTTGTAGGCATAACTATGCCTACCAAGTGTTTGATAAAATTCCCAAGAGAATAAAATCATTCTTTTTGCTTTCAAATGCCAAAAGTTCTTGAACAAACTATCAAGGATATCCTCCAAGGAGTTTACCCATGAGTTTAAAAACACTTTTCTTTTCAAAAATCATGTGGGCATAACTATGCCTACCAAGTATTTGATAAAATTCCCAAGAGAATAAAATCATTCCTTTTCTTTTCAAATGCACAAAGTTCTTAAACAAAACATCAAAGGTATTTTCCAAGGAGTTTACCCATGAGTTTAAAAATGCTTTTCTTTACAAAAAATCATGTGGGCATAGCTATACCCATCAAGTGTTTGACAAAATTCTCAAGAGAATAAAATCATCCTTTTTTCTTTCAAATGCTCCAAGTCCTTAAACAAAACATCAAAGGTATTCTCCAAGAGGTTTACCCATGAGTTTTAAAAACACTTTTCTTTTCAAAAATCATGTGGGCATAACTATGCCTACTAAGTGTTTGATAAAATTCTCAAGAGAATAAAATCATTCTTTTTCTTTTCAAATGCTCAAGGCTCTTAAACAAATCATTCTTTTTCTTTCAAATACCTTAGAAAATCAAAAGGAAACTCAAAGGCTTTTTCTTAGAATGTTGAACCATGATTCTTGGAGCACTTTTCTTTATAAAACTGCGCGTGGACGCGGTGGTCTGGTACACTTTGAGCGAGTGTGTTGGGGGGCTTCCAAAGCTTTGCGCTAGGGATGCCAAGGCCTCGCCCATGCTTGCACGGCATGGTCGCGGCGCTTGCAGGCAACATAGGCGGCGACCCCCCGGCGCCTCGCAGGGGCTCGAGGTAGCTCGCATCTGCTCTACCCGCAAGCAACGACTGTCGGGCTGCCAAAGCCTTACGCCAGTGATTCCAACTCCTTGCTTGTGCTCGCATGGCATGGCAGTGGTTCTCGCGGGCAATTGGCTTGGCACTCGAACGCGTTGGCCTGCGGAAGGTGTGATGCATGCGTCGTTCGGCTAGTCCAAGCCATAGTGGGATAAATGCATGCATGCGTCGTTCGGCTAGTCCAAGCCATAGTGGGATAAATGCATGCATTTGCTTGCTCGCAAGCTGGCATGTTTGGCTTCGAAGCCATGCGCCAATGGGTGCCAATGCCTCGCGACAATGGCGTCCACGGGCAAAATGGCTTGGCACTCGAACGCGTTGGCTTGCGGGGGGTGCGATGCGGGCGAGCATCCTCCTAGGCTTGGCTAGGCTACGGTGGGATAAACGTGGGCATTTGCTTACCCGCAAGCCGGCATGCTCGGGCTGCTAAAGCCATGCGTTGATGGGTGCCAATGCGTCTATGGGAAAAATGGCTTGGTACTTGAACGCGTTGGCCTGCGGCTAGTGAGATGCGTGCGTGCGATGGTTGGCTCGGTTGGCTCGTGGTGGGATGAATGCGTGCATCTGCTTGGTTGCGATTCGGCATGTTAGGGTTGCGAGAGTCTTGCTCTAGGGATGCTAATGCCTCAGCGACAGCCCCCGCAAGAGCTTGAGTAGGCGAGTGCACTAGAGCATGCTGGTTGGCGCCGGGTTGGATGTGAGTGTTCAGCGTTGCTTATTCGAAAGCTAGCATGTTGGGGTTACGAGAGTCTTGTTCTAGGGATGCCAATGCCTTGGCAACGGCCCCCGCAGGAGCTTGAGTAGGCGAGTGCACCCCAGCATGTTGGCATGTCCGGTTAGATCTATACAGTCGGCATGTAAGGGTTGCAGAAGCTTTGCGCTAGGGATGCCAATGCCTCGCCTATGCTTGCACGGCTTGGTTGGGGCCCCCGCAGGCAATATGAGGCGACGGCACCCAAGCATGCTGGCTTGCTCATGGTTGGTTGCATACGGCAAATCCAGTGTATGCATTAATACGGCCTTGT
>CM077828.1:1459147-1479147 GCA_039720395.1 Liquidambar formosana
CCCCTCCTTGATTCTTTCTTGCGTGCGGGCCGTGTCATTCTCTCCCACCCAATCCTGCGACGTCCTCGTCGCGCAATTGCACTTTGAACCTCTTGATATGATCCTTGTACTACCACAAGGTCTCTTCTCGTTCCCAACTCGCCTTGGACTCTGGTAGTCCCTTCCACTTCACCAAGTATTCTGTATACTCTGGCATTTCCTTCCTATGTACCACGCCTTCTGCCAGAATATCGTCCACTTCCTTGGCTTGACCTGGTGGTTTCTTCGGCAGCTCTTTGGGTAGAACTTGCGCCAACTATTGGGAATCCCCTTTTCCCTTCAAAGTCGCCAAGTACGACGTCTTCCCTTCATCCGAGAGCTGCATGGCCGTTATCTTCTTCAACTTGGTATTGGCTTGTCTGATCATCGGCACTGTACATGACATTCCTTCTTTTGCTATGCATAAACTACCGGCATAGGGAATAGGGAAGGCCTTTACCTTGTCAAAGAAGTCCATTCTAAGCACTATTGAGTAGTCATCGATATGTGTCACTGAGAAGTCGACCAACCCACTCCACACGCCGATGTATAGCTTCACCCCATAAGCTACACCTTCCGTCGGCCTGGTAGTTGAGTTGATTGCCTTCATCAATCCCTTTTCTTTGGTGACTTTGACGCCCAGCCTCTTAGCTTCCTTCACGTCCAGGAAGTTATGTGTCGCCCCCGTATCGACCAAGGCACGTGATGTCTTCCCCTTCACCACTGTGTCGATGTATGACAGTCCCTTGGTTAGGGCTTTAGGTTTCTCTACTTTGGCCTTTGCCGCATTGAGCAACTGAAGAGAACTCACCCTTGCCTCCTCAGTTGGCTCTTCCTCCTCCTCATGCCGCTTCGCCAAAGCATTCAGGGCCGCCCTCTTAGGACAGTCTCTCAAGAAGTGCGGTCCATCGCAAAAGTAGCACGCCCTGGGCTTGGACAGATCCTTGCCCTTATATCCCCTCGAGTCCCTTCTCGGGGATGGCTTCCTCGATTATGCCTTTCTCTCGGCATCCTTGTCTCCCCCACCATTGCTATTACCATCCTCCCACCCTTTGGGTCTCCTATCACTCTTTTTGAACTCTATAAGTGACTCCACAGCCGCTATAGCCGAAGACAAGTTCTGCACCCCACGCCGTTGCAGCTCTTGCCTTGCCCAAGGTTGGAGCCCACTTATAAAGAACACAAACTTATCCTCTTCACTAATGTCCGAAATCACAAACAACAGATTGCTATATTCCGCGACATATTCCCGGACAGTGCCCGTTTGTTTTAGCCATCTTAACTTCTCTTTTGCTCCAAAGCGGGCATTTTAAGGGTAGAAGTGTAACTTAATATCTTTCTTAAACTCATCCCAAGTCTTAAGGGTGAACGTACCTTGCTCGATCTCAATGCTTTGTTGACACCACCACAAGAGAGCGTTGTCGGTGAGGAACAAGCTAGCCGTGGAGATTTTCCCTGCGTCGTCCTCCACATCCATGTGTCGGAGGTATCTCTCGATATTCCACAAGAAGGTGTCTAGCTCCTTCGCATCCTTCCTGCCATCAAAGGCCTTGGGTCTTGGAGCCTCTATCTTCGGCGCCCCACGTACCATGTGAGCCCGACTAACCACCACCTCTTTGCAAAGTGCCCAATCTCCCTTCATTTCCTTCATCTCCTCGCGGAATGAGGCCAGATCTGCAAACACTCGATCCAATTGGCCTTGGACGTCCTGTCGAAGTTTGTCAGCTATGGAGTTCAAGGCTCCCAACATCTCGCCCTTAAGGTCCTCCACCATGCCTTCAAGGGTCGCCTGACTTAGGATGTCTTCCTCGAGCCGCATCACAATGTTGGCCACGGCTGTCTCCATCCTGACCAACTGTGCCTCCATAGATGACCCCACGTCCTTCAACTTGTCCCTCTTGCCCTTGCCAGTGTTGCGAGGGTCCTCCCGTTCCTTGTTGAGAAGCTCCTCCATCAGGTTAGAGGTGTTCACCATCGCCGCCTTTGCCTTAGTTACATGCCTTGCAACCTTGGCTCAACCTAGCTCTGATACCACTTGTCACGGGTCAGGTCTCCAATCCAATAGGCTAGCCCGTTAGGTGGAGTTGCCCTTGTTAGGATTATGCCCTAGAGCCAATCATAGAGATGATTGTTTAGGGATTAGGAACAATCAATTGATTTCATTTATATATGTCACATTTATTATTGATTTAATAAAAGGGCTTATTCTATTATGTTTATATGCATAATTTATATTTACATAATATGTTCATGGAGTTAGAGTTGAGAATATGAAATTACAAAGGGTTGTAATTTTGAGACTGTAAATATATCTCTGTACTAAACTCCTAAATCATTCCTAGTTGAAGGTTCACTATGATGGACAGTAATGAACCATAGGACTAGCACTTGTTAGGTTGACTCTATAGGAGGATAGCTAGTCTCAAGCTATTTGTGTAGAGACACTACAACCAACAAGTGGGTGCCTATTATAAGAATAGGTACACTGAATGTGACCAAAGATATGAGATAAACTGAATGGAGTTTTAACCTGCCTATCAATCAGTTTCTCATTGTTATAGTGGTACAGGTAATCCTTAGACCTGAGACACCATGGTTGTCTTATACATGCAGCTTTAGAAGTTTGATAACACTAAGTGCAGATCCTATTCAGGGGTCTGTAAGGGTGTTCATTGGCCCTACTGCTATGTGTGTGAAGGCATGTGAGTGATCAACAGGGAATCCATCACTCTCAGGAAAAAGAGAGTGAATGTCTCATACAGCATTCATTGAATATAACTCATTAAATCCATGGGCCCATGGTAGAATGAATATGGAAAGGTGTTTTCATAAGTTCATCATTGAGTTGATATTAATGAATGAGTATAAAGTAATTGAACTAGGGACTTGACAGACTTCCATGTCCTATTGGTTCAATTGGAGACATTGTGTTGATGGAAGGATGGAATTGGTACCTGTAAACTATAACAGAAGGGTTCTTTGTAAATGACTATTCACCTCATTAAGGACCACACCATGAGCCATATGCTAGGTGTTACTCATGGTTAGTAGAAGCCCTAATTGATATAAATGAGTTATAATCAATTAGGGAATTGAAAGGAGTTTCAATTAGACCCTTAATGGAAAGTGTTCCATTGTGCACAACTTGTGCTGTTCCTACTACTTAATGATGTGAACCCAATGGGTCACACACTGATCATGCTAAGAGAGCTTGAAAGTCTATGAGAGAAAGGGCATAAGTGAATAAAAGAATTGTTCTTAAGGGGCAAATTTATATAGGATATAAATTAGAGGGGTTAAGTTGCAATTATGTATAATTACAACTTAACTCATATGAGGAATAGGATTCCTCACTAGGGCCGGCCCTATTAGTGGGTTATATATAGCCTCACATGTGATGTGATGACATCACTTGAAACATAATTCATTCTCCCCAAGGGCTGGCCGAATTTCACAAGGAGGCTCTCTCTCTCTCTCCCTCTTCTCCACCTCTAGCAACAACAAGGAAGAAGAAGGAAAGGACTTCAAGTTCAAACTAGGTGTGGATACCGTTGGAGGCAGCACACTTGGGCTGCTTATTCACCGCTGTCCGGAGACAAAGCTTGGAGCAAAAAGGAGAAGACAAAGCTTGGAGCATAAAGGAGAAGACTTGAATCAACTGTAAGTAATTCTACCCTCTTCTAGTTAGGGTTTTTGTTTTGTATTAAGCATAATTAAGATTCATGGGTTTGGGAATCGTAGGAAAAATTTTAAATTCCGCCTTTGTATTTTTCCTCTCTAGTTTGATTCCCAACAGTGGTATCAGAGCCATGATTATGCCTAATACAAACTGCATGTGGGCTGTAATTCATGGTAAATTGATTGGTTTAATGAATTGAGATTCATATTCATGCATTCAATTGATTTCCCTCTCATGGCCGAACCTAGGGTTATTGAACCCTAGGTATTTATCTCTCCTTCTCCTCTTCTAAAATAGTTTTAGGGCTGCTGGAAAATTCAAAGAGTTGAATAGGTTTCAGTTTTGGAGAAGAAGAAGGAGGAAACTAGGGTTTCCTCTTCATGGCCAAACCTGGGGTTTTGAACCCTAGGTTGTTTTTCCCTCTTCTCCTCTTCTAATATTCTTCTAACATTAATTCTGGAATTTTTGAGAAGCATGTGATGTATACAGAAGAAGAAGAAACCAGTGTTTCTTCTATGGAGGCCGAACCTAGGGTTTGGAACCCTAGGTTGTTCTCTTTTGTGTTTTGTTTTTGTTTTGGTTTAATTAAGACATGAGATGCTTGTAATTAATCCACATAAAGTTGTTATGGTGATTTCTCAAGTATAGGGATGCATAGAAATCAAAACAATTCAAAAAGTTTGGGAAGAACACCATGGAGTTCGAATCTGGGTTTTAGAACCCTATGGTTCTTGCTACTGTTCTGATATGATATCTCTGTAAAATTGATGTAAATCCTTTATAGGATAATTATACATATTGTATGTATGATTTTCTTTAAGTTTTATAAGAGTCTTGATGCATATAAGAATCAAAAAGTTTGTTTTCTTGAAAAACACAGCAGGCTGTTTTTCTGCAGAAAGTCATCAATGGAGTTTTGTTCATATCTTGAGCTAGGGAACTCCAAATTGCATGAAACCAATTTTATTAGTTTCCTAAGACATGTAGGATGCTAGGAAAAATAATTTGGTAACCTGAATTAATCATCTTGCTGAGTTTTAAATCAATTTGTGATCAGGGACAGTATGCTGTCAAATTCTGGACAGCCTACTGTTCTTGAATTGTTTAGAACAATTGGGGATGATTTGATCATCCAAACCACTTCAATTAGCTTAGTAATTCATGTAGGGACATGATACAAAAGCTGGTTTTGTAGGTGGAGTCGAATTGATTAAGTTTTAGAAACGTTTGTGACCTTGGAGGTCCTCCCATGGTGGTGCCAGCAAGGGTTCTTGAAACCCTAATGTTCTTTGAAGAAGACAGCCCTCTTGGCCACTCCACACGTGTCCATGGGCTTGGACCACACCCTAGCTTGAGTCCCCCTTTGCTGGCCATGGCCTCCCATGGCCTGGCCAAGCCATGGCAGCCTTGGCTAGCCATGGCAGCCCACTATAGGTGGCGGCAGCCTTAGGGTTTCTTAGGAAACCCTAATTCCCTTTAATGATGAAACCCTAATTCATTAATTGCATTAATTAAAAACCCTAATTGACTATTAATTACCTTAATTAAAATGTTTAATGATTGGTCATTAATTGACCAATCATGGTTATTAATCATTAGGGTATAATTAATTGCATTTATGATGTCTAGGGTTTAGGGTTTAGGAAACCCTAATTCACATTAATTAAACCCTAATTCTATTAATGCATTAATTAATAACTAAACCTAGTAATTAATGTGTCTAACCTAGGGTTAAATGATTGGTCATTAATGACCAATCATGATCATTAATGGTTTAGTAATTAATCATTGGCATTTAATAGGTTTAAGGTTTAGGGTTTTAGAAACCCTAATTAGTGCATATTAATTAGGAGTAATTAATATCCTAGGTGGCATTAATTAAACCCTAATCCTAATCATTAATACCGTATAAACCTAGGGTTTAAATGATTGGTCATTAATTGACCAATCATAAGGCATTTAATGCATTAGGGTTACACTTAGGGTTTAGAGTTAATGCATTTAGGGTTTAGGGTTTTAGGAAACCCTAATGCACTAATTAATTAATAAAATGATTTTATATAATTCCGAAATTGATTATTTAATTAATGGTGATTAATTTTATAATGTTTTAAATGGTTTAAAATACAATTTAGGATTAAATTAAAATCTGGAATTTTTTAATTAAATGAAATTGTTTTGTTTAATTAAAGAAACCCTAATATTTGATATTAGTGTTCAATTAGGAGACTTTAAATGTTTCAATTGATTTGATTAATTGAAACTAAATGTCTTAATTGTTAAGACTTAATTAATTCAGGAACTTATGCATCTCCTAATAAGATTAGGACACATTAATGAGATTAATGAAAACCAATCAATAGAGTTACCATGAATGCCCATATGTTTATTGCTTACTGTTATTTCCTTTATTATGCAATGTGATTGTATGGTTATGGATGGATGATGATTATGGACTATACCCCTTAAACCAATTGTGATTGGCCGTCTTATAAATGGGTTGTATTATTTTCAAGAGTTGTAATTTTATTATGGTGATGTATTATTTATTTGGGGCTTGCATGCCACCTTCTTCTCTCTCTCTATCATTCTCTTATGTACCCCACATTCCCCTTATGTATCCCTTTCTTTAAAATTATGTAAATGTTATGTAATCGAGAGTGCACTAAGGAGCATGGTGGACCTAAAGGAGCATGGTGGAGCCCAACAAGCCTATGGTGGAGACCATGAAGCTAATGGAGGAGATTAAGGACTTGAAAGCTTGGAGAAGATTTTCAAGAGTGCATGCTATGTTTCAAATGAATGTTTTTACGATCACCTATACCCACCTTAGACCAAGGATTCAATTCATTGGCTTGGATTGAATCCTCTTAAAGTCCATAATCATCATAGTGGGAGCTTTTAATGAGATTAATAGAGATAGCTCCAAATCCAAAGATCGTTATATGTCACCTTATTGGGACTAATATCGATAAGTGGATTACATATATATAATGTTGTTATATATTTCTTATTTAAATGCATGAGATGTATATTAGATTAGTTAATTTGATGAGACCCTTAAAACCCCTCTTTTTTTAATATTAAGTTGGAAATGGAGAATACATTAGGGAATGGATTCTTCATTGCCTTCCATTATTATAGGATCATCTAACGTCCCTTAATGTGGGTACCTGGCTGCAGACATGTAGGAGCTACCCATATTAAAGACATTACTTGAAACTATCACATATATAGATATCATGGGGTGCCTAAGCTGGTATATACCAAGAAACTAACATGTGAGGTATATATTTGGTGAAACATACCTGTGTGAATGATGGGCTTAACTTAACTAGGGAAGTATTCCAAGAAACTAACATGTGAGGAGTATGTACCCTAGAGGCAAAATGATTGGAACTTGCTTATGAAGCAATAGACAAAGAGTTGTCTTCTTACTGTGGGTTAGAAGTCAAGAAACTAACATGTGAGGCTTCTAGGTCACAGTGGGACCCCAATCCCCATTAGGAATAAGATTCCCGAATTCCATTAGAGGGTGTATGGAATTTGATAAAATAGTGGGAGGTACCATATGATTAAAGACTCGATCATTATGGATTAAAAATGAAATCTAATTCTCTAATTTTATATGTAGTTCATAGAAATGGCTCATCTCAACCCGCTATCCAAAATATTGGACATCAACCGTTTGACTGGACCAAACTATCTTGATTGGCTGAGGAACTTAAAAATAGTTTTAACTTCCGAAAAGATTACCTACACACTTGATGGCACACTTCCTGAGGCACTGGCTGAGACTGCAACTCAGCAAGAGAGAGACGCTTTTCAGAAGCGCATGGACGACGATTTGAAGGCAAGATGCTATATGATGGCATCCATGAGCCCTGAGCTTCAGAAGCAACATGAGTCCATGAAAAGTGCTCGCGACATCTTTCTCCACTTACAAGAGTCAATGGCTAGGATTAAAACCCTAAAAAATAATCCAAGGGTTATTAGAGACTCCCTTGGTGCTTAAGAGACTCAAAAGTTACCAAAAATTAGAAGGAAAGTCGTCCAAAAGAGTCCAAGTACGTCAAAATTGAGGAAAATCCGCTTCAGCAAAGAATTTGCAAGAAAATAGGAAAGTGGTCTCGGGTGACCACCAGGCCTTGGGTGGCTAGCCACCAGGGGCTGGGCGGCTAGCCTCCCGGGCTTGGGCGGTCACTCGAGCCCACTTCAGTTTTTTGACTTTTTTGGACTCTGTTGCCTTCTAGGAGTGTTTTAGGGTCAAATTAACTCCGATTTTGATGAAACGAAAGCCAAAACGACCGTGTTTCGATGAGGAATACATTTTTGAATATTTTAAGGTGAAAACCACTAACCACGGGGGCATGGTTAGGTTTGACAAAGGCGGTTAACCGCTATGCTCTACCTTTGCAAAGCATAGGTATGCACATAGGATTGAACCAAATGTTTTCCAAACCAAAATTAAACTTTCTAAAACACTTTTAGGGATAAAATGATGACTAATTAAAGTCAATTTGAAAAGATTTGGTTGGTAATTGTGAGTTAATTTGAGCTAACACGAAAGGGGTCAATTAACCAACTTGAACCATATTGAGCCATTTTAACCCTAAGCCATTGATTCATCAAATTGAACCTAGGAATACCTCATATGCATCAATATGAACTCCAATTGACAACTTGGAGATCATTTCAAGGTCAAAGGAAAATTTTGTGACCTAAAAGACGATTATACCCCTCAAGTCACAAAAGTCCTTATTATCCCTCAAGATCAACTCCAAATTGAACCAAAATTCATGTCCAATGTCCTTGTGACTCTAGAAAACTAATGTAAGTAACTAGACTCAAAAACAAAACAAAAACCTACATGAAATGGTGAGCCCTAGTAAGGTGGTGCAAAAATGGGGTGTGACAACCAGTTTAGGCACCCCATGATATCTCATATGTGATAGTTTCAAGTAATGTCTTTAACATGGGTAGCTCCTACATGTCTGCAGCCAGGTACCCACATTAAGGGACGTTAGATGATCCTATAATGATGGAAGGCAATGAAGAATTCATTCCCCAATGACTTCTCCATTTTCAACTTAATATTAAATAAGAGGGGTTTTAAAGGGTCTCATCAAATTAACATGCATCCTATGTATCAAAATTTAAACATATAAATTATGCTATTTATAATCATACATCTCATGCTATTATAAATCATACATCGCATGCTATTATATATCAACATATATAAAGTACCATATTTTGATATTAGTCCCTAAGTGAATAGGTAACATATACCAAACTATGGTATTGGAGCTAATACAATTATCTCATAAATAAAAGCTCCCACTATGATGATTATGGACTTTGAGAGGATTCAATCCAAGCCAATAGATTGAATCCAAGGTCTAAGGTGGGTGTAGGTGATCGTAAAATAAACCATTCGTAACATGCATGCTTTCTTGAAAAACTTCTCTAAGCTTTCAAGTCCTTCAATCTGCTCCCTTGGCTTGATGGTCTCCACCATTGGCTTGTTGGGCTCTATCATGCTCCTTTGGGTCCACCATGCTCCTTAGTGCGATCTCGATTACATAACATTTACATAATTTAAAGAAAGGGATACATAAGGGGAATGTGGGGTACATAAGAGAATGATAGAGAGAGAGGGAGAGGGAAGGTGGCATGCAAGCCCCAAATAAATTACATCACCTTAATAAAATTACAACTCTTGTAAATAATAACATCCCATTCATAAGACGGCCAATCACAATTGGTTTAAGGGGTATAGTCCATAATCATCATCCAAACACATACATACAATCTCATTGCATAATGTAAAGAAAAACTGTAAGCATTAAAACATATGGGCATTATGGTAATTCTCTTGAATGATTTACATTAATCTCATTAATGCATCCTAATCTTATTAGGTTTAAACAAAAATATCCAAAATTAAATAAAGTCTTAACATTTAAGACATTTAGTTTCAATTAATCAAATTAATAGAAACATATAAAGTTTCCTAAAATAACTCTAATATCCAATATTAGGGTTTCCTTATTTAAACAAAACAATTTCATTTAATTAAGAATTTCCAGATTTTAATTTAATCCCCAATTGTATTTTAAACCATTTAAAACATTATAAAATTAATCAATATTAATTAAATAATTAACATGGGAGTTAACTAAAATCAATTAAATGATGAATTAGTGTATTAGGGTTTCCTAAAACCCTAAACCCTAAATGCATAACCCTAAACCCTAAATGCAAGCCCTAATCATTAAATGCCTTATGATTGGTCATTTAATGACCAATCATTAAAACCCTAGGTTCATACGGTATTTAATAAAAGGGATTAGGGTTTAATTAATGCCAAATAGGGTATTTATTACCCTTAATTAATTACACTAATTAGGGTTATCAAAACCCTAACCCTAGACATCATTCATGGTATTAATTATGCCCTAACAATTAATAACCATGATTGGTCATTTAATGACCAATCATTAACTCTTAATTAAGGTAATTAATATTCCAATTAGGGTTTTAATTAATGCCATAATGAAATTAGGGTTTCATCATTAACTCAAAATTAGGGTTTCATCCTTAACTCTATGCAGCCGTCACTACCAGGGGGCTGCCTGAGCTTGGCTAGGCTGCCATGGCCACCAACGACTGTGGGAGGCCATAGCCAGTCATGGGAGAACATCCTAGGGTGTGGGACAAGCCTCTGGACATGTGAGAAGTGGTGGAAGTGGCTGCCATCATCAAGAACAATCAGGGTTTCCAAAACCCATTGCTGGAGCCATTGTTGCAGACCTTGAAGGTCACAATAGCTTCTAAATCCTTATCAATTCAACTCCTCCATTGAAACCAGCTTTTGTATCATGTCCCTACATGAAATACTAAGCTAATAGAAGAGGTTTGGATGATCAAATCATCACCAATTGTTCTAAACAATTAAAACAACAGTAGGCTGCCCAGAAATTTACAGCATACTGTCCATTGTCAGAAATTGATTTAATACCCAGCAAGATGAATGAATTAGGCTACCAAACGAATTTTTCCAGTATCTTACATGTCTTAGGAAACTAATGCAATTGGTTTCATGCAATTTGGAGTTCCCTAACTCAAGTTCTAATCAAAACTCTATTGATGACTTTTCTGCAGAGAAAATCTGCTATGCTGTTCATGAAAAATTTTCAAACTTTTTGAATCTTTTTCCATCAAAACCTTTTTGAAACTTAAAGAAATCATATACACATGATATATAATGATCATACAATGATCTTCCATCATAAATACAGCAGCTTTAATTAGAATTAATTGCAAGAACCTTAGGGTTCTAAAACCCAGATTCAACCTCCATGGTGTTCTTCTCCTTCTTCCTTCTGTTCTAGCATCTTGATCCAATTATGATGCATCTAAATGCATGGGAACCTTTCCCTACCATGTCTAGAACATAACCCAAGTGGTGGCAACCATTGCCATGCCTTCGATCTCCATCAATAACTCAAAGTTGTGGCTATTGCATCATTCCCGAGCAAAACTGTCTTTCCAGACAGCCTGTAGTAAAAAATTCATAACTTTCACTACAGAACTCGGATTGATGCACCGTTTGTTGGGTTGGAAAGCTTATTCAAAGAGCTTTCTAACCATATATGGTTCGAAAATTTTGGAGAAGAACTCTGAATTCGGCAGGCAAAACAAGATGACGGTTTTTCATGGCAACCATGAAAACTGTTCATAACAGTTTTATAAAACCCTAGTTTCCTTATTCTTCTTCTCCAAACTCAAACCCTATGCAACCTATTGCATCCATGGATACACTTAACCATCAATTAGAAGAGGAGTAGAAGAGAATTGACCTAGGGTTCCAAACCCTAGGTTCAGCCATGGAGGAAAACCAATTATGCAGAAAAATTTCCAGATTTTTTTAAATCATTCAACTACACCATAATTACCAGCCCATATGTATTTTGTATTATGCATAATCATGGCTCTGATACCACTGTTGGGAATTGAACAAGAGGGAAAAATACAAAGTGCGGAATATAAAAATTTTTCCTACGATTCCACAGCCCATGAATCTAACTATGCATAACACAAAATCAAACCCTAACTACGAAGAGGGTTAGAACACTTACAGGATTTTTGTCTTCTCCGTTTTGCTCCAAGCTTCTACTCCGGACAGCGGTGAATAAGCAGCCCAAGTGTGCTGCCTCCAACGGTATCCACACCTAGCTAGAGCTTCAAGCCTTTTCTTTCTTCTTCTTTATTGTTGCTAGAGGTGGAGAAGAGAGAGAGAGAGAAGAGAGCCTCCAAAGGGCTGGACGGCTAGGGTTTATTGTGCAAGCCTATTATGCCATGTCACACATAAGTGTGACTTATATAGGCAGCCCACTAAAGGGGGCTGGCCATGTGGAAGAAACCCTAATAGGGTTATGTGTAATTACACTTAATTGCACATTAACCCCTATTATTTGTATCAAATACAAATAGGCCTATAAAGAACTATTCTTTATTCACTAAAACCCTTTCTCTCATAGACTTTAAAGCCCTTCTTGCATGATTAGTGTGTGACCCATTGGGTTCACATCATTAAGTAGTAGGAATAGCACGAGGTGTGCACAATAGAACTCTTTCCATTTAGGGTATAATTGGAACTCCTTCCAATTCCCTAATTGATTATAACTCACTTATATCAATTAGGGCTTCTACTAACCATGAGTAACACCTAGCATATGGCTCATGGTGTGGTCCTTAATGAGGTGAATAGTCATTTACAATGAACCCTTCTGTTATAGTTTATAGGTTACAATTGCATCATTTCTTCAACACAATGTCTCCAATTGAACTAATAGGACATGGAAGTCTGTCAAGTCCCTAGTTCAATTACTTTATACTCATTCATAGATATCAACTCATTGATGAACTCATGAAACTCTTTTCATATTCATCCTACCATGGCCATGGATTTAATGAGTTATATTATGAATGCTATATGAGACATTCTCTCTCTTTTCCTGAGAGTGATGGATCCCTTGTTGATCACTCACATGCCTTCACACACATAGCAGTAGGGCCAATGAACACCTTTGCAGACCCCTGAATAGGATCTGCACTTAGTGTTATCAAACTTCTAAAGCTACATGCATAAGGCAACTATGGTGTCTCAGGTCTAAGGATTACTTGTACCACTATAACAATGAGAAACTGATTGACAGGCAGGATAAAACTCCATTCAGTTTATCTCATATCTTTGGTCACATTCAGTGTACCTATTCTCGTAATAGGCACCCACTTGTTGGTTGTAGTGTCTCCACACAAATAGCTTGAGACTAGCTATCCTCCTATAGAGTCAGCCTAACAAGTGCTAGTCCTATGGTTCATTACTGTCCATCATAGTGAACCTTCAACTAGGAATGCTTTAGGAGTTTAGTACAGAGATATATCTATAGTCTCAAAATTACAACTCTTTGTAATTCCATATTCTCAACTCTAACTCCATGGACATATTATGTAAATATAAATGATACATATAAACATAATAGAATAAGCCCTTTTATTAAATCAATAATAAATGTGACATACATAAATGAAATCAAATGATTGTTCCTAATCCCTAAACAATCATCTCTATGATTGGCTTTAGGGCATAATCCTAACAATCTCCCACTTGCACTAAAGCCAATCGACCATGTATCGCATACCTATCTTCTCAAGATGTTGGTCTTAGACATAACCAATTATGTTTTAAAGCTTTAGTCAGTAGGTCTACAAAAACTTATGTAGATAATATCTTCTGTAATGTATCTATTACCTCTTCCAATGATTCCTCTAATCACTTGGAATTGTCGTTCTATGTGTTTGGACTTCTGATGAGATCGTGATTCCTATACTTGAGATATAGACCCATTGCTGTCACAAAACAAGGTGTGGGCAACTCAATGGAAGGAACAACTCCAAGTTCTAAATGAACTTATAGACCCAAACAGTCTCCTAGACAATGCGACAATTAATTCACCCTTAATAATGGAATCTACTGTATCTTTCATACAGTTCTTCCATTAAGTATTTCACCAACTAAAGTGAATATAAAATATACCCCATATGGATTATATCCAAATCCATATACCCATATACTATGAGTTTACAATTTCCATATACAATCCAATATTCCAAATTTGAATTGACTGATAACTATTTGTAACAATTACAACATAATAGATATCAGGTTCAATACATAGTGTAGAATAAGGCTTCTTAACACTTTAAGAACCTTACTTGTGTTATCCTAGGGCACATGCCCTTGAATAATGAATTCTTATCTGAAGTAAATCAGACCTCCCTTAGAATTCTCTATGTCGAACTCCTTCAACATTTCAACTATGTTTGATGATTTAGAGAAACTTAGCAATCTATATGATCTATCTCTATAGATCTTATTGGATGCTTCTGCCAAATCTTTCATGAATTAGTTTTTCTTCATCCCGAACTTTTAATTAAGATTTGCATATTTTTTGCACTCGCCAAGCCAAGGCAGTGCAAGGCGTAGCCAGGCCACGGCCAGGCCAAGGCAGCGCAAGGCGTGGCAAGGCCACGTCCAGGCCAAGGCAGGGCATGGCGTGGCCATGCCACGGCTAGTCCAAAGCAGCGTACGGCGTGGCCAGGCCACGGCTAGGCCAAGGCGGCGCAAGTCGTGGCCAGGCCACGACCAGGCCAAGGCAAGGCAAGGCATGGCCAAGCCACGGCAAGGCCAAGGCAGCACAAGGCATGGCCATGCCACGGCAGTGCGCGGCATGGCCTGGCCAAGGCAGCGCAAGGTGTGGCCAGGCCAAAGCAGCACAAGGCGTAGCTAGGCCAAGGCAGTGCGCGGCATGGCCAGGCCACGGCCAAGCCAAGGCAGTGCCCGGCGTGGCCAGGCCAAGGCAGCACACGGTGTGGCCAGGCCAAGGCAGCACACGGCGTGGCCAGGCCACGGCCAGGCCAAGGCAGCGCAAGGCGTGGCCAGGCCAAGGCAGTGCACGGCGTGGCCAGGCCACGGCCAGGCCAAGGCGGCACAAGGCGTGGCCAGGCCAAGGCAGTGTGCGGTGTGGCCAGGCCACGGCCAAGCTAAGGCAGTGTAGGTTGTGGCCAGGCCAAAGCAGCGCAAGGCGTGGCCAGGCCATGGCTAGGCTAAGGCAAGGCAAAGGGTGGCTAGGCCACGACCAAGCCAAGGCAGCATAGGGCGTGGCCAGGCCAAGGCAGTGCACAGCGTAGCCAGGCCACGGCCAGGCCAAGATAGTGCAAGGCGTGGCCAGGCCACGGCCAGACCAATGCAGCGCGAGGCGTGGCCAAGCCAAGGCAATGCACAGCGTGGCCAGGCCACGGCCAGGCCAAGGCAGCGGAAAGCGTGGCCAGGCCACGGCTAGGCTAATGCAGCGCGACACATGGCCAGGCCAAGGCAGTGCACGGCGTGGCAAGGCCACGGCCAAGCCAAGGCAGTGCACGGCGTGGCCAGGCCACCGCCAGGCCAAGGAAGTGCACGGCGTGGCCAGGCCAAGGCAGGGCACGGCATGGCCAAGCCACGGCTAAGCCAAGGTAGCGCAAGGCGTAGCCAAGCCTAGGCAAGGCAGTGCACGGCTTGGCCAGGCCACGGCCAAGCCAATGCAGCGCAAGGTGTGGCCAGGCCACGACCAGGCCAAGGCAGCGCAAGGCGTGGCCAGGCCAATGCAGCGCGAGGCGTGACCAGGCCAAGGTAGTGTACGGCGTGGCCAGGCTACGGCCAGGCCAAGGCAGTACACGGCGTGGCCAGGCCACGACTAGACCAAGGTAGTGCACGACGTGGCCAGGCCACGGCCAAACCAAGGCAGCGCAAAGCGTGGCCAGGCCAAGGCAGTGCATAGCGTGGCTAGGCCAAGGAAACGCAAGGCGTGGCTAGGCCACGGCCAGGCGAAGGCAGTGCATGGCGTGGCCTGTATACGGCCAGGCTAATGCAGCGCAAGGCGTGGCCAGGCCAAAGCAGTGCACGGTGTGGACAGGCTACGGCCAAGCTAATGCAGCGCAAGGCGTAGCTAGGCCAAGGCAGTGCATGGCATGGCCAGGCCAAGGTAGTGCACAGCGTGGCCAAGCTACGGCCAGGCCAAGGTAGTGCACGGTGTGGCCAGGCCAAGGCAGGGCACGGCATGGCCAGGCCACGGCTAAGCTAAGGCAGCGCAAGGCGTAGCTAGGCCTAGGCAAGGCAGTGTACGGCGTGGCCAGGCCACGGCCAAGCCAAGGCATTGCATGGCGTCAGACAGGCCAAGGCTTGTCAAGCAAAAAGCAGCCTTTCTTTAGAATGACCATGATTTGCAAAATGAGGTTATGCCATCGGACAAGCTAGGCTAAGGCCAAGACACGACAAGGCTAAGGCCAAGCCACGACAAAGCCAAGGCCAAGCCACGACGGGCTATATTTTTTAATTCGTCCAAACTCTACCAAATTTTTTTCCATGATCATAACCCCTTTTTAAAAAATATTGGCGAAGGTTTCACCCCAAAATCTATTTTCTACATTTTTCTATGATTTTTCAATTATTGTTCCATTAAAAAATTAAATAAATTTTTTTCTGCGATAAAATTTTTTGAAATTTTCACCCATGCTTCTTTGATGCATTTCCAAGAACTCTGCCAATTTTCAGGTCAATACGATCAGTTTTGGTCATTGTAGAGTCCATTATGCCTTTTGGTAATGTGTGATGTTTCCTCCTTGCGGTCCTTCGTATGTCTTAAGAGCTCTTTAGGGGGGGAGGGGTCTGCACACCTTGGGCTGCCATGGTGAGGCAGGGCTGCCAAGCCGTGCGCCTAGGGGTGCCAACGCATTGCACATGCAATATGATTGTGGGCAATCGCCCACGCCGAGAGGCACGGCATGGCGTCGGCACCGCGAAGCGCCCGGCGGGCGGCGAGTGAGCAGACAGGGGCGCAACGACTATGTGGAGTTGGCCAAGCCATGCCTGTGGACGCAGTGGTCTGGCCTGATTTGAGAGAGCGTGTTGGGAGGCATTCCAAAGCCTCGTGCTAAGGACGCCAAGGCCTCGCCCGTGCTTGCGCAGCATGGTCATGGAGCCCCTAGGCAACAAGGCCAAGTTCGTGGTGGCCAGTCTGTGGTGGCTAGGTCATGGCAAGGCAAGCCAAGGCCCATCCACGACAAGATCAAGGGGCATGACCAAGGCGATGGGAAGAGGAGAGCTAGGTGGTAAGCATGTATATCCAAGGCGAGTCTAGGCGAGGCAATTATTGCGGCAACACATGCTTGCCATGGCTAAGGCAAGTCGTAGTGGCCATAGCAAGTCTAGCCAAGACATGTGCAAAGCCAATGTGATGGGAAAAAACACAACATGAATGGCCATGGGACTTTTCAAATGTTTTCTCCCATCATTGTGTCATTCATTTCTCCTTTATTGGCCAAAGGTTTCACCCGTACTCGTCGGTTTATCGACGGTTTTCCACCCCTTCCACAAATGGGCCATGTTTTTTAGTTTTCCTAAACTCTGCCAAATTTTTACCCATGCTTCTTTGATGGATTTCCTAGCACTCTGCCAATTTTTAGGTTAATGCCAAGCCAAGGTAGTGCATGGCCAAAAGACTTGTTAAAGAAAAAGTAGACTTTCTTAAGAATGAGTATGATTTACAAAATGAGGTTATGCCATCGGCCAAGCTAGGCTAAGCGACGACAAGGTAAGGGGCATGACCAAGGCAACGGAAAGCATGCCGTAGGTAGGAGAGAGAGGTGGCAAGCATGGCATAGCCACGACGAGGCTAGGCAAGGCAATGATTGCGGCAACACATGCATGCCATGGCCAAGGCAAGTTGTAGTGGCCATGGCAAGTAGTAGTGGCCATGGCGAGTCTAGCCAAAAACATGTGCAAAGCCAATGCGAGGGGGAGAAGACACAAAATGAGTGCCCATGGAACTTCTCAAATATTTTTTCCCATCATTGTGTCATTCATTTCCCCCTCATTGGTCAAAGGTTTCACCTGTACTCGTCGGTTTATCCACGGGTTTCCACCCCCACCACAAATGGGCCAAATTTTTTAGTTTGTCCAAACTCTACCAAATTTTTTTCCATGATCCTAATCTTTTTTTAAAAAATATTATCAAAGGTTTCACCCCAAAATCTATTTTCTACATTTTTCTATGATTTTTCGATTATTTTTCCATTAAAAAAATTAAATAAATTTTTTTTTGAGATAAAAAATTATGAAATTTTTACCCATGCTTTTTTGATGTATTTCCAACCACTCTGCCAAATTTCAGGTAAATACAATCAATTTTGGTTATTTTAAAATCCATTATGCCTTTTGGTAATGTTTGATGTTTCCTCCTTGCGGTCCTTCAGATGTCTTAAGAGCTCTTTAGGGGGGGAGGGGTCTGCACACCTTGGGCTGCCATGGCAGAGGCAGGGCTGCCAAGCCATGCGCCTAGGGGTGCCGACGCATTGCAGTGCAAACATGGTTGTGGGCAATCGCCCACGCCGAGAAGCACGGCACGGTGTCGGCATCCCGAGGCGCCCGGCGCGGCGGTGGGTGAGCGGGCAGGGGCGCGACGATTGTGTGGACTTGGCCAGGCCATGCTCGTGGACGCGGTGGTCTGGCGCGCTTCGAGCGAGCGTGTTGGGAGGCTTCCAAAGCCTTGCGCTAGGGATGCCAAGGCCTCGCCCGTGCTTGCATGGTGTGGTCGCGGCGCTCGCAGGCAACATAGGCGGCAGCCCCCCGGTGCCTCGCCGCGGCTCGAGGGATGCTCGTATTTGCTCTACCCGCAAGCAACGACTGTCGGGCTGCCGAAGCCTTGCGCCAGTGATTCTAATGCCTTGCTTGTGCTCGCACGGCATGGTAGCGGTTCTCGCGGGCAATTGGTTTGGCACTCGAACGCGTTGACTTGCGGAGGGTGCGATGCGTGCGTCGCTTGGCTAGTCCAAGCCATAGTGGGATGAATGCGTGCATCTACTTGCTCGCAAACTGGTATGTTTGGGCTTCGAAACCATGCACCAGTAGGTGCCAATGCCTCGCGGCAGCAGCGTCCACGAGCAAAATGGCTTGGCACTCGAATGCGTTGGCCTGCGGGGGGTGCGATGTGGGTGAGCATCCTCCTAGGCTTGGCTAGGCTACGGTGGGATAAACGTGGGCATCTGCTTGCCCGCAAGCCGGCATGCTCTGGTTGCTAAAGCCATGCGCTGATGGATGCCAATGCCTTGTGGCAACGGCGACTGTGGGCAAATTGGCTTGGCACCCGAACGCGTTGGCCTGCGGCTGGTGAGATGCGTGCTTGCGATGGTTGGCTCGGTTGGCTCGTGGTGGGATGAATGCGTGCATCTGCTTGGTTGCGATTCGGGATATTAGGGTTGCGAGAGTCTTGCTCTAGGGATGCCAATGCCTCGGTAGTAGCCCCCGCAGGAGCTTGAGTAGGCGAGTGCACTCTAGCATGCTAATTGGCGTCGGGTCGTTTAGCACCGCCTTCGGTGGTGAAATGGACCCCCAAGCAGTCCTCGCGTTCTATGCATGCTTCGCTCTCTCTGGCGTCACTGGCATGGGCCGTGGGTGCCTGCTCGTTTTCTCGGATGCGGAAAATTCTGTGGGCATGGGTGTCACACCCCATTTTTGTCACCTTAGCTAGGACATATCATTTCATGTAGGATTTTGAGTCCTTTTGAGTCTAGTCTTTTGCATTGAGTTTCTATGGTATTGAATATCATGTGTATGAATTTTGAAGTGATTTGGAGTTCATCTCGATGGTCAATAAGAACTTTTGCGACTTTAAGGGCATAATCATCTTTTAAGCCGTATATTTTCCATTTGACCTTGGAATGAATCCCGAGTCATCCCATCAAGTTCATATGGTTATATAGAGTCCATATATAGGTTCAATTTCATGAATTAATGGTTTAAGATCAATTCGGCTCGTAATGGTTCGGGTTAGCTGAAAGACCCTTTCTTGGTTTGCTCAAATTGACTCATAAGACCCAACCAATTTTCTCTCGTTTAACTTCAATTGGGCTTTATTTATGTCCTAAACATGTTTAGAAAGATCAATTTTCGATTGGGAAAGCATTCGGTTCGACCTTGTGTACAAACCCAGCTTAGCGACGGTAAAGCACCATGGTTAACCACCTTTGTAAAACCTAACCATGCACCCATGGTTGAGGATTTTTGTCCTAAAATGCCTAAAAATGTGTTCCCCTTCGAAACACGATCGTTTTGGCTTTTATTTCGTCAAAATCGGACTTAATTTGAAGATTTTAGGACTTCTGAAGCAAATGGAAGTCAAAACCGAAGCAGAAATAGGAG
>CM077828.1:1491647-1796647 GCA_039720395.1 Liquidambar formosana
GTGGCCAGGCCAAGGCAGTGCGCGGCATGGCCTGGCCACAGCCAGGCCAAGGCAGCGGAAAGCGTGGCCAGGCCAAGGCAGTGCGCGGCGTGGCCTGGCCACGGCCAGGCCAAGGCAGTGCAAGGCGTGGCCAGGCTATGGCCAAGCCAAGGCAGTGCCCAGCGTAGCCAGGCCACGTTCAAGCCAAGGCAGCACGCGGCGTGGCCAGGCCACGGCCAGGCCAAGGCAGCACACGGCGTGGCCAGGCCACGGCTAAGCCAAGGTAGCGCACGGCATGGCCAGGCCACGGCCAGACCAAGGCAACGCACGGCGTGGCTAGGCCACGGTCAGGTTAAGGCAGCGCAAGGCATGGCCAGGCCAAGGCAGTGCACAGTGTGGCCAGGCTACGGCCAGGCCAAGGCAGCGCAAGGCGTGGCCAGGCCAAGGCAGTGCACAGTGTGGCCAGGCCACGGCCAGGCCAAGGCAGCGCAAGGCGTGGCCAGGCCATGGCCAGGCGAAGGCAGCGCAAGGCGTGGCCAGGCCACATCCAGGCCAATGCAACCTAAGGTGTGGCCAAGCCAAGACAGTGCACGGCGTGGCCAGGCCACGGCCAAGCCAAGGCAGTGCAAGGCGTGGCCACGGCCAAGCCAAGGCAGTGCATGGCGTCGGACAGGCCAAGGCTTGTCAAGCAAAAAGCAGCCTTTCTTTGGAATGACCATGATTTGCAAAATGAGGTTATGCCATCGGACAAGCTAGGCTAAGGCCAAGACACGACAAGGCCTAATTAGAGGGGACAAGCCCTCCGATCCCCAATTCACCACGAATCGAACCCCTAAATCGGTACTAGGTAGTTCGATCTCTAACAATCTTTGCTGCAATGATCAATTCAATCGTAGGATCTTCAATTCAGCATCTCTAGAGCGATCTAGGACCATTTAATTGGGAATTAGAGGGCACGAGCCCTCCAATCCCCAATTTACCCCCAATCGAACCCCTAAATCGGCACTAGGTAGTTCGATCTCCAACAATCTTTGACCCCACGATCAATTCCACCATAGGATCTTCAATTCAACATCCCTAGAGTGGTCTAGGACGATTTGATTGGGATTCAGATGGCACGTGCCCTCCGATCCCCAATTTCCCCCAAATTGAACCCTTAAATCGACACTAGGTGGTTCGATCTCCAATAATCTTTGATCCTAATGTCAATTCCACCGTAGGATCTTCAATTCAACATCCCTAGAGTGATATAGGCCCATTTGATTGGGAATTAGAAGGCACGAGCCCTTTGATCCCAAATTTCCCCCAAATCGAACCCCTAATTCAGTACTAGGTGGTTCAATCTCCAACAATCCTTGATTTGATGGCCAATTCAACTGTAAGATCTTCAATTCAATATCCCTAGAGCGGTCTAGGACCATTTGATTGGGAATCAGAAGGCACGAGCCCTCCGATCCCCAATTCACCCCAAATCGAACCCCTAATTCAGTACTAGGTGGTTCAATTCCTAACAATCTTTGATCCGATGGTCAATTCGACCATAGGATCTTCAATTCAATATCCCCAGAGCGGTCTAAGACCATTTGATTGGGAATCAGAAGGCAAGAGCCCTCCGATCCCCAAATCACCCAAAACCGAACCCCTGATGCAACTTGAGGTGGTTCAATTCCTTACAATTTCTCATCCAATGGTCAAACCGACCGTTAGATCCTCAATTCAACCCCTTAAGATCAATACAGGACCATTTGATCAAAGATCGGGCCTTGTTCGGCTCACGATTAACAAAACCCTAATTGTAGAGCCCTACGAGCTTCATGCTCTCATCCGGGCCATTCAATCCTACCCTAGAGGGTGCACACTCCACTCTTTGGTCCCAAACCAAGTTTAGGGACCCAAAGTTTCAATCCCCATTCAAGATCAACGGTCGGATTTCACTCGATCATCGATCAAACGTGATCGTGCAATCGTACGACCCCACGGTAGGGCGGACTACCATCATAAGCCCACCACAGCGGCCCCACACCTTCTAGAAGGGCGCACTGCCCTAGAACACAAGTTCCCATGTGTGATGATGAGAAATCATCACAAATGTGGGATAACTGTGCCCACGCTGTCCAAACTAGTGTGGAGATCTTGCTTTCGACTCTGCAGTATCCTGCAACCCCCCCTGTAGCCGAAATCCAACTAGGAGATGGGATATGAGTCCATGCTAGCCATGCCAGCGTTACCCACGCCTGCTATGCCAGCGTGGGTAAGGCAACATGCCCTTTTGCTATTTTTGGACCATTTCACCCTCATCAAATGAGGTAATTCCTTCATCAAACAAAGCCTAAATGCCCTCCACGTCCCATGTGACCAAAATGCCCCTTCAAATGACCATTTTACCCCTAAAAGTCCATGTTTTCCTATAAATAGCCCACATTTCATTCATTAAAAACCCCAATCCAATCTCTAAGCCAACTCCCCTCATCCTATCTCTCATACACACCAACACCCAACCTAAATCCCACACATCCACCCTCCATCCTTGCCTAAACCCCAATCCCTTAAAATACCCATCCATATACATACACAAATCACCCCCTAATCCCACCTTTCAATCCAATTCAATCTCATCCACCACAAAGAGCCCACCATATATCCCCCCACAAACCTTCTCACACAAATTTAGGGGGCTGTTCTTGAAGGAAAATCCAAGGGTTGAACCATCCAAGTTACATTTGGATAGCATAAAAGAGACACAAATTCTGCTGCAGTTTTACTACAGAAAGACTGTCAATTTCGTGTCTGCGGAGTGGCAATTTCACTTCTGCTGATTGGTAACTCCACGGTTACCACACTTTCCTTCCCTATTTCACTCCACCACTTTCCAAGCACACTTGGAATCATCAAAGGAGTATCTCAAAAAGGGATTTTCAAGCTTGGGAGAGGAGCACTCAAGCCCAACTAGTTCAAAGCTAAGGTGAAATCACCTACACTAGGTGAGCTTCCTTTTTTAATTCATTCTTAAGCTTTCTTAATTTAATTTCCTATTAAGCTTACCATTATTTCTTGCGGCCTTAATATATGATTGTCACCCTCCCTACCTTAGCCCGAGTACGTACCTGAGTCTCCTAACACGTGTCGTGAAGGGATCAACTCTTGTATGGTGGGTTAAAGACAGGGAGACCCTAAACCACCCAATGCTTGCAAACCATTCCAATAGGTTGCTAGCACCCATTTTCATTTTCTTTTATTGCATGTGAGCTTGCATATATGATGTGTGAAATGGAAATTTAAGAATGTTAAAAGGTTGAGATGATGTTTAAACAAAATCAAATTTGGTAAGGTTAGGTTCATGCATGCATGCATATTGTTTATACTAACCTCTTCTTGTTTCCTTGTTGGTAATCATAATCAACTTGAACATAAAAACCCCTTTGCTACGGAGCTTAAATGGACTTAATTGAATATCCCCATGCTTGGATAAAACTTGCTAACATACTAACCACAGCTACGGCCCCTACACGCTCATGATATGAGGCGTAGTAGGTTTCTTCTTCTTTTTTTTTTTTCTTTTTTTTTTTTTTGAGGTTGAATCCTCTGGGTTGTGGTCGTTGCGACTCTTGCCCTTAAAAATTCTAACTGTTTATTTACCACTTTATTTAGAGGCTATGGCTTTTCGCTACCCTCCGGGTTATGGTCATTGCGACCTTTTGCCCCAATACTTGAGCACTGTTCATTTTTACTTCTTGTACATATACTTGTGCTTTTCAAAGCAATAAACATCGCATTCATGAATTCCAAACCTTGCCAAGGTTGATTATGTTTATATACATCTTTTGACATTTTTGATGTGTTTATCTTAGAATTTCATGCTATGTTGATATTTCAATTCTATTTCCATGTGAATAAGGTTCAACTAATGTCTTGAGATAATCTATCATGCTATGGATAGAGAGTTTACATCACATATGCTTAAAAACTCATCCATAGCATAATAGCTTGTCACCATCAAATGGATTTAATTAATTGACCCGCCAAATTCCAATGAATCACCTTACCCCTGATCCAGGAACTCTTGCGTGTCCCAATGTCACGTAGTAAAATCTCAATCCTTAGGAGATTTAGTTGATCACACTTTTATTCAATTAATTCAAGTGTGCACTCAGTTTGGACGAAATTCCTCCTAAAACCACCTTTAAGCTCCAGGAGCTCTAAGTACTTTTTCAAAAGGTCTTCTAAAGTTGAAAGTGATTCTTTATATCCTAAATCCTTGTTAAAAGATTCATACCTGCGTGGAACCTTCCCCCTCCTCAAATCATTTTTGACAACATTACCATCTTTATCAAATAAAGATTTTTTATTTTAAAAGAACCTTTTGCCAACAAGCAAGTTGTTGACACGTGTATTGTTTTCAATTGATGAGTTCATTCCAAAAATGACTCGAACAAATTCTTTTCATTAAAAAGGCGCCTACCCTCTTTCTAAAAAAGCATTATCTTAATCAAGTCAATTTTTTAAACACCATCATTCCATGCAGGATTCCCTTTCTAGTACGGATTAAGAATCATAAAGTTTCACTTTCACTTTGTTTAAACAAGATTTCCTTACACTTCAAAAGTGTTCTTTCCTCAATCTAATACATTTTCTTCCTTCAAAAGGAACCCCCTGTCTTCAAAAGGCAATCTTTTTCCTTCAAAAGAGAACATCCTCTTCATTTCAATAGCTTTTAAAAACCATCCTTTTTCTTTACCCATTCCTCGACTTCAAAAGTCTCGAGCTTTCTCAGGATCCCAAAGAGGTTCGTACTTGATATTAATTCTTTAAAAATGAACTCATATCATTTCCATTTCCATCCTTTCATAAAGGATCGATTTTACCACTGCAAGATAGGGATACTTTAGAGTTAATCAATTTGATCTAAGATACCCAAGAGAAGGAAGGCGAATTTGTGGTCCTTTCAAAACAAACCTCATTTACAAACAACTTAAGGCATACTTTCCAAACCTCAACCCTTTCAAAAGACTTTGTTCTAATGCCTTTAAGGATCTCTTTTTAAATAACAAATTCACCACCCTTTAAAAGGGTATTCTAGGTCAAATCATTCGTATAGGAAATCAACAATACCAAATGGGATTTTAATCAAAAACATCGTTGAAATTGGGAACCGTTGGATTCCAATGGGCGATGTGGGTTGCCTCACACCTTCCCCACTTGTAACCAAACACCCTACCCACCATCTTTAGTCTCACAGACCACTAGGAGTCATTCAACTTTTCCAGTAGATCCTCAGATGGGCCTATTGCTGATAAGCCCTCAAATGGACTTATTTTGGGATCTCAGATGATAAGCCCAGAAACAGATGCCCCGGGGTCGTCCCAAACCTAGGAAGGGAAAACATCCCATCCCTCTTTTGGGGTAGCGATAGCATGGCGACTCCATTGGGGATTTGTAGGTTTAGTCCCATGTGATTTTACCGATGTTTCTAAAATCCCCTTTGGAATTGTTAATTTCCTATACAACCTGGATAAGACCAATGTCTTCTGTTATTGTTCATGATTGATTTACAGATTTTCTAACAGATTATTGACTACCTCCTTTTTCTCTTTTTGTAGGGTGCGTGAGTCTTTATTCTTTCAAGCATTTATTTACTTTCTTAAGTATTTAATTGCTTTCCTATGTGAGTGATATGCTTAAATGTTGTATCATGCCATGTGAATGTATATCATCCTTTTTCTCAAATATAACTGTTCACTTCATGTATACATGCATACTTTGTTTTATTTGAACCTAGGCACGCTCAAGTATCCAACCCTGCAAGATAGCAGAGGGCGAATGTAGGTGTATGCTCTGTTAGATGGTTTGCACATCGGGCGGTTGTGTGCATTGAAAAGCCCCCACCCAGATCACCCAAGGCTTGTTTACACTTGCGAGAAGCTTAGGTGATTTGGGACCCCATCTTTCTAGGACTAGCTTGCATCGCCCAGCCTTATGATAACATGTCATTTGGCATCCCTAGGAAAGAAATACCAACCCCTGTTGCATTAGGACACTGGCACTCACGAGGAAAGGATTTATCTTGTACATATCCTGTCTGTATATATCATGTACATACATGTTGTTGTTATCGTCACATACATTCCAAAAGGAGTCCACACAGCCAAATGGGCACCCCGTGCCTACGACCCTTGCAAATCATGCATTTGAACCACCCTAGGATGGTGATCAATATCGCCACATCAAGTCTAGTTTAGAAGTTTTCCAAATATCCAACCTAAAGGTTCAATAACCCTAAAAGAGGTACACTGCACGAAGGAAATCCATCCAGAGGGTTGCAATCAACCCACCACCAAATAATACACCAAGGTTACCTAACAAGGAATGACTCAAATGGAGACAGAGGAATGGTTGCGAAACCCAAGCTAAGTCTAGGAGTTAGCAAGTTTTATTTCTACTCATTTGTAATTAACACAGGCTACAAGGCTTGAGTCATATCCTCACAAGAACCCAGGTAAGCTGCATCAGCACCATTCTTAAGAGTCGTCCTTTACAGACGAGGGACACCTAGGACATGCATATGTCCAATCTTTACTCCCCAAGGTTATGTCAAGGGTAAACTAGAGTCAACTTCGGATATCCCAAGACATACGGAAAGTAAAGATTCGACTTCTACTTATCAATTCCATATTAACTATGTCTTCACCTACACTAGGTAGTAGGTGCAAGGTACTAGGTGCAAGGTACTAGGTGCAAGGTACTAGGTACAAGGTACTAGATGCAAGGTGCTAGATACAAAATACTATATGGAAAAGTAGAAGGAAGAATCAGCAACAAAGTACCGTCCACAAGAGATAGCGTCACCTCCAAGAACTAAGTACGAAGTGCTATAAAGCATCAAGTACTAAGTATCTATTTCAGGCTCCAAGCAGCCCAACATCACAGTCAAGTTCCAAAGAACAAAATCTGTCGACGCTCCAAGAAGCATAGAGCTTACAAGCTTTGACCAGACAGTTAGCACTATAGCGTGACCCCCAGGGATGATCCAGGTCCACCCGTGGACAAATCCGTGACCCTTCAAACAGCCCAGAAAGGACAGAACAACACGTGTTGCCAGTCATGGAAGAAGCACCCGAGAGCAGTAATCCTCGAGTTGATCGCTTGGAAGAGCTAATGGCCGCACTAACCGCCATGTTAGCTGCATCGCAAAGGACAAACACTCTGCCACTTCCACTTGGTGGGCAGTCAAACACTACACAAAATCCTGGGACTCAACCTTCGCCCATCCCGGAGAACTCCAAAGAGAATACTTCGTCTAAGAACCCTAATGACAAGGGTGAGAAGCCTAAAATGGAAGCAGAGAACAAAAAGGTTGCCACTAAACTCGAGAGCTTAGAGGAAAAGATTCGGGGACTACAAGGGATCGATGCATATGGGAATGTAGACTTCTCAAGTTTATGTTTCTTCCCAAACATGAAACCTCCACCCAAGTACAAGACCTCGAAATTCAGTAAATACAACGGAACTGGTTGCCCACTTACACACCTTAGGGTGTATTACTAAGAGATGTGCCAATATGGTAACGATGAGAGGTTCTTGATCCAACAATTCCAAAAGAACCTTACGGGGCCCACCCTATCTTGGTTTGTTCAGCTAAATCTGCACAAAATCCATACATAGTCCGATTTGGCCAATGCTTTTCTGGCCCAATACCGATTCAATACAGAAATAGCTCCAGACCATTTTGAGCTACAACGGCAACAGAAGCGAGGTAATGAGTCATTCAGGAGTTACGCCCAACGATGGAGGGAACTAGCAGCACAAGTGAAACCGCCCGTGATGGAGCGGGAGATGGTCAATGCCTTTCTCAATATGCTGAAAGAACCATACTACTTGCATCTCCTAGTGCATACAGGTTCAGGATTCGCTGATCTGGTTATTGTAAGAGAAAGAGTTGAAGACGGAGTCAAATCTGGTAGGCTTATGGACACACAGGTCCTTCAGACTCTGATTGACCAATGAAACACCAGCGCGAGTGGTAGAAGAGTTCAGACACGGTGCCCAGAGCCAGGGCCACACCATGAGGTCCAAATGATCGCCACTACACCTGCAAATGCTTTACAAGGGCATCCTTCTTACCCACAGGCGGCTCCTCAACCGTTCATACTACCAACAGTAGCAGCACCAAATGCAATGACTACTCCACCTAGTGTGAATCCTATCCCGGCACCCTTTCTGAAAAGGGAACCTAGGAAATTTGATACACTATCGGCACTTATGTCACAATTATTACCTCAACTCTTAGCAGCCAACCTCATCACTACGGTTCTTCCCAAGCCTACTCTTGATCCCTTACCAAGGTAGTGGGACCTGAACGCTAGATGCAAATTCTATTAGGGTGGATCTAGGCATCTGACAGATAAGTGCTTCATCCTCCATCACTGTATCCAAGACCTATTGGACAAGAACTTACTCCAGTTCAAGGTAGAGCAGGAAGTTAAGCCCAATGTCATCCAAAACCCGTTGCTGTCTCACTCAAGGCCTTCTTCGGCCCATACGGCAAATGAAATCGACAACCAGGAAGGGGTTTTCAACCCAGGGCAGCTTATAACCTCCCCAGGAATACAAGTAAGGCTTGAATTCAAAGAAACAAGGGAAGATCAACAAAAGGTCAACATGATAGGGCAAGCCCTAGATCTTATCCCACTAGAGCAACCGACCGCCAGCTCAATTCAACCTTACCTCATGTGGGGGTATTTCTTACAAGCTTCACCCAAGGACTTCCCTATCATAGCGTATCAAATAGATGGCACCCCAATTCAACAAGCTATCTTTACGAAGAAAGCATTAAGGCCCCTATTCGAGAATGGGACGTTGAAAGAAGCAGGAGGGTACGAGTTCCCTATCATCGCCAACAAAGGCCGGAGGAGACCTATCTATCAAGGGATAAACGAGAATAGGCATGATTGACGAAAGTCGTGTTACTGTGAAGCTTGTTACAGAGAATCAGCCACTGTTAATTACTTAGACGCGGATACCAAGAAACATCATAAAGCCCTATCACAGGGATCTTTGCATCAAAGCCTGGCTCGACAGATAGCTGAGGAAGAGTTCATGGCTATACACATCTCACATAGAGCTTCCACTCGCTCTCCGTTCAAACAAAGCGCTACTCCAGAAAAGCCTGTCACATTCATGGAACTGTCGTGCTAGAAAGATCAAGCGGAATACGGCCGAGAGGACCTATCCGGTTGGACAAAGAATCCTTACGTCCAGCTCATGCGAAAGGGGAAAGCACCAATGAAAAAAGATATGTTCAATCCTTCTCAACTTATTACACTACTAGGAAGTAGGGTACAACTCAAGCTGGGAAGAGAAGATGGTCCATACACCAATGCTATCGAAAACAAGGGGAGAGACACCTATGTCAGGCTAAAAAGACCAACGATTGAATTCGTCAAGCCATACATCAATGCCATCCGCTGATGTCATGTTCCCTATCATCGCCTATCAACAGGACTTGACCCCCGTATACCATGAAGGCTATACGAGAGAGCTTTTCCAGCCCTATATCGACAACTTGGTACTTCGATTGGCATCAAGAAAGAAGTTTCCCATCATCGCCTATTAGAATATCGACAACAAGCCTCTCTATCACCACCAACTGGAATCCAGAAATCTGCCATACCAAGTTTACCGTTGCCAGAAAAGAAGCAAATTGGTAGAATCATACCTAAGCAACACGGCTACTAATAGCAAAAACAAGTACGGGGAAACGGTAGACTCTTGCGGAACAATTTCTGAAGGGGAAAGGCCGTTCGACCCATCTCAACTAATAACAAAGTCAGAAGCGTAGGTTAGTATGAATCTAGCCGGTGTTGAAGAATGGAAAGTTGCTATGACCTGCCCAAATGAAAGAAATGGGGCTATCTCAGAATCCCTTCCATTGATGGAAAGTCTAGACGAACTTCGCAAGGAAGTAAGGACTCTAAGGAATGTAGTGGAAGCTATGGTTCGTCATGAAACCAGCAGAAATCAGACCAATCAATCTTTCTTCCTAGGACTAATCGTTTGGGGACTCCCAGCAAGAGGCATGAATCAGGATAGTGTAGACTCCCCATTTTCACCCCCATGAGATCATGATAGCATTTGTTTAGGTTTAGAAGCATTTAGGAGTCCCTGAGCTTTAAAGGACACTTTTGCCCTTTTAAGCCTTAGGAGGATAGGTCATCATTGCATGCATATTTTTGTCTCTTTGTTGAGTCCCATCACTTGCATTTAGTTTCTAGGATCATTTTGGATATGTGTGTCAAATTTGGTTCAATTCCAGATAGGTTTGGATAGTTAATTAGAACTTTTGCAACTTGAAGGGCAATTTCGTCTTTTACTTCGTATATTTTCCAATTGACTTCCAAATTTGTTCCGGAAGTGTTCCATTGACCTTAGAATGATGAAATGATTCCAATTTAAGAGCCAATTTAATTTATTGATAGGTTTGGGATTGGTTCACCACATTACCCTATACTCAATTGACCTTTTTTCAGGTAATCGTCTCATGAAAACCCAGCCACTTAACCATGGTTAGGGATTTTTGGTTCAAGAATATTCTAGGCTTATTCTACATTGAATCCTTGAAATTTGGGCTTTTGAATCACTCAAATCGGAGTTAAAATGAAGAATTTGTGTCTATTTGAAGTTAGGAGTCCGTACCGAGTCAGAATTCCAAAATTTTTGGATTCTTCTCGGGTGACCGGTTGGGCTCAACCGGTTGGACCGGTTCACCAACTGGTTGGACTGGTTCACCCCAACTGGTCACCAGAGGCCTTCGTCCTGAATTGTCTCCTTTTGAGTTTTTGACGAAATGGGACTCTACCACTCCGAATTTCAGCCTTCTGAAGGACTTCTAAGCCTATTGGGAGGTGGTTTTGAGTTGTTTAACATTCATGGGATTTAATGACAGCCTAGATTGATTTTATGAGGAATTAATCTCAACCATTGGTTCATATGGTTGGCTGGTAATAAATAGAGGCTCATTTATCAGCATAAGGGACTTTTGACTTGTTTGACACTTCATATTCCTAAGAGAGAGAGGGAACACGAGTTTGAACACACCCATATCACTTGGAGGAGGCTTTCTACTGTAATTTCAAAGGAGAACTAGAAGGGAACCAAGCCAAAGAGAAGGAAGAACGCAGCGAAGACTTTTGCTTTGTTGTAAGTCTCCCTTGCATCCTTTTATGATTCCTTTTTCTTCTACTCCATTCTTTGCATAGTTATGACTTAGTATTGAATCAGGAATCATACATACTCTATATTTTAGAGTGTATATGATTCAAAGATGATGGGAATGCATGTTAGTGGATTAGGATTGTGAATTGCTTGCTGTTAGGATAGTTTCTCCCTTAAGGATAGAGGTACGTTTTGCACAGAAAATTAGTTGATGTGTTTAGGCCATTTTCTCTTCATGGTTCAATTATATGCATGATTTTAAGCATCTTTTGTATAGGACACTTGCTGTGTAAGCCTCATCTTCATAGGTGTATGAATGATTATTCTTTTTGAGGATAATTATCGTCCTTAGAGGGTGAGGTTGTGCATAGGTGCTTTCTGGAGTGTGTTTAAGTGCGTTGTGAGTTTCTTTGCATTCTTAGGTATATATTTTACATAGGATATGTGAAGAAATCATTCATGTGGAGTGATTTCTACGTAAAAGTATCCCCGGGTAGTTTTACTTAAGAAAGCTCGCCGTAAGGATGATTATTTCACATTCTTACATAAAGCACTTACCTAAGGCATCATGTTATATTTTATTTTCATGTTTTGAATTGTCATATGATATTTCCATCATGGTAATTCATATTTAGGATGTTTTTGATAGTTTTGTGGATGTTAGGATGTTTAGAGCATATAGGAACATATTAGGATTTTGTTTCTCTTTTGATTTTTGTTATTTGCATGAGTTTTAGGTCATTATATGCATGCTTAGCATTCTGTCCAGATTTGATTTAGGTCTTCTAATGATGATTTGAGCATGAATATGGTTGATTTGAGCTTAATAATTGCCTTATAGAATACGTAGGGTGATTAATTGGTGATTTCTCGATGTTTCGGGATGATTTAGAGCATATAGGAGCATATAGGATTGAGTTTTTCTTTTGATTTTTGTTATTTGCATGAGTGTTAAGTCATTATATTCATATCTAGTATTCTGTCCAAATTTGAATTAGGTCTTCTAATGATGATTTGAGCATGAATATGGATGGTTTGAGCTTAATAATTGCCCTATAGAATGCATAGGGTGATTAATTGGTATTTTCTCGATGTTTCGGGATAATTTTCATATGGTAAGTGGTTCATGGTAAGTCTTGTGTGAGTTGTTCTCTTCTCCCCCCTCGGGTTATTGTCTTTACTTTGAATTAGAAGTCTTAAGTTTCCAACTCTCTTAAATTCTGTTTTACTTGGAGTTCTATTCGTTTTGGAATTCAAATCACTTTAGAAGTCTATTTGAATTAGAATTCTATTCTTTCTCAAATACCTACTTTTTCGCAAACTATTTTTGGAAACTCCTAAGTTTTAAAACCTTTCTTAAGTTGGAGACTTGGGATTTATAGTTCATTATAAAGGGAGTAACCCCTTCTCAGTCGAACTACGTGGACTTTGATCCTATTTGAATTAGAATTCTATTCTTTCTCAAATACCTACTTTTTCGCAAACTATTTTTGGAAACTCCTAAGTTTTAAAACCTTTCTTAAGTTGGAGACTTAGGATTTATAGTTCATTGTAAAGGGAGTAACCCTTCTCAGTCGAACTACGTAGACTTTGATCCTTACATCTTTGTATGTAAGGTACGTAGGCGCTCATTTGATGTTCAAGTCCGCCCTAGGATACTAAGTATCCTAGGTTTTTCTTTTTCTTTTTTTTTTTCTTTTATCCATTTATCCATCACATATATGCTAGAGGAGTAGGATGGACCCATGCTTATACATTTATCCATCACATATTTGTTAGTGGATAGGATGGATTTGTTTGCTTGCTCATTTATCCATCTCATATTTGCTAGTGGATAGGATGGACTTGTTTGCTCATTCTCTCCTTCTATTACCTACTTTCCATATCTCTCGTACTTGTTCATGGATGTTTACATGCTTTATGGATGTTTATTGCTTTATGAATGTTCATGGATGAATGTGGATTGGTTTATGGATGATTCTTTGCATATGCATGGTGACTAATTAGGAAGTGATTGAAATAGCCTATATAAATTCAAAGACCCATTTTGGGGCGATGTGGGTGCCTATAGGATGTTTCCTAGAACCTTCCCACATTGTAACTTAGTCTCCGAATCCTCTCTTGTTTTGATAGACCTGCTTTTCCTTGATTGGAGTCATGAGGTTTGTTTTCAAAGGTTTTCTTTAAAAACTGTTTTTATGGTTTTCCTCTTTTCCTAAAAATGAGGTGGCGACTCCTTATTTGTTTTGTTTTTGTGAACCTTTTAAAAACCAGATTTTTATTAATTTAAATCTCTACAAGTCTTTTTAAAAGAACGGTTCTCTTTCCTTCTTCTTCCCTCCCTTGGATCGAAACCCGTGGTTCACAGTCTAGCGACTCCACTGGGGAATTGTGGACTAGACTCAAGGAATTTATGTGGGCTAATTTAATTACTTAGATTAAAATCAATCACTTGCATACGCTTGAATGTGTGTTTACTTTATTGCATTGTTTGTGCAATTGCATTTGAATGATAGGTCGATGTATCCTTGCCTTTTCTGATTGGCCTAGCCTTGACCCCGGTCTCTTCGTTCTCGGGTGTCATGTTTGCAAAGCTATCAACTCCTCTTGCCACGTATCCTTGGGTTTTACCTTTGGGTATATTAAATGGATCAACACGTACCACTTGACTCACGCGGCATCCCTCATGCCACATGTGATAGGTATATCATTGATTCAAGCAAGTAGGGGACACTATCCTACCCTTTTTAGTGCATATAGTGGACTGTCTAGGACACATGGACTCGCCTAGTTTAAAGTCACCATGCTTATGGAATGAATGCAGGTATAGTGTGGGTGTGTGTTTGAATGTATGTGTGTATGGAATGAATGTATATGTGGCATGAATGTGTGTTACGGGAATGAATGTGAATGGAATGAATGGCAATGCAATTCATGTCATGGTTCTTTGGGAAGATGACACAAAGCCCTTGATACAGTGATCCGGTTTTTCGCTCTTGAATTCGGGTGGAGATGTGAATGAATGCTATGTGGATGGTTAATTTTAAGGGGTAACATGACTTTAAAATCAATTGACCTACATCCCTTTAGTATGACCTTCTTACCTAAAGCCCATTGGGCTCTTAAGGATGAGAGGCCCAACTAAAGGAATGTTATTGGACCATTACCCGCCCGTTTAAATCAATTGTGGAGACTAAAGGCGCTTTGTATCACTTTGTAACTAAGTATGGGTCATTTGGTTGTAATAGAGTGCGGGCTTGGAGTCGTGACTCTTCAGGTCATTTGATCAGAGGAAGTACCGAACAAGACCTCGCCATGGATGATACTTTTGCATTGAATAACCCGGCTACACCTGAGGGTACATTTGTTTCTGGGACTCCCACGGATCCACGAAGGATTGAGAGGTTATTGAATGATATACTTGGGAAGTTGGAAGAGGTGTCAGTGAAATCTGAAATCGCAATAAGAATGGCACAAGAGTGTTAGGATTATGCCCTAGAGCCAATCATAGAGATGATTGTTTAGGGATTAGGAACAATCATTTGATTTCATTTATGTATGTCACATTTATTATTGATTTAATAAAAGGGCTTATTCTATTATGTTTATATGCATCATTTATATTTACATAATATGTCCATGGAGTTAGAGTTGAGAATATGGAATTACAAAGAGTTGTAATTTTGAGACTATAGATATATCTCTGTACTAAACTCCTAAAGCATTCCTAGTTGAAGGTTCACTATGATGGACAGTAATAAACCATAGGACTAGCACTTGTTAGGTTGACTCTATAGGAGGATAGCTAGTCTCAAGCTATTTGTGTGGAGACACTACAACCAACAAGTGGGTGCCTATTGCGAGAATAGGCACACTGAATGTGACCAAAGATATGAGATAAACCGAATGGAGTTTTATCCTGCCTGTCAATCAGTTTCTCATTGTTATAGTGGTACAAGTAATCCTTAGAGCTGAGACACCATAGTTGCCTTATGCATGTAGCTTTAGAAGTTTGATAACACTAAGTACAGATCCTATTCAGGGGTCTACAAAGGTGTTCATTGGCCCTACTGCTATGTGTATGAAGGCATGTGAGTGATCAACAAGGGATCCATCACTCTCAGGAAAAAGAGAGAGAATGTCTCATATAGCATTCATAATATAACTCATTAAGTCCATGGCCATGGTAGAATTAATATGAAAAGAGTTTCATGAGTTCATCAATGAGTTGATACTCATGATTGAGTATAAAGTAATTAAACTAGGGACTTGACAGACTTCCATGTCCTATTAGTTTAATTGGAGACATTGTGTTGAAGGAAGGATGCAATTGTAACCTATAAACTATAACAGAAGGGTTCTTTGTTAGATACTTATTCACCTCATTAAGGACAACACCATGAACCATATGCTAGGTGTTATTCATGGTGAGTAGAAGCCCTAATTGATATAAGTGAGTTATAATCAATTAGGGAATTGGAAGGAGTTCCAATTAGACCCTGAATGGAAAGAGTTCCATTGTGCACACCTTGTGCTATTCCTACTACTTGATGATGTGAACCCAATGGGTCACACACTGATCATGCAAGATGAGCTTTTAAATCTATGAGAGAAAGGGTATGAATGCACAAAGAATAGTTCTTTGAGGCCTTGTTTGTATTTGATGTAAACAATAGGGGTTATTGTGCAATTTAGGGAAATTGCACAAAACCCTAAAAGGGTTCTCCCCTAGGGCCGGCCCCTTTAGTGTGGCATATATAAGTCATACTTATGTGTGACATGGCATAGGCTTGCTTGCACACTCCCAACCCTAGCCGTCCAAAGTGTTGGAGGCTTTCTTCTCTCTCTCTTTCTTCTCCACTTCTAGCAACAACAAGGAAGAAGAAAGAAAAGACTTGAAGCTCTAGCTAGGTGTGGATACCGTTGGAGGCAGCACACTTGAGCTGCTCATTCACTGCTGTCCGGAATCAAAGTTTGGAGCAAAAAGGAGAAGACATAATCAATTGTAAGTTCTAAACCCTCTCTTTGTAATTAGAGTTTTATTGTTTTGTATGAACCACAATCAGATTCATGGGTTGCATGGAATTGATAGGAATTTTTGTTATTCAAGTTATTCCGCATTCTATTTCCTTCTCGTTCAATTCCTTACAAAGAGATCAACAACTGAACCCCTGTCCTCATCCACAATGTTCCTACAGATCAGGCCATACCCGACACTCAAGTCCCCATTATCCAAAATCAATCCAATTCATCTGCCCAAGTTGGGGGCCAAGCCCAAAATCCACTACCTCCACATACTCAGTCATCACCTCAAAATCCACCACCTCCACTACAAAATGTCCCCATTTACACCCAATCATCCACTTTCACCCCCACCACTGAAAATCCTCCTATGAGTGATGACCAAAAGATGATGGTTGCAAGGATGTTGGCTTTGGAGAAAACTTTGAAGGGTATTCGCCATGCTGATGATTTCGTGGATATCCACACTCTTTCTCTCTTCCCTCAAGCGAGATTGCCAACTTCGTTCAAAATGCCAGAGTTACAGAAGTTCGATAGAACAGGTTGCCCTAAGACTCACTTGACAATGTATGTCCGAGCAATGCAACCTCGTGGTGCTTCTAAAGAATTGATGGCCCAAGTATTCCATGAGTCACTTAGCACTTCTTCGTTGCATTGGTTTCTAAGTTTGGATGAGTCAAAGACTAGAACATAGGAAGACGTATGTAGGGAATTCACCGATCACTACAAGTACAATACAGAGGTTGATGTGACAAGGAGAGACTTGGAGACTACTAAACAGGTGGCAAATGAATCTTTCTCTTCCTATATCACTAGGTGGAGAAAGAAAGCTTCTAAGATGTTCGATAGGCCTAATGAAGAAGAACAGATACGAATGGTGGTCAAGAACCTATTGCTTATATATCACAAGCACTTGTTCACTCATCACTTCCCCACTTTCAAAGCTCTGATTAGTTCTGGGACACAAGTGGAAGACGCCATAACCGATGGCACTATCAAGGTTGAAGATCCTTCAAGGTTTTGTCAGATAGGGAACAATGGAAAGGCACCCGTTGAAGTGAATGCAATCGCTCCACAACAGCCATGGAACATTGGCAACAATTCTACTCCTCGTCCATTCTCTGATTTGTATGCACCACTAGACAAAGTTTATGAAAGATCACTTCATACCCTACTTACCTGAGCGTAAAAGCTCCAAGCATTAGCCATTTCAAGCAATAGCGGCCCTATTTGCAATAGGACAAGCATTGTACCTGTTTGCACCCTTACAAGTGCGCAAAACCATGGAAGAAGAACAATATACTAATCTGGATAGAATCATAACAAGGCCTAAAATTATCTATTTATTATGTAAACAACAAGAATAATGAATAACTAAGGACCCCAACTCAATCCTACATGCAATGACTAGACTAACATGCATAAAAACCTACCAAAGACACACTAACAATCATGAGAGACTCCAATAATATCAATAAACATGACAACTAAGTCTATTCTAGCCAAGAAGATGATATTTTATGTAAAATATGAAAATAGGTCTTCCTACGGCGAGCTTTCTTAAGCGAAACTATCCTAAGATAATTTCACGTAAAAGAGTTGTTATGAGGAGGTGCAATCAACATATCCTACGTAAAATATATATATTAAAGCACAACAAAAGTGATTTCATGCTTAAACACATCACAGAAAGCTCTCCTGCAAAACCTTACTCAACTGAAAAGGATAATTATCCTTAGAAAAGGATAATGTCTCCAAAAACCCTATAAAGCATACTATATGAATGCAAACCTAGCATGATTCAACTATATGTAGCATATATAGAATGACTATGATGAGAAACAACTCAAAAAGTTAAGCTAAACATGCTGTATGAAACTTGTGCGAATTCAGGGTTATTGAAACCCTAATCTCACAACTATGCATAAAAACTTATGAAAAGACTCTAACACATGCTCAAATCATCATGAATATCATTCATATCATATATACTAACTAACAGGAGCATCAACTCATGATAATAATCACGACAACCTAAACATGTGAACTATGCATGATTTAAGGGGATACGAAGAATAACACTATCCAATCCTTAGTAAACTAGGAATTATCAAGCATATAAATCCATAAATCATCTTAAAATCATTCATAATGCATCCTAAAAACATTGAACTATCCTAACATGTGGGGTTATATCATGCACTAGAACTATCATAGAAGAAGAAGGAGAAGGAGAAGGAGAGAACTCATGTTCAGCATTAAAGAGACATGCTTACCTCTTGTAGAATCTTCCTTATCTTCAAAGTTCTTGTTTCCTTGCTTGCTTAGGGTTGAAGAGCCTCCTCTTAATGTCCTTCTAGCTCTCCAAACTCATAGCTCCCTTTCTCTCTAAGTGTAAAGTGCAATTAACCTCCCCTCATGTGTTGAATACCATGTCCTTTATATAGAGAACTGACCCCATAAACCAATGGCTAAGATTAATCCATTAAACAATGATCCTAGGGCTATTAGAGACTCTCTTGGTGCTCAAACAACTCAAACTTACACACTCCTAAGGGAAAACAAGTTGTAATGGCGGAGGAAACCGTCAAAAGAGGGAGAGGGAGTCAGAATTTGAGTTGAGGACGGAACTCTCTCGGGTGACCAACTAGGCCTGGATGGTTAGCCATCTAGGCTTGGACGGCTGACCGTCCAGCCCCGGACGGTTACCCGAGGGCTCTCCTTTTTTTTGCTCTGGTTTTGACTCCTACTCGCTGTAGAAGTCCTAGAATGTTCAAATTAAGTCCGATTTTGACGAAATAAAAGCCAAAACGACTGTGTTTCGAAGGGGAACACATTTTTAAGCATTTTAGGACAAAAATCCTTAACCATAGGTGCATGGTTAGGTTTTACAAAGATGGTTAACTATGGTGCCTCACCGTCGCTAAGTTGGGTTTGTACACAAGGTTGAACCAAATGCTTTCCCAATCGAAAATTGACCTTTTTAAACATATCTAGGATGTAAATAAAGCCCGATTGAAATTAAATGAGAGAAAATTGGTTGGGTCCTATGAGTTAATTTGAGCAAACCAAGAAAGGGTCTTTTAGCCAACCCAAACCACTATGAGCCGAATTAATCTTAAACCATTAATTCACAAAATTGAACCTATATATAGACTCTATGTACTCATATGAACTCGAGGGAATGACTCGGGATTCATTTCAAAGTCGAATGGAAAATATACGGCTTAAAAGATGATTATGCTCTTAAAGTCGCAAAAGTTCTTATTGACTGTCGAAATGAACTCCAAATCACTTCAAAATTCATACACATGATATTCAATGCCATAGGAACTCAATGTAAAAGACTAGACTAAAAAAGGACTCAAAATCCTACATGAAATGATATTTCCTAGCTAAGGTGACAAAAATAGGGTGTGACAAGTGTCACTGCAGGGCAAGTTATTAGGGTTCATGATTACTCAGAAAGGAATCGAGGTTAATCCAAGAAAAATCAAAGCTATTGTGGAGATGGAGCCTCCTAGCACAAAGAAGCAGATTTGAGGGTTTTTGGGGAGAATTCAGTACATAAGCAGGTTTATCGCTAATTTGACTATGGTGTGTGAGCCGATCTTTAAGTTGCTTAAAAAAGGTGTGCCGAAGGTATGGAACGAAGAATGTCAAGAAGCTTTTGAGACCATTAAAAGGTATTTGATTAATCCACCAATTCTAGTTCCTCCGCGATAAGGTGAGCCGTTACTGTTATACTTGACGGTCACTGAAATCGCAACAGGAGCTATGCTAGCTTAGTACCTCGAGGGGTCAAAGAAGGAGAATGCCATTTATTACCTAAGTAAGAAGATGACAGACTATGAGGTGAAGTACAATGCCATAGAGAAGGCTTGTATGGCTTTAGTGTGGGCAACTCAGAAACTCCATCACTACATGATGTCTTATGAGGTTCTCTTGATAAGTCATATGGATCCACTGAAGTATTTGATAGAAATGCCGGTTTTATCCTACAGAACTGCTCATTGGTCGATTCTCCTTAATGAATTCGACATAAAGTATGTAACACAGAAGTCAGTAAAAGAAAGTGTCATCGCAGATTACTTGGCTAGCTGTCCTGTGGCATCATCAGAATAATTCAATAATCAGTTCCCCAATGAGGATGTCCTGGAAATCGGAAAAAAGATTTGGAAAGTATACTTTAACGGAGTTGCAAACAAGAGAGGGTATGGGATAGGAGTTCTACTGGTCTCACCTGAAGAAGCATTCACACCATTGGCGGTTAAGTTAGGGTTTGAAGTAACCAACAACATCGCCGAGTATGACGCCTGCATCCTTACATTGGAAGCTGCACTAGAATTGGGGATTAAGGAGTTAGAAGTTTTCGGAGATTCAGCATTGATTATTTGCCAGATAAAAGGAGAATGAAAGACTCGTGATGAAAAGCTGCTACCGTATCATGCCTACATAGAAGCCTTGACTAAGGAATTTATGGAAATAGAGTTTAATTACTTGTAGAGAAATAAGAACTAGTTCGCTGATGCTTTGGCAACTCTAGCTTCTATGGTGGAAATCCCGAATGGTGGGAATGTAAAACCGTTGGTGATAGAGTGTAGAGAAAGACCCGTGTACTGCTGCTCTATTCGAGAAGGAGAGGTGAAAGATGGCCATCCTTAGTACCATGACATCATGAAGTTCATTGAGGAAAAGGAATATCCGGAAGGAGTGTCCCGCGTTGATAAGAGAACACTACGGAGGCTAGCAAGTCACTATGTTTTGTGTGGAGTGTTAGGAATCGAACAAGAGGGAAAAATTGAAGTGCGGAATATAAAAATTTTTCCTACGATTCCACAGCCCATGAATCTAACTATGCATAACACAAAATCAAACCCTAACTACAAAGAGGGTTAGAACACTTACAGAATTTTTGTCTTCTCCTTTTTGCTCCAAGCTTTGATTCCGGACAGCGGTGAATGAGCAGCCCAAGTGTGCTGCCTCCAATGGTATCCACACCTAGCTAGAGCTTCAAGTCCTAATCCTCTTTTCCTTGTTGTCGCTAGAGTAGGAGAAGAGAAGAGAGAGAAAAAGAGAGTGCTGGAAATTCTGGCCAGCCCTTGGGAAGTTCAACTTGTGATGATGTCACACATCATAGTGTGACTTATATAGTCCACACTAAGGGGGCTGGCCCTAGGGGGAAACCCTATTAGGGTTTTATGCAATTTCTCTAAATTGCACAATAACCCCTATAAATTATATCAAATATAAATAGGCCTCAAAGAACTATTCTTTATGCACTCATACCCTTTCTCTCATAGACTTTAAAGCTCATCTTGCATGATAAGTGTGTGACCCATTGGGGTCACATCATCAAGTAGTAGGAATAGCACGAGGTGTGCACAATGGAACTCTCTCCATTTAGGGTCTAATTGGAATTCCTTCCAATTCCCTAATTGATTATAACTCACTTATATCAATTAGGGCTTCTACTAACCATGAGTAACACCTATCATATGGCTCATGGTGTGGTCCTTAATGAGGTGAATAGTCATTTACAAAGAACCTTCTGTTATAGTTTATAGGTTACAATTGCATCCTTCCTTCAACACAATGTCTCCAATTGAACTAATAGGACATGGAAGTCTGTCAAGTCCCTAGTTCAATTACTTTATACTCATTCATAGATATCAACTCATTGATGAACTCATGAAACTCTTTTCATATTCATCCTACCATGGCCATGGATTTAATGAGTTATATTATGAATGCTATATGAGACATTCTCTCTCTTTTTCCTGAGAGTGATGGATCCCTTGTTGATCACTCACATGCTTTCATACACATAGCAGTAGGGCCAATGAACACCTTTGCAAACCCCTGAATAGGATTTGCACTTAGTGTTATCAAACTTTTAAAGCTACATGCATAAGACAACTATGGTGTCTCAGGTCTAAGGATTACTTGTACCACTATAACAATGAGAAACTGATTGACAGGCAGGATAAAACTCCATTCAGTTTATCTCATATCTTTGGTCACATTCAGTGTACCTATTCTTGTGATAGGCACCCACTTGTTAGTTGTAGTGTCTTCACACAAATAGCTTGAGACTAGCTATCCTTCTATAGAGTCAACCTAACAAGTGCTAGTCCTATGGTTCATTATTGTCCATCATAGTGAACCTTCAACTAGGAATGCTTTAAGAGTTTAGTACAGAGATATATCTACAGTCTCAAAATTACAACTCTTTGTAATTCCATATTCTCAACTCTAACTCCATGGACATATTATGTAAATATAAATAATGCATAAAAACATAATACAATAAGCCCTTTTATTAAATCAATAATAAGTGTGACATACATAAATGAAATCAAATGATTGTTCCTAATCCCTAAATAATCATCTCCATGATTGGCTCTAGGGCATAATCCTAACAATCTCCCACTTGCACTAAAGCCAATCGACCATGTATTGCATGTTGGGAATCATACAAGAGGGAAGAATAGAAGTGCGGAATACAAAAATTTTTCCCTTTGATTCCACAGCCCATGAATCTAACTATGCATATACAAAATCAAACCCTAGCTATGAAGAGGGTTAGAACACTTACAGAATTTTTGTCTTCTCCTTTTTGCTCCAAGCTTTGATTCCGGACAGCGGTAAATGAGTAGCCCAAGTGTGCTGCCTCCAACGGTATCCACACCTAGCTAGAGCTTCAAGTCCTTTCCTTCTTTTCCCTTGTTGTTGCTAGTGTAGGAGAAGAGAGGAGAGAGAGAGAGGGAGGCTGGAAAATTTCGGCCAGCCCTTTGGGGATTTCAACTTGTGATGATGTCACACATCATTGTGTGACTTATATAGTCCACACTAAGGGGGGCCGGCCCTAGGGGGAAACCCTATTAGGGTGTGATGCAATTTCTCTAAATTGCACAATAACCCCTATAAATTATATCAAATATAAATAGGCCTCAAAGAACTATTCTTTATGCACTCATATCCTTTCTCTCATAGACTTTAAAGCTCATCTTGCATGATCAGTGTGTGACCCATTGGGTTCACATCATCAAGTAGTAGGAGTAGCACGAGGTGTGCACAATGGAACTCTTTCCATTTAGGGTCTGATTGGAACTCCTTCCAATCCCCTAATTGATTATAACTCACTTATATCAATTAGGGCTTTTACTAACCATGAATAACACCTAGCATATGGTTCATGGTGTTGTCCTTAATGAAGTGAATAAGATCTAACATAGAACCCTTCTGTTATAGTTTGTAGGTTACAATTGCATCCTTCCATTTACACAATGTCTCCAATTGAACTAATAGGACATGGAAGTCTGTCAAGTCCCTAGTTCAATTACTTTATACTCATTCATAAATATCAACTCAATGATGAACTTATGGAAACTCCTTTCCATATTCACAATGCCATGGCCATGGACTGAATAAGTTATATTATGAATGCTATATGAGACATTCTCTCCCTTTTTCCTGAGAGTAATGGATTCCTTGTTGATCACTCACATGCCTTCATACACATAGCAATAGGGCCAATGAACACCTTTACAGACCCTTGAATAGGATCTGCACTTAGTGTTATCAAACTTCTAAAGCTACATGCATAAGGTAACTATGGTGTTTCAGGTCTAAGGATTACTTGTACCACTATAACATTGAGAAACTGATTGACAGGCAGGTTAAAACTCCATTCAGTTTATCTCAAATCTTTGGTCACATTCAGTGTACCTATTCTATTAACAGGCACCCACTTGTTGGTTGTAGTGTCTCCACACAAATAGCTTGAGACCAGCTATCCTCCTATAGAGTCAAGCTAACAAGTGCTAGTCCTATGGTTCATTACTGTCCATCATAGTGAACCTTCAACTAGGAATGATTTAGGAGTTTAGTACAGAGATATATTTACAGTCTCATAATTACAACTCTTTGTAATTCAATATTCTCAACTCTAACTCCTTGGACATATTATGTAAATATAAATGATGCATACAAACATAATAGAATAAGCCCTTTTATTAAATCAATAATAAATGTGACATACATAAATGAAATCAAATGATTGTTCCTTTATCCCTAAACAATCATCTCTATGATTGGCTCTAGGGCATAACTCTAACAATCTCCCACTTGCACTATAGCCAATCCACAATGTATCTAATACCCATTTCCTGTCTGTGGTGATCCAACTGCTCTTGGGTCATAGCTTTAGTGAAGGGATCTGCTACATTCTCTGTTGTGTGAATCTTCTGTATGCTAATATCACCTCTTCCAATGATCTCTCTAATCACATGGAATCGACGCTCAATGTGTTTGGACTTTTGATGAGACCGTGGTTCCTTAGCTTGAGCAATAGCCCCGTTGTTGTCACAAAACAATGGCAAGGGCTTCTCAATGGCAAGAACTACTCCCAGTTCAGTAATGAACTTCTTTATCCAAACAGCTTCCTTTGCAGCCTCTGAGGCAGCAATGTACTCAGCCTCTGTAGTGGAGTCCGCTATAACATCTTGTTTACAGCTCCTCCAACTTACAGCTCCACCATTCAAGGTGAAAACATACCCCGATGTTGATTTCCTATCATCATCGTCAGATTGAAAATCTGAATCCGTATAACCAACCATTTCTAAATTTCTTCCTCCATAGACAAGGAAAAGTTCCTTAGTTCTTCTTAAGTACTTAAGGACAGCCTTGACTGCTTCCCAGTGTTTCACACCTGGGTCTGCCTGATATCTGCTTGTAACACTTACACCAAAAGCGATATCTGGTCTTGTACATAACATGGCATACATTAGACTCCCTACTGCAGAAGCATAGGGAATCGTCCTCATGTACGCAATCTCCTCTGGAGTTTTAGGTGCCATGTTTTTCGACAACTTGATTCCATGCCTAACAGGAATTAGACCTCTTTTGGAATCTTCTAAATTGAACCTTTTCAATATTTTGTCTATGTACAATGATTGGGAGAGACCTAGCATCCTTTTAGATCTATCTCTATAGACCTTTATTCCCAGAATATAGGATGCTTCTCCCAAATCTTTCATGGAGAAATTCTGTGAAAGCCACTCTTTCACTTTTGATAACGTTTCTACTTTATTCCCGATAAGTAGAATGTCATCAACATATAGGACCAAGAAGGTAATCGCACTCCCACTAACTTTCTTGTACACACATGGTTCATCCATATTCTGTAGGAAACCAAACGATTTGATTGCCTCATCGAATCGGATGTTCCAGCTTCTAGAAGCTTGTTTAAGTCCATAAATGGACCGCTGTAGCTTGCACACTTTGTGGTCCTCACCACTGGATGTAAAACCCTCAGGTTGCTGCATATAAAGGTCTTCCTCAATGTTTCCATTAAGGAAAGCGGTCTTTACATCCATTTGCCATATCTCATAATCGTAGTGCGCAGCTATAGCTAACAAGATCCTAATGGACTTAAGCATAGCCACTGGCGAGAAGGTTTCCTCATAGTCAATACCATGTCTTTGTCGGTAACCTTTTGCCACTAGCCTAGCCTTGTAGGTCTCTACCTTTCCATCTGAGCCTATCTTCCTTTCGAAGATCCATTTGCAGCCAATAGGTACTATACCTTCTGGTGGATCAACTAAAGTCCAGACTTTGTTGGAATACATCTAGTCCATTTCAGATTTCATAGCTTCCAGCCATTTGTTCGAATCAATATCCGAAATCGCCTGTCCATAAGTAGTACGGTTATCTGGGTGTTCTCTATCACCAAGGAACAATTCCTCTGCATTATGGTTGAGAAATCCATATCTCTCAGGTGCAACAGATACCCTACTCGATCTACGGAGAGGTTGTGATACATTAGTGGGTTCTGTCTCATCAGCGACAGGGGTGGGATCACTGTCGGTTTGTGTCTCATCAGACAATTCTTTGAGTTCTATTTTCCTGTTATTGCCTCCTTCTTGAATAAACTCTTTTTCAAGAAAGACTGCAAACTTACTAACAAACACCTTTTGTTCATCAGGATAATAGAAATAATATCCTAAACTCTCTTTAGGATATCCCACAAACCTACATTTAATTGATCTTGATTCTAACTTGGTTACATCATGTGTCTTTACATATGCAGTGCAACCCCATACCTTAATATGTTTAAGGCTTGGTGCTTTCCCTTTCCATATCTCATACGGTGTCTTAGGGACAGATTTGGTTGGGACTCTGTTCAACAAGTACGCGGCAGTTTCCAGGGCATGTCCCCAGAAGGACAATGGTAAATCAGTGTAACTCATCATGGACCTAACCATATCCAATAAGGTTCTATTCCTCCTTTCTGACACACCATTAAGCTGTGGTGTTCCAGGAGGTGTCCATTGAGATAGAATGCCCGCTTGAACAAGATGATCTAAAAACTCACCAGTTAAATATTCTCCTCCTCGATCCGATCGAAGAGCTTTAATACTTTTACCAGTTTGTTTCTCTACTTCATATCTGAATTCTTTGAACTTTTCAAATGCTTCAGATTTGTACTTCATTAAGTACACATACCCGTACCTAGAATGATCATCGGTAAAGGTTATAAAGTAAGAGAAACCTCCACGAGTATGTATACTCATAGGACCACATACATCACTATGTATTAATCCTAATATGTCTGCTGCTCTCTCACCGTGACCGGTGAAAGGTGACTTGGTCATTTTACCTAGTAAACAAGATTCACAAGTTGGAAAGGGCATAGAAACCAATGGACCCAATTGTCCATCCTTACACATCTTGTTAATCCTATTCTCACTGATATGACCTAGTCTCAAGTGCCAGTCATATGCGGAGTTTTCTTCATCTCTTGTTCTCTTGGGTTTGTTTGCATTCAATTTAGAACTATCATGCTCTATGCAATTAACATTTGCAATAAAGTTTAGAAAATAAAGGCCATTCACATAAACTCCAGAAGTAATGAACTCTTCATTTTTAAATAAAGAACATTTATTCTCCTCAAAAACAAACCTAAATCCTTGTTTAGATAATACTGAAATAGAAATAATGTTTCTTATAACTTCTGGAATATAAAGACAGCCTGATAATTCTAAACTACTCCCACTAGGCAAAGTCAAGCAGCAAGTCCCCACGGCTAATGCAGCAACGTTTGCTCCATTTCCCACTCGTAGGGTTACTTCTCCTTTACTCAGCCTTCTGCTTCCCACTAGGTCCTGCATGGAATTACAAATATGAGAACTCGCACCAGAATCTAGTACCCAAGTGGAAGCAGAGCTAACACTCATGTTAGTCTCAAGTATAAGAGCATCATCCATACCTTCCGAAGGTTGGTTCCTCAGAGTATTCAGATACTCTTGGCAGTTACATTTCCAATGCCCATCTTTGCCGCAGTAAAAACAGATCCCTTTACCTTTCCTCTTCCTTTGGGTACTCTTACCCTTTCTTATTCCCTTGCCTTTAGGCTTGAGCATAGAATTGGAAGCAGGAACTTCAACCCATTCATCACATTCAAGCAAGAACTCTTTGCCATACAACTCTTGTATGTGGATAAATATCTCGGGTGCACTTCCCATGGACTCGTATTGCTTCTTAAGCTCAGGACTTAGAGACACCATCATATAGCATCTCGTCATAAGATCATCATCCATGCGCTTCTGATAAGCGTCTTTCTCTTGCCGAGTTGCAGCCTCAGTAGGAGCATTGGGAAGTGGACTTTGAAGTGCATAGGTAATATTTTCAGAATTCAAAACGATTTTTAAATTCCTTAACCAATCAAGATAATTAGGTCCAGTTAAACGGTTGGTTTCCAAAATGTTGGATAATGGGTTGCGGTGAGCCATTACGGTGATCTACATACAGAAAATTAAACAGAAAATCAGATTTCATTTTTAATCCATAATAATCGGGTCTTTAATCATATGGTACCTCCCACTATTTTATCAAATTCCATACACCCTCTAATGGAATTCGGGAATCTCATTCCTAATGGGGATTGGGGTCCCACTGTGACCTAGAAGCCTCACATGTTAGTTTCTTGACTTCTAACCCACAGTAAGAAGACAACTCTTTGTCTATTGCTTCATAAGCAAATTCCAATCGTTTTGCCTCTAGGGTACATACTCCTCACATGTTAGTTTCTTGGAATACTTCCCTAGTTAAGTTAAGCCCATCATTCACACAAGTATGTTTCACCAAATATATACCTCACATGTTAGTTTCTTGGTATATACCAGCTTAGGCACCCCATGATATCTATATATGTGATAGTTTCAAGTAATGTCTTTAATATGGGTAGCTCCTACATGTCTGCAGCCAGGTACCCACATTAAGGGACGTTAGATGATCCTATAATGATGGAAGGCAATGAAGAATGCATTCCCTAATGTATTCTCCATTTCAACTTAATATTAAAAGAGAGGGGTTTTAAGGGTCTCATCAAATTGACTAATTTAACATACATCTCATGCATCTAAATACAAAAATGAACAGCATAATAATAATAATCCACTTATCGATATTAGTCCCTAAGAAGAGACATATAACGATCTATGGATCTGGAGCTATCACTATTAATCTCATTAAAAGCTCCCACTATGATGATTATGGACTTTGAGAGGATTCAATCCAAGCCAATAGATTGAATCCAAGGTCTAAGGTGGGTGTAGGTGATCGTAAAATAACACATTCGAAACATGCATGCTGTCTTGAAACACTTCTCTAAGCTTTCAAGTCCTTCAATATGCTCCCTTGGCTTGATGGTCTCCACCATTGGCTTGTTGGGCTCTATCATGCTCCTTTGGGTCTACCATGCTCCTTAGTGCGCTCTTGATTACATAACATTTACATAATTTAAAGAAAGGGATACATAAGGGGAATGTGGGGTACATAAGAGAATGATAGAGAGAGAGGGAGAAGGAAGGTGGCATGCAAGCCCCAAATAAATTACATCACCTTAATAAAATTACAACTCTTGTAAATAATAACATCTCATTCATAAGACGGCCAATCACAATTGGTTTAAAGGGTATAGTCCATAATCATCATCCAAACACATACATACAATCTCATTGCATAATGTAAAGAAAAACTGTAAGCATTAAAATATATGGGCATTATGGTAATTCTCTTGAATGATTTACATTAATCTCATTAATGCATCCTAATCTTATTAGGTATTAACAAAAATATCCAGAATTAAATAAAGTCTTAACATTTAAGACATTTTAGTTTCAATTAATCAAATTAATTTAAACATATAAAGTTTCCTAAAATAACTCTAATATCCAATATTAGGGTTTCCTTAATTAAACAAATCAATTTCATTTAATTAAGAATTTCCAGATTTTAATTTAATCCCCAATTGTATTTTAAACCATTTAAAACATTATAAAATTAATCAATATTAATTAAATAATTAACATGGGAATTAAATAAAATCATTTAAATGATGAATTAGTGTATTAGGGTTTCCTAAAACCCTAAACCCTAAACGCATAACCCTAAACCCTAAATGCAAGCCCTAATCATTAAATTCCTTATGATTGGTCATTTAATGTCCAATCATTAAAACCCTAGGTTCATATGGTATTTAATAAAAGGAATTAGGGTTTAATTAATGCCAAATAGGGTATTAATTACCCTTAATTAATTACACTAATTAGGGTTTCCAAAACCCTAACCCTAGACATCATTTATGGTATTAATTATGCCCTAACAATTAATAACCATGATTGGTCATTTAATGACCAATCATTAACTCTTAATTCAGGTAATTAATATTCCAATTAGGGTTTTAATTAATGCCATAATGAAATTAGGGTTTCATCATTAACTCAAAATTAGGGTTTCATCCTTAACTCTATGCAGCCGTCATTACCAAGGGGGCTGCCTAAGCTTGGCTAGGCTGCCATGGCCACCAACGACTGTGGGAGACCATGACCAGCCATGGGAGAACATCCTAGGGGTGTGGGACAAGCCTCTGGACACGTGAGGAGTGGTGGAAGTGGCTGCCATCATCAAAAACAATCAGGGTTTCCAAAACCCATTGCTGGAGCCATTGTTGCAGACCTTGAAGGTCACAATAGCTTCTAAAACCTTATCAATTCGACTCCTCCATTGAAACCAGCTTTTGTATCATGTCCCTACATGAAATACTAAGCTACTAGAAGAGGTTTGGATGATCAAATCATCACCAATTGTTCTAAACAATTAAAACAACAGTATGCTGCCCAGAATTTGACAGCATACTGTCCATGGTCAAAAATTGATTTAAAACCCAGCAAGATGAATGAATTAGGCTACCAAACGAATTTTCCCATTATCCTACATGTCTTAGGAAACTAATGCAATTGGTTTCATGCAATTTGGAGTTCCCTAACTCAAGTTCTAATCAAAACTCCATTGATGACTTTTCTGCAGAGAAAATCTGCTATGCTGTTCATGAAAAATTTTCAAACTTTTTGAATCTTTTTCCATCAAAACCTTTTTGAAACTTAAAGAAAATCATATACACATAATATATAATGATCCTAAAGTAGATTTGCATCAAAAATACAGAAGCTTTGATTGAATTTAATTGCAAGAACCTCTGGTTTCTAAAACCCAGATTCGACCCTCTGCAGAAAACCCAGTTTTTCTTTTCTTTTTTTTCTTCCAATTCAAACCCTATACAACCTTTGCATCAATGGTTACCCTTAACCATGATTTAGAAGAGGAGTAGAAGAAGAATAGACCTAGGGTTCCAAACCCTAGGTTCGGCCAGAGAGAAGAACAATTATGCAGTAAAAATTCTCCAGATTTTTGAATCATTCAACTACACCATAAATTCCAGCCCATATGTATTTTGTATTATGCATAATCATGGCTCTGATACCACTGTTGGGAATCATACAAGAGGGAAGAATAGAAGTGCGGAATATAAAAATTTTTCCCTTTGATTCCACAGCCAATGAATCTAACTATGCATATACAAAATCAAACCCTAGCTATGAAGAGGGTTAGAACACTTACAGAATTTTTGTCTTCTCCTTTTTGCTCCAAGCTTTGATTCCGGACAGCGGTGAATGAGCAGCCCAAGTGTGCTGCCTCCAACGGTATCCACACCTAGCTAGAGCTTCAAGTCCTTTCCTTCTTTTCCCTTGTTGTTGCTAGTGTAGGAGAAGAGAGGAGAGAGAGAGAGGGAGGCTGGAAAATTTCGGCCAGCACTTTGGGGATTTCAACTTGTGATGATGTCACACATCATTGTGTGACTTATATAGTCCACACTAAGGGGGGCCGACCCTAGGGGGAAACCCTATTAGGGTGTGATGCAATTTCTCTAAATTGCACAATAACCCCTATAAATTATATCAAATATAAATAGGCCTCAAAGAACTATTCTTTATGCACTCATACCCTTTCTCTCATAGACTTTAAAGCTCATCTTGCATGATCAGTGTGTGACCCATTGGGTTCACATCATCAAGTAGTAGGAATAGCACGAGGTGTGCACAATGGAACTCTTTCCATTTAGGGTCTGATTGGAACTCCTTCCAATCCCCTAATTGATTATAACTCACTTATATCAATTAGGGCTTCTACTAACCATGAATAACACCTAGCATATGGTTCATGGTGTTGTCCTTAATGAAGTGAATAAGATCTAACATAGAACCCTTCTGTTATAGTTTGTAGGTTACAATTGCATCCTTCCATTTACACAATGTCTCCAATTGAACTAATAGGACATGGAAGTCTGTCAAGTCCCTAGTTCAATTACTTTATACTCATTCATAAATATCAACTCAATGATGAACTTATGGAAACTCCTTTCCATATTCACAATGCCATGGCCATGGACTGAATGAGTTATATTATGAATGCTATATGAGACATTCTCTCCCTTTTTCCTGAGAGTAATGGATTCCTTGTTGATCACTCACATGCCTTCATACACATAGCAATAGGGCCAATGAACACCTTTACAGACCCTTGAATAGGATCTGCACTTAGTGTTATCAAACTTCTAAAGCTACATGCATAAGGTAACTATGGTGTCTCAGGTCTAAGGATTAATTATACCACTATAACATTGAGAAACTGATTGACAGGCAGGTTAAAACTCCATTCAGTTTATCTCAAATCTTTGGTCACATTCAGTGTACCTATTCTATTAACAGGCACCCACCTATTGGTTGTAGTGTCTCCACACAAATAGCTTGAGACCAGCTATCCTCCTATAGAGTCAAGCTAACAAGTGCTAGTCCTATGGTTCATTACTGTCCATCATAGTGAACCTTCAACTAGGAATGATTTAGGAGTTTAGTACAGAGATATATTTACAGTCTCATAATTACAACTCTTTGTAATTCAATATTCTCAACTCTAACTCCTTGGACATATTATGTAAATATAAATGATGCATACAAACATAATAGAATAAGCCCTTTTATTAAATCAATAATAAATGTGACATACATAAATAAAATCAAATTATTGTTCCTTTATCCCTAAACAATCATCTCTATGATTGGCTCTAGGGCATAACTCTAACATTGCATACCTATCTTCTCAAGATGTTGGTCTTAGACATGACCAATTATGTTTTAAAGCTTTAGTCAATAGGTCTACAAAAACTTATGATAATATCTTCTGTAATGTATCTATTACTTTTTCCAATGATTCCTCTAATCACTTGGAATCGCCGCTCTATGTGTTTAGACTTTTTGATGAGACCGTGATTCCTATGCTTGAGCTATAGACCCATTGTTGTCACAAAACAAGGTATGGGCAACTCAATGGAAGGAACAACTCTAAGTTCTAAATAAACTTATAGATCCAAACAGTCTCCTAGACAATGCGACAATTAATTCACCCTTAATAATGGAATCTACTATATCTTTCATACAGTTCTTCCATTAAGTATTTCACCAACTAAAGTGAATATAAAATATACCCCATATGGATTATATCCAAATCCATATACCCATCTACTATGAGTTTACAATTTCCATATACAATCCAATATTCCAAATTTGAATTGACTGATAACTATTTGTAACAATTACAACATAATAGATATCAGGTTCAATACATAGTGTAGAATAAGGCTTCTTAACACTTTAAGAACCTTACTTGTGTTATCCTAGGGCACATGCCCTTGAATAATGAATTCTTATCTGAAGTAAATCAGACCTCCCTTAATATTCTTCATGTTGAACTCCTTCAACATTTCAACTATGTTTGATGATTTGGAGATACTTAGCAATCTATATGATCTATCTCTATAGATCCTATTGGATGCTTCTGCCAAATCTTTCATGAATTAGTTTTTCTCCAAAAACCAAAACTTTACATTAGATAACATTCATATATCATTCATAATGATTATGATGTCATCTATACTTAGGATAAAGAAAAACGATCGCACTCCCACTAACCTTTTATACACTCATGGTCCATCTATACAATGAGAGAAATCAAACAATATGATTACTTCAACTTTATAGATGTTCTAATTATGAGAACCTTGTAGTCTATTAATAGACTTCTATAACTTACACACTTTTATGGTTTTTCACCATTTGATATAACATCTTTATATCCTTTTTGACATATCTCATATTCAAAATGTGTGTTTATAGATAACAAGATCCAAATGGATTTCAGCATAACTATTATCAAACAAGTTTCTTTATAGACAACTTTTTGCCTACGTTGAAAACATTCTTAAATAGCCAGGCCTATTAGGTCTCTACCTATCCATATTGGATTTAATGACTCTTAGTCATTTCTCGAGTTGATGTGAAACATTGTCTAGTCATAATCAATAGGATTATCTTGGTGATCTTTATCACCAAAGAACAATTCTTTCACATTCTAATAGAGATACAATATCTCTCTTATGTTAAGAAATATCCAATTTGATCTATGAAAAGATTGTAGTGTAGTTAAGGGTTTTGTCTTAACAGAGACAAGGGTTGGATCTTTGTTCGTTTGTGGTTTTACATACAATTCTATAAATTCTATCTACTTTTGCATCTTTTCTTGAATGAACTCTTTCTCAAGAAAATCCAGCAAACATCCTAATGGACAACTTTTGTTCATTAGGGTAACAGAAATACTATCCCAACCACTTTTGGGATATACCACAATTCAACACTTACTTTACCTTATTTCCAGATTGTCTACATTATGTATCCAGACATACGTAGCACAAGCCCAAGCCTTAACTTCTTTAAGTTGGGTTTCTTCCCATATCATATCTAATATAATTGGGACAAAACTGGAGTGAACCCTAAATTATCAATATGTAGCAATGTTAAGGTATATCCTAGATGGATACATTAGTAAAACTCATCATAGATCAAACCACATCTTAATAGGGTTCAATTCGTTCTCTTAGATTCACCATTAAGCTATGGTATTCTAAGATGAGTCTACTGTAATTGAATGCATGCTCTACATGACTACATACATCACAATGTATTAGTCAAATTACAAATGTAACTCTTTCACTTCACCAAGTAAAAGATGGGTTTGGTCATCTCATAACCAAGTCATAATCGTTACATTTAAATGAGAGTTTCTACATCTCTTGTATTCTCAGAATACATTGAATTCGCTCTAATTAGTCATTTAAATTCAGAAATCAAATTTCTAGAATGTCTTAAATGACCTAGTTAAGAAATAAGTTCCCGAAATTAAACTAGCAACTCTTGCTCTATTAAAAATTTTTTAAAGGTAACTTATTATCTACTTAACTTTCTGCTTCGAATTAGATTACACTAGAATCCAAAAACCAAGAAGCAGAACTAGCCAATAATTTAGTTTAGAGCATGAACCAAAACTTCAAAAATTTGGTTCTTCTAGGAAGGCTGATACTTTATCAAGTTCCCTTTACAATACCTTATGTTTACTACAAAATAATTATATTTCTTTGTCTTTGACTTTTCAAGACTTGCTTTCCTCTATGCTTCCATTTTAAATCACATCTAGCTTCTCAAGCTATTCTATGTGATTAATCATTTTTCAAAAGAATGATTATTAATAAACAACTTTTATTACATCCTAGTCTAAAAGAAGTCCTTTATAAGTACTATACTTTATAGTATTATTTTACTCACTATACAACCCTTGTATGTGATGTAGGACATCAAAGGCATTTGCATTGACTAATTTTGCTTCTGAAGCTCATTAGTCATCAATGCTATCATATAGCATGGCAACAAGATGCCAATTGCGCATAGTGTCTTTTTCTTCTTAGGATGTTTTATGGAGGGCCTTTAAGAAAAGGCCTAATAGCATATGAACAATCTTTTGAAATTGAGAACAATTCTCAATTTCCTAAGTCAATCAAAGAAATCGAGTTTAGTCAAACTATCAATATCCTATATATTAGGAAATAGGGGTTTTGAGATGAGTAATTAGGTAATCTACATAACCAGAGAATTAGATTTCATTTTCATCCATAATGATTGGGTCTTTAATCATATGGTACCTCCCACTATTTTATCAAATTCCATACACCCTCTAATGGAATTCGGGAATCTCATTCCTAATGGGGATTGGGGTCCCACTGTGACCTAGAAGCCTCACATGTTAGTTTCTTGGCTTCTAACCCACAATAAGAAGACAACTCTTTGTCTATTGCTTCATAAGCAAGTTCCAATCGTTTTGCCTCTAGGGAACATACACCTCACATGTTAGTTTCTTGGAATACTTCCCTAGTTAAGTTAAACCCATCATTCACACAGGTATGTTTCGCCAAATATATACCTCACATGTTAGTTTCTTGGTATATACCAGTTTAGGCACCCCATGATATCTCATATGTGATAGTTTCAAGTAATGTCTTTAACATGGGTAGCTCCTACATGTCTGCAGCCAGGTACCCACATTAAGAGACGTTAGATGATCCTATAATGATAGAAGGCAATGAAGAATTCATTCCCCAATGACTTCTCCATTTTCAACTTAATATTAAATAAGAGGGGTTTTAAAGGGTCTCATCAAATTAACATGCATCCTATGTATCAAAATTTAAACATATAAATTATGCTATTTATAATCATACATCTTATGCTATTATAAATCATACATCGCATGCTATTATATATCAACATATATAAAGTACCATATTTTGATATTAGTCCCTAAGTGAATAGGTAACATATACCAAACTATGGTATTGGAGCTAATACAATTATCTCATAAATAAAAGCTCCCACTATGATGATTATGGACTTTGAGAGGATTCAATCCAAGCTAATAGATTGAATCCAAGGTCTAAGGTGGGTGTAGGTGATCGTAAAATAAACCATTCGTAACATGCATGCTTTCTTGAAAAACTTCTCTAAGCTTTCAAGTCCTTCAATCTGCTCCCTTGACTTGATGGTCTCCACCATTGGCTTATTGGTCTCCACCGTTGGCTTGTTGGGCTCCATCATACTCCTTTGGGTCCACCATGCTCCTTAGTGCGCTCTCGATTACATAACATTTACATAATATATAGAAAATGATACATAAGGGGAATGTGGGGTACATAAGAGAATGATAGAGAGAGAGGGAAGGTGGCATGCAAGCCCCAAATAATAAATTACATCACCATAATAAAATTACAACTCTTGAAAAATTATAACATCCCATTAACAAGACGGCCAATCACAATTGGTTTAAAGGGTATAGTCCATAATCATCATCCAAAGACATACATACAATCTCATTGCATAATGTAAAGAAAACACTGTAAGCATTAAAACATATGGGCATTATGGTAATTCTCTTGAATGATTTACATTAATCTCATTAATGCATCCTAATCTTATTAGGTTTAAACAAAAATATCCAGAATTAAATAAAGTCTTAACATTTAAGACATTTAGTTTCAATTAATCAAATTAATAGAAACATATAAAGTTTCCTAAAATAACTCTAATATCCAATATTAGGGTTTCTTTATTTAAACAAAACAATTTCATTTAATTTAGAATTTCCAGATTTTAATTTAATCCCCAATTGTATTTTAAACCATTTAAAACATTACAAAATTAATCAATGTTAATTAAATAATTAACATGGGAATTAAATAAAATCAATTAAATGATGAATTAGTGTATTAGGGTTTCCTAAAACCCTAAACCCTAAATGCATAACCCTAAACCCTAAATGCAAGCCCTAATCATTAAATGCCTTATGATTGGTCATTTAATAACCAATCATTAAAACCCTAGGTTCATATGGTATTTAATAAAAGGGATTAGGGTTTAATTAATGCCAAATAGGGTATTTATTACCCTTAATTAATTACACTAATTAGGGTTATCAAAACCCTAACCCTAGACATCATTAATGGTATTAATTATGCCCTAACAATTAATAACCATGATTGGTCATTTAATGACCAATCATTAACTCTTAATTAAGGTAATTAATATTCCAATTAGGGTTTTAATTAATGCCATAATGAAATTAGGGTTTCATCATTAACTCAAAATTAGGGTTTCATCCTTAACTCTATGCAGCCGTCACTACCAAGGGGCTGCCTGAGCTTGGCTAGGCTGCCATGGCCACCAACGGCTGTGGGAGGCCATGGCCAGCCAAGGGAGAGGACTACAAGGGTGTGGGACAAGCCCTTGGACATGTGAGAAGTGGTGGAAGTGGCTGCCATCATCAAGAACAATTAGGGTTTCCAAAACCCATTGCTGGAGCCATTGTTGCAGACCTTCAAGGTCACAATAGCTTCTAAAACCTTATTAATTCGACTCCTCCATTGAAACCAGCTTTTGTATCATGTCCCTACATGAAATACTAAGCCAATAGAAAAGGTTTGGATGATCATATCATCACCAATTGTTCTAAACAATTAAAACAACAGTAGGCTGCCCAGAATTTGACAGCATACTGTCCATGGTCAGAAATTGATTTAAAACCCAGCAAGATGATTAAGTCAGGCTACCAAATGAATTTTCTCAGTATCCTACATGTCTTAGGAAACAAATGCAATTGGTTTCATGCAATTTGGAGTTCCCTAACTCAAGTTCTAATCAAAACTCCATTGATGACTTTTCTGCAGAGAAAATCTGCTATGCTGTTCATGAAAAATTTTCAAACTTTTTGAATCTTTTTCCATCAAAACCTTTTTGAAACTTAAAGAAAATCATATACACATGATATATAATGATCCTACAATGATCTTCCATCATAAATACAGCAGCTTTAATTAGAATTAATTGCAAGAGCCTTAGGGTTCTAAAACCTAGATTCAGCCTCCATGGTGTCCTTCTCCTTCTTCCTTCTGTTCTAGCATCTTAATCCAATTATGATGCATCTAAACGTTTGGGAACCTTTCCCTTCCATGTCTAGAACATAACCCAAGTGGTGGAAACCATTTCCATGCCTTTGATCTCCATCAATAACTCAAAGTTGTGGCTATTGCATCATTCCCGAGCAAAACTGTCTTTCCAGACAGCCTGTAGTAAAAAATTCATAACTTTCACTACAGAACTCGGATTGATGCACCGTTTGTTGGGTTGGAAAGCTTATTCGAAGAGCTTTCTAACCATAATGGCTCAAAAATTTTGGAGAAGAACTCTGAATTCGGCATGCAAAACAAGATGACAGTTTTTCATGGCTACCATGAAAACTGTTCATAACAGTTTTATAAAACCCTAGTTTCTTTATTCTTCTTCTCCAAACTCAAACCCTATGCAACCTATTGCATCCATGGCTACACTTAACCATCAATTAGAAGAGGAGTAGAAGAGAATTGACCTAGGGTTCCAAACCCTAGGTTCAGCCATGGAGGAAAACCAATTATGCAGAAAATTTTTCCAGATTTTTGAATCATTCAACTACACCATAATTACCAGCCCATATGTATTTTGTATTATGCATAATCATGGCTCTGACACCACTGTTAGGAATCGAACAAGAGGGAAAAATTGAAGTGCGGAATATAAAAATTTTTCCTACGATTCCACAGCCCATGAATCTAACTATGCATAACACAAAATCAAACCCTAACTACAAAGAGGGTTAGAACACTTACAGAATTTTTGTCTTCTCCTTTTTGCTCCAAGCTTTGATTCCGGACAGCGGTGAATGAGCAGCCCAAGTGTGCTGCCTCCAACGGTATCCACACCTAGCTAGAGCTTCAAGTCCTAATCCTCTTTTCCTTGTTATTGCTAGAGTAGGAGAAGAGAAGAGAGAGAGAGAGAGAGTGCTGGAAATTCTGGCCAGCCCTTGGGAAGTTCAACTTGTGATGATGTCACACATCATAGTGTGACTTATATAGTCCACACTAAGGGGGCCGGCCCTAGGGGGAAACCCTATTAGGGTTTTATGCAATTTCTCTAAATTGCACAATAACCCCTATAAATGATATCAAATATAAATAGGCCTCAAAGAACTATTCTTTATGCACTCATACCCTTTCTCTCATAGACTTTAAAGCTCATCTTGCATGATCAGTGTGTGACCCATTGGGTTCACATCATCAAGTAGTAAGAATAGCACGAGGTGTGCACAATGGAACTCTTTCCATTTAGGGTCTAATTGGAATTCCTTCCAATTCCCTAATTGATTATAACTCACTTATATCAATTAGGGCTTCTACTAACCATGAGTAACACCTATCATATGGCTCATGGTGTGGTCCTTAATGAGGTGAATAGTCATTTACAAAGAACCCTTCTGTTATAGTTTATAGGTTACAATTGCATCCTTCCTTCAACACAATGTCTCCAATTGAACTAATAGGACATGGAAGTCTGTCAAGTCCCTAGTTCAATTACTTTATACTCATTCATAGATATCAACTCATTGATGAACTCATGAAACTCTTTTCATATTCATCCTACCATGGCCATGGATTTAATGAGTTATATTATGAATGCTATATGAGACATTCTCTCTCTTTTTCTTGAGAGTGATGGATCCCTTGTTGATCACTCACATGCCTTCATACACATAGCAGTAGGGCCAATGAACACCTTTGCAAACCCCTGAATAGGATTTGCACTTAGTGTTATCAAATTTCTAAAGTTACATGCATAAGACAACTATGGTGTCTCAGGTCTAAGGATTACTTGTACCACTATAACAATGAGAAACTGATTGACAAGCAGGATAAAACTCCATTCAGTTTATCTCATATCTTTAGTCACATTCAGTGTACCTATTCTTAGTGATAGGCACCCACTTGTTGGTTGTAGTGTCTTCACACAAATAGCTTGAGACTAGCTATCCTTCTATAGAGTCAACCTAACAAGTGCTAGTCCTATGGTTCATTATTGTCCATCATAGTGAACCTTCAACTAGGAATGCTTTAGGAGTTTAGTACAGAGATATATCTATAGTCTCAAAATTACAACTCTTTGTAATTCCATATTCTCAACTCTAACTCCATGGACATATTATGTAAATATAAATAATGCATATAAACATAATAGAATAAGCCTTTTTATTAAATCAATAATAAATGTGACATACATAAATGAAATCAAATGATTGTTCCTAATCCCTAAACAATCATCTCCATGATTGGCTCTAGGGCATAATCCTAACATGGAGGAAAGCTATATCGGAGGTCATACGACGGGGTCCATCTGTTGTGTGTCACCGAAGAAGAAGCCGAACGTCTTGTTAGTGAAATCCATGAAGGAGTTGGAGCACCGCACATGAATGGTTACATGCTGGCTAAGAAAATCATGAGGTTGGGCTACTATTGGTCTACAATGGAGAGAGATTGCCATGCACATGTCAAGAAGTGTCATAAGTGTCAGGTTTTTGCTAATGCACAACACTTGCCTTCCATGCCTTTGATAAGCATGTCGTCACCGTGGCCTTTTACAGTATGGGGAATAGATATAATTGGGCATATTAAGCCGAAAGCCTCCAATGGGCATGAATACATCTTAGTAGTTATTGATTACTTCACTAAGTGGGTAAAGGCAGCATCTTTCAAGACCCTGAATAGTAAGAAGGTAGCGCAGTTCATACAACTCAACCTCATTTATAGATATGGGGTACCCCATGAGATTATTTCAGACAATGGTCAGCACTTTCAGAAAGAAACCAAGGAGCTTTTGCAGAAATACAACATAGTACACTATCTATCCTCCCCTTATCGCCCGCAGACTAATGGAGCAGTGGAGGCCACCAACAAAAATGTTAAGAAGATACTACAGAAAACATCTGACACCTATACTGATTGGCATGAGAAGTTACCCTTAGCCTTGTGGGGTTATAGGGCGTCCGTAAGATCATCAACAGGGGCTACCCCCTATTCTTTAGTGTATGGGATGGAAGCTGTCTTGCCTGTTGAGTTGGAGTTACCGTCACTATGGGTTGCCATGGAGAGTCAGATAGCAGAAGCGGATTGGGTTAAGAACCATTATGATGAGTTGGCATTACTAAACGAAAGGCGATTGAGGGCCTTGTACCATGTACAAGGGTATCAGCGAAGGGTTGCGAGAGCATTCAATAAACATGTTAAAGACCGAGGTTTGAAGAAAGGGGATTTGGTGTTGAAAGAGATCAAAGTTCCAGTTTTCGATCCACGAGGAAAGTTCAAGCCAAGTTGGGGTGGCCTGTACATCATCAAGGAGATATTGCCAGCAGGGGTTGTTCGCCTCATGGATTTGGATGGGATTGAGTTCGCTCATCCTACTAATTTGGATCAATTGAAAAAGTATCATGTGTAAGGCCTGCTAGGTTGAAAACCCATAAGGGTGGCCTAGGCAAAAGTTAAGGCATTTGAACTACGAGGACCTGATTCCCCATTCCTAAAAAATAAAAAGAAAAAAAGAAAAAAAGACAAAAAGGAAAAAAGAGAAAAAAGAAAAAAATGATGAGGATACGTAGACAACCCATAAAGTTACCTTGGGTGCGGTCTAAACATCACCATAACAAATCTCAAAATTAAATTATTATTGGCAATTCATTTAGAACTAATTGATTGACAAAGCAATTTATTGGTGTTAAATAAAGAACTATTGACATGCCATGGATATCCTATTTCTAAAGTCTTCAAGTCCTTTTAATCTTCTTCATAGTCTCTTGGTTTGCTTTCTTCTCCTTTCTTTCAAGTCTTCGCCTCTTTCGTAAGTCATGGGCATGTGCTGCTTCCACTGCTTCCAAAATATCTTCCCTACAAAATCCAAGTCTTGTGTCCTTGATAAGGTCATAAATCCTTTCCCTACGTACGGTTTCTCTTTTACCCAAGCTATTCTTTAACCATGTCTTGTATTCAGGGCTCATGACATAGGGGCCATCAGTGTTTTCAATACGAGTCAGTTTCAGTTGGTCAGTCCATCTAGTCTTGGCCCACTTAACCATTGTGGGGCTCACAAGTTCAACAGAATGATCGAATACCACAGAAGTAGGTATGGTTTGCATGGCACCCATCTGACGAAGGATTCTTGAAGTCCAATAGAGGGAAGTTGATCCCAACCCTATGAGCTTGACCATAGCACACCCAGAAGTTCGGAGGAGAATTTGTTCCTTCCATCCCCATATGAAGATAAACCACTTAATGTTTCGCCATGAGAGTGTTTGAAAGTAACCCAACCATTTCCTCAAAGAAAATTGACCAAGGAGTTCAACTTGATGGCAGCAATAATGTTAAGGTTTGTATGGTTAATGGTGGTAGGAGACAAGAAGTTAAGCCTTTTGAGAAGCCACATCTGCAGTAGAATGGGGCTCCCTCCTAATGGGGCTTGTGGATTATCGTGAACCTTATCTAAGCTATTGAGGGTTTCAGCAAGCACCATGGGAATCAGGTTGTGATGTTTGAGAAGAAAAGGGATCAGTTCACATATTTGGATAGGGACATAGAGAGTCCCTGTGGAGATAAGGAAGCGACTAATCAAGCAAAAAGCAAAAGCGTATTGAGTATTAAGGTTGAAATCTAGGGTACCTTTGCTATCATAAGCCAAAGAGGAAGTTGCTATTTCCATGAGATTCACCATGTGATCCTTCACAAATATAGAGGCCTCTTGTTGAGAAATCCCAAGGAAGTTGGAGAAAGAAGTCAAGTAACTTGAGCTTGGAGTAGGAAAGATGAAAGGTCCTACAGGTGAAATTCCATACAAAGCACAGAATTCTTCTATTGTTGGGCATAGTTCTTCGTAGTTGAAACGGAATACATGAAGTTGGGGATCCCAAAAGTATGTAGCAGCAGTGAGAAGAGTGGTCTCAAGCTTCACATACATCAAAGAAAACAGTGGATCCAAGCAGTAGCGTTTGAACTCCTTCTTTGCCTCCACACTCATAACTTTTAGGAAATCACTTAAGAGTTTGTCTAGGGCTTCCATAACTTGCTCTCAATGAATGTAAGTAGGGTTTGAGACCCCTTGGATGTGTTTTTATAGAAGAAAATTCGGAAATCCGTGTTTTGGAAGGTAAGATTCCGTCAAAATAGGAAGTTTCCTAAAAACAGGCGAAACACCTGCCTTGGGCTAGGGTGACCACCCAGGCCTGGGCGGCTAGCCGCCTGGGCCCAGGCGGCTAGCCGCCCAGCCCCAAGTGGTCATCCGAGGCCGCCGCCTTGTTTCACCCATTTTTGCTCTGTTGTGCCTCTATTTGGCCTTTTTGTGATGTTTTGACTCTTATATGCTTAATTTAAGCCCATTTTTCACACAATACAAGATCATACCATTGCAATAAAGTTCAACATAGGTTCATTAAGTATCCATAACAAGGAGTTCAAGGTTGGGAATTGAAATTCCTAATTATTACATAACAAGAAGATATTAAATTCCAACATTCCTAACAAGAGGTGAGTGAAACTCAATGATTCCCCATTTGGCCTTTGAACCTTATTTGAGATGAAATCTCAAGCTTGTTTTGAGTTGAAAAATGATGAATTTGATATTGTTAATGAAATGGTTTTGAAATGGATTGCATTGGTGGCCCTTGTGTGGGCATGTCTTGCTAATAGGGTTGAACAACCCTCTCTATGCATATGATTTTTGGTCATTAGGGATGAATTCCCTCCTTTGTCACTATGATTCGTTGTCATTTGGGATAAAGATACTTTCCCTATGTGCATGTGAATGTTTGCTTTCATGAGATGAATATGTCTCCTATATGAGTTGATGTTTAAATTAAGGCATGAATAGCCTCCATGTAAGATGACTTGGTGAACTTGTTGAGTGTTGGTAAGAAGAAGCTTACCCTTTGTCTTGATGACTTAGTGAGGGTAAGATGCAATCTTTCTCATGTTACATGTTTACCTTGATAGCTTAAAAGATGCAATCTTTTCCATGATTTGTGTTTACCTTGATGGTTTGAATGTGAGAACGAAGCGATCTTTCTCATGTTATGTGTTCACCTTGAGAGTTTAATAAAAGAAAGATGCAATCTTTCTCATGATACATGTTTACCTTGATAGTTCGAAAGATGCAATCTTTCCCGTGGTATGTGTTTACCTTGATGGTTTGAATATGAGAAGGACGCGATCTTTCTCGTGTTATGTGATTACTTTGTTTGGTTTGGATATAAGAAGGATGTGATCTTCCTCATGTTTTGTGATAGCCTTGAGGGCATAGTTTTACCTCATATTATTCACCAGCGCCACTGGTGTAGTATAGGAAGACCTTTCATCGAATGCAGATTCGGTTTAAGTTATGGATACCTTGTATTATTCACCAACACCACTGGTGTAGTATGGGAAGACTTTTCATCGAACGCAGATTCAGTGTAAGCTATGGATACCTCGTATTATTCACCAATGCCACTGGTGTAGTATGGGAAGACCTTTCATCGAACGCAGTTTCAGTTTAAGCTATGGATACCTCATATTATTCACCAGCGCCACTGGTGTAGTATGGGAAGACCTTTCATCGAACACAGATTCGGTGTAAGCTATGGATACCTCGTATTATTCACCAGTGCTACTGGTGTAGTATGGGAAGACCTTGCATCAAACGTAGTTTGATGTAAGCTATGGATACCTCATTTTGTCCCCCAGTGCCACTGGTATACAATATGAGAAGAGTTTTGTAGAACTTATGAGGAGTACCTTTATGTGTGGAAGGTTTGTGTGAATTCTATGGATTCAATAACATGATTGCTCTCTTTTCCCTAGTGGGTATTAATGAAATTAATTCCCCAGGCAAAAATGGGTTGTTCTTTTTGTCATTGTTTCTCAAGTGAAACTTGTTCATTAATAAGGGGCTTCTGTCACACCCCATTTTTGCCACCTTAGCTAGGGTTTGTCATTTCATGTGTCTTTTTGTTTCCCTTTTGAGTCTAGTCTTTTGCATTGAGTTTCTAGGGTCCTAAGGATGATGTGTATGAATTTTGGTTCGATTTGGAGTTGATCTTGAGGGTTAATAAGAACTTTTGTGACTTGAGGGGCATAATCGTCTTTTAGGTCACAAACTTTCCATTTGACCTTGAAATGATCTCCAAGTTGCGAATTGGAGTTCATATGGATGCATTTGAGGTATTTGTGGGTTCAATTTGATGAATTGAAGGTTTGGGATTAGAATGGCTCAATATAGCTCAGGTTGGTTAAGAGACCTATTTCGGGTTAACTCGAATTGGCTCATGATTTTCACTCCATGACTATTCATTTGACTTTGATTAGTCTTAATTTCATCCCCAAATGTGTTTAGGGAGGTTGAATTTCAAATTGAAAGACATTTGGTGCAACCCTATGTGCAGACCTAAGCTAAGCGATGGTAGTGCATAGCGGTTAACCGCCTTTGTAAGACCTAACCATGCAGCCATGGTTAGGGTTCTTTGCCCTTAAGTGACTCAAATTACATTCCCCTTCGAAACACGGTCGTTTTGGATTTCGTTTCGTTAAAATCGGAGTCGATTTGAGCCCTGAAACACATTTGGAAGTCGAAAGGGTCAAAAATGGGCATAAGCTGACAGGGCCTCGGGTGACCACCTAGCCGCCCAGGCCCAGGTGGCAGCCGCCTGGGCCCAGGTGGCAGCCGCCCAGCCCCAGGTGGTCACCCGAGCCACTTTCCTTTTTTGAGTGCTGAAGCGGATCCTTTCCTATTTCCTCGGATTTGTCCGCCTCTATCCGCCATTTAACCCTATTTTCAGCCCTATTTGACCTACTTGAGCCCCAAGGGAACCTCTAAGAGCCCTTGGATCAATACCTAGGGTTTTAATCCCAACCATTGAGGGTTTCCCCTCAAACCCTATAAATACCCCCTTTATACTTCAGCAATGGAGGAGGCACTTTAGAGGCATTTTTTAGACTTAGAGGCTATGACAGCCATTCTTAGGGTAGTTTAACCTAAATTCTGAGTGAGAGAGTGAGAGAGAGAGCTTGGAGGAGGGCTAGAGCTTTGCTTGGAGGCTTAAAGGAGAGCTTTTCAACTTGTCCACAAGAGGAGGAGAGGAGTTCTACAGCAGCAACCATAGGTATACCCTTCCTTCTCCTTTTCTCTCTTTTAAAGTTAGGATTTTGCATAGAATAGCATGATTTCATGTCAAAGCATATGTTTTTATCATGTTTTCCTACTTCTATTAGCTAGTATGCATGTTTAGGATGATGTTCATGGGCTGTTTAGTATGTTAGAGTGTTATTCCATGTGATTTACTGCATAGTTGGGATTCTAGGGTTTCCTTAGTACTGAAATTGGTTTTATGCATGAAATAACTCTTTTGCATATTAAAGCTTATGTTTTTATCATATTTTGCTATTTCTATTAGCTAGTATGCATGTTTAGGATGATATTCATGGGCTGTTTAGTATGCTAGAGTGTTATTCCATGTGATTTACTGCATGTTTAGGATTCTAGGTTTTTCCTTAGTGCTGAAATTAGTTTTCTGCATGAAATAACTCTTTTGCATATTAAAACTTATGTTTTTATCATATTTTTGCTATTTCTATTAGCTAGTATACATGTTTAGGATGATGTTTATGGGCTGTTTAGCATGCTAGAGTGTTATTCTATGTGATTACTACATGTTTGGGATTCTAGGGCTTCCTTAGTGCTAAAATTGAGTTTATGCTTAGAATAGCATTATTTCATGTGAAAGCCTATGTCTTTATCATGTGTGGATCATTCTATTGATTAATATGCATGGTTAGAATGCTGTTCATATTCTGTTTTGCATGGTTTAGAGTCATTCCATGTGATTTTATGCACAAGTGTGATTCTAGGGTTTTATTCATCTTTGTGTTAGGAAAGTTGCATATAGCTTAGGGTTTTTCTTTGTTTCTTTTTCATAGTTGCTATATATGTGCTACATATTAGATAACTATTATGTTTTTGCATTCATATTAGTTGATTTTAGGTTTTTTTGCATGCCATTGCATATAGGGCTGAATTAGGGTTTAGTTAGCTTATGATTCATGTTGTTTGCATGATTTATGGTTGATTTTAAGCCTTACTTCAATTCTATCCAGAACTGTTTAATGGCTTTAATGATGAATTGTGAGCATTTGTTAGCCTATGTTTAAGCATGATAATTGCTTGGTTAGAAACTAGGTTTGTTTGTTGGTATTCTTGGTGTGTTTTGCATGGAAATTGCAAGTGCTTGACAGGTACAACAGGTGCAACTACCCCACCAATGTGGGGTGGTTATTTTGGCTATTGCGAGATGAAATCTTGCAAATAAGGTAATTACCCTATGCAATAGGGTGGTTATTTTAACCGGTTGCTTTTGCTTAAGGTAAGTTGGGTATGAAGGTGCCCTAATTCACCTTTCTTTCCTTTCCTTGAAACTTTCCCTTTCTCCCTCCTAGGATTATTTCCTAATAGAGGGATATGGTAGATTCTATAGTTTCCTTTCATAAAAAGTGCCATATAAATCAAAGTTTCTATCTTTATAAAATTCCATATTTATTAAAGAGCCTTTTAAGAACGATGTATCTTTGGAAACTTACCATAATTTTCTTGAAAGGAAACTTAGGATTTATCATAGGCCTCTATTAGGGTTTAACCCTATTCCCATTCGAACTACGTGGACTTTGATCCATGTATTTCCATACATGATACGTAGGCGCTCTTCATGAGGTTCAAGTCCGCCCTAGGATACTAAGTATCCTAGGTTTTCTTTCCCCTCTTTCTCTTTTCTGTTTTTCTTTGATTTATTTGCTTGTGTAGATGAATGAATGGATGATATGCATGCTGTCTTTTGATGATAATTGATGATTTGAGTGTGTTTAAGAATTTGATTTAGCCCAATTAAATTAAGAGACTATTTAGGGCGATATGGGTGCCTATAGGCTTTGCCTAGAACGTTCCCATATCGTAACTTAGCCTCCGAATTCACAATCTTTGGTTTCCAAAAGACTTTTTTCCTTTCCATTTTTAAACATGGAGTCATTCTTTTATTTTCCTAAAACAAAACGGCTTTTTAGGGTTTTCCTTGTTTCCTTTAAAAAATAAGATGGCGACTCCTTTTACCTTTTTTCCAAACCCCCACGTGGGCCACACTTTTCGCTGGTCCACATAGGCATATGAATTTTCCTATGTATATCCCCTTAAAAAATAATATGTACACCAATCCCACCTTGACAAGTAGCTAGAAGTCAATTGTTGACTTAGTCAGTGGTCAAGGGATCGTCACTGCATTTGAGCTTGACACATGGTCCAAACTATCGCATATAGGTCACGTGCAGGTCATGAACACATCATATGGGCATATTAGTCCCACAAAATACTATGTTTCTATCATACCAGGGGTTCTAAAGAGGTTGTGGTTTGGTGGGTCAATGAGGAAATGCTGGCTGGGGACCAAAGTTGAGAACATATTATTTATACTGATGCTTAAACATACATATAGCACGAACATTATTTATTTATTTCAGACTAAGTCTCTGGCCAGACAAGATTAAATTATGAAGGGAGAGAGGGTGGATAAGATTATTGGACACGTGTCACTAGTAGAGATCATCATACATTAGACACGTGTCACCATCTCTATGGTTGACTTATACCACACGTGGTATTTGTCTATAAATACCCCCTACTTTCATGAGGAAAGGGTTCCCTCTCAGAAATGGGGAGACGCCACAAAGAGACCCTCTCTCTCCCTCTTATTTCCTCTCTTCCACTACGTACCAGCCATAACTCTCCCTAACCCTCTGGTCATGATGAGCAAGAGAGCATATGCTACACCTCACATGTTGCCGGCCTCTCTGATATATGAATTCTACCCTTCTACAGTTACCAAGTGAACCCATGGCAGTTCACGTACAAGTCTAATTGTGCACATTTCCTTGACCCATTTTTACATGCTATTGGTACTACAATTATGTGAATACACAATCACAGTGATTACATTGCATTTAAGGGACTACACTAATGAGTCTCATTCGCTTTGTTTTTATAAGTAAAACGTTGCTTGAACGCAAGAGAATGACTAATGAACTAGGATACTTTCTATCTTAAAACATTATGCTTGCAATTAAATTATAATTAAAAATCTGCTCAACAATTTTTAGAGACTAATGTGAGTACATACTATTCATTTTGGACTATGTCTTAATTTCACCGCACGATATATGTGTATATGTTCACAAGTGTTTTCAATACCCATCATTTTTCATGGGTCATACTATTTCTCTTTTTAAACATGTAACCTTTTCATGAATTTTCTTGTTGCAATATTGGCATATTTTACCTCAGTACATAAGGCTTAATTGCAACAATGGCCAACACAACATAATCGGGTTATATGCATTACTGTCTAAATTTGGGACTCTACTGGTAATGAGTAGTTGTTTCACCTCATGAAACATGTAGAATGACTTGACCTTTATAGTCGGTCACATCATTTATATTGTTACTCGATCATAATTCATATGAGGCTACCTCATAAACAACGCCATGATAATTCATATGAATGCAACTGTCAATGATTTTATCGTACAATCATTTACTACACTAATGTTGGTCAAATTCTATTAAAAATTAGCCAGCAACTGGATCTACCTGTTAATTATTTCGTAGGGCTTACTCAACACGGCAACAACAAAGCTGGCGTGCCCAACGGCTCCTTAAATTGAAAATTGCAACTATGCAATTCAATCACAAATTAATTGCAACTCTCTAGCTAACTGCAAATCTCCAACTCAAGGCTAACTTTAACTTTTTAGCTCAATCAACAACGATCACCAATCCATCTATTTGGATCTCCAAGCCCTCACCAGCTGAGGCACTTTCACACCTTCACAAGCTAAGGCATCTCCAAGCCCTCACCACCAATTGAGGCATTTTTTGAGCTCAAAAAAAGAAGAAGAAAATCTCCTAAGGCTTATGTTATCTCCAAAAAGCCCTAATCCACTCCAGGCACTCACCTGGTGGCTGAATAAATCCCCAGTGAGGAAAAATCCCTAGCCCACAACTAGGCACTCACTTGGGTGAATAGAAACTCTCCAGGTGAGGAAAAAGCCCTAGCCAACTCTAGGCACTCATTTGGGTGAATAAAAACTCTTTAGGTGAAGAAAAAGCCCTAGCTCACAACTAGGCACTCACTTGGGTGAATAGAAACTCCTCAGATGAGCAAAAAGCCCTAGCTAGCTCCAGGCACTCACTTGGGTGAATAGAAACTTCCTAGGTGAGGAAAAAGCTCTAGCCCACAACTAGGCACTCACTTGGGTGAATAAAAACTCCCTAGGTGAGGAAAAAGCCCTAGCTCGTAACTAGGCACTCATCTGGCAAGCAAAGAATTAAGCCAATGAGGAAAGTGACATCTCCAAAAGCCCTAGTCAGCAACTAGGCACTCATTAGACTAACGAAGAGCTAAGCCTATGAGCAAACTCTGTGATATCTCCAAAAACTCCGTGGCTTCTCCAAAGGCAAGTCTCACCTCCATCTAATTGCACGTTAACAAAAAGACCAACTCAGTTAGACCACTTCCTTCATCCAAGCTAATAAACTTGGCCTTGAAAGTGGGGGGCTACTGATGTGGGGGAAAAATTCGGCCCAATATAATAGTGCCACGTGGATTCAAGAGAGTCAACTAAGCTCCTTCACAAAAGGATTATTATTAAATTAATATTTAATTAATCAATAATCCAATCCTAGAGTAAAGGGATTGATATTATCATTTATTAATCAAATCCTACAAGGACTCTAGCCTCCTAATTCGATTAGGAGAGGGATACCACTACAAATAGGGACTCTCTCCATATATGCAAGGTATGTACAATTCATCTCCTACAGATCATGCTCATTGAATATTTTCTAACTTAAGTATCGGAGGAGCTCTCACCGACAACTGATTGGTCGCTTGAGCCTTATTTTACAGATATACACGAGGAGCACATGGATGAATTGATACATCTTGATTGTCGATGATATTTTGTCATCAACACATACTAAACACCGGAGTTTTAACCTAAATTTTTTTTTAATGCCCAATGGTCATAATCAATGCTAGACCGGTGTGTAAAACAGGAGGGTCTACCTGTCACTCCACTGTGCGTCTGTGCAAACAGCGCTCCCGTAGATCCGAAGAAATCATTCATTTCTTCTTTTCCCCTGTTTCGTTCATTTCGATGAAGGCAACGATTAAGTCGACATCTTGACTGAGGTATGTTTTTGTGAGTTATTTTTTATTTTTATTTTTTTGTCCCTGAATGCTGAAGCCATTGAATGTGATTTATGTGAACCTGGTATGGATTTTTATTTTTATGTTTTTTATACCCCAACTCTTCTTTCTCAACCCCCACATGCATCTCTTACTTGGGTTTCAAGTTTATAAGGTCGTGGCTATGGCCGGGGAAGCGGGGAGAGAAGGTGGTTGCAGGTCGGTTTGAAAAGGGAGGAACAAGATGAAGGAGAATGGGTGTAAGTGCATTAGATCTGTGTCAAATCTGAAAATGGGTTTCGGAGTGGGAGAGAAGATCGATGGTGGTGATTCACAGATTTGTGGTGTATGGCGAGATGGAGATAAGATGGGTTTGGGATTATTGGTCGCCGTAGATGGAGGAGGTGCGATTACGGAGGAGAGATGGAGGTACGGGTAGCACTAGTCGTCGGCTTCCATGAAGGAGATATGGAAATAGCACCACCGGTGGGTTTGTCGGTGAAGTGTTCTGTTAAGTGGACACGTGGCATGAATCTATTTCCCAATAATAGGAGTCACCTTAAAAATGAAGACAGGGCAAAACGCAAAAGCAGGAGAACGTCTACAAATCTTCCTCTACTTCCTTAAGCTCTCCCCTCCTCCGCGCAATGTGTGATGCTTCTTCCTCTGCAGCCTTCATTTTTTTTTTTTTTTTTTCAAATACTTTTTCTCTGTCAGGCGCCCTCTCAATCTCTCTGTTCCTTCTCTCTTTCCCCTTCCTCACTTATACCCATTTCAAAATTTGAAATGGGGTTCAAACTTAAACCCATCTCAAGCTCTCTCTCTCTCCGTTTTTTTTTATTTTTTTTATTTTTATAAGTTTTCCATGATTGGGGTTCTAACAAATGTCTTTGATTGTGGATTTCACTTAGGGAAATCGGCTAAGTAGCATTCAGAGAGTTCCATGCTAAGGTTTGGAATCATGAACCCACATTTACATTGTTTCAAGCTAATTATAATTATTAATTTGGTTTTAATGTGAATTGATTTGTATCTCTTTTTTTGGCGACTTGTTGATGTTCTTGGTGGGTTTTGAACTTTTCCTTCTGTACGTGACTTTTTGCTTGAGTTTGGATTCTAAAACTCAGTTTCTCTGTGTTGTTCCTTTTGCAATGTCTTGAGTGATTTGTTTACTAACTTTTTTACTTTGTCCCTATTTCAGTGGTTGTTTCAACTGTATCATCTGATGCGTTCCACCCTTCTATAGTCAGTGCCCATGACAAACATTTTTTAGGAATGAATTCTAGTAAATATATAGATTGTAAATTCTTTCTTCTGCCCTATTTAGGGTTTCTTATTTGTGATTTGTGTCCTAATGTATGGAGTTATGGATTTGGCTCACTCTGATTTTGCAGGTTTTCCGACTTGAATATCCTTTTTTTCATCCGCCAACACGATTTGAATCTCCTGCATTATTAATTTTAATCTTAATTCATTCCCTTCAAGAATTACATGTATTTTTTAGAAGAATTCTTTAGGTTTATTCTGAACACCTTTGAAATGAATGTTTGGATTTTTATTTTTTTTTATTTATTTTTTTGTGTAGAATGATTGCTCCATTTGTTTCTATTTAGTAGTCTGCTTGATTGCTTCTAAATATATGGAATGAGAAAATTATAATTTTAAATTACATTTGTTGACATTTAGGATGAGTGTTTTGATTTCAATTTTCTTGGTAGCTTATTCTATGTATGCATTGCTTTATATTATACAAATTGGTTGGATATGAGTGGAAATTTAGTATCATGGCTTATTCTCCTATCAAAATCGCATTTGTTATTGTTCATTATCCATTGGCTCATTTGCACTCTGCATTGTTTGGGATTACTCCTTTCTTTTCATGTTGGTTGTGTGGTGACCCAAGTGGTGTTGGTAATGGTGGCGCTATTACCACCATTGTTGGTGCTATGCAAGAGGATGTTTAATTAAAAAATTTAGAGTTTGTATTTTTGGGTTATGATAATATTGTGAGAAAAATGAAATTTTTTAAAGCAAAACATTAAAAAATTTGTTTGCTTCAACTTTTCTTCTGGAAATATATTTGGAGTGGTAATATAAATTTTTTCTTCTCCACATGCATTTTTTAACTTTTATTTGTCTAATATGGAAATTGTATTATTAAGTGTGTATATCATGAAGGAAAAATAAAACAAAATATCTCTAAGTTGTAATCCCGCAAAAATGGCATTAAGGAAAGAGCTAAATCCAACTTATAATGAAACATTAATGTTTAAACCTATTTTTTGGACTTGGGGCTGTATAAGAAATTTGAGAGGACTGTTGCTTCCATGATTCTTTGCAATTGGACTTCTTACTAATTTCCCCTACAATAACTTAGGGGAAATAGGATTTATTTTGGGTATTGGCTATGAAGCATGGATACAGATATGGGATACGGATACGATGCGATATGGATACGCTGATTCAGCAATTCTTAAAAAATGTAGGATATGATACGGCGGGGATACGTTAATAAATAAAAATAAAAATATTACTATTTGGTCTAAAATATCAATAATAAACATAAAAAAAAGTTTGAAACATCTACAAAATCCATTAATATGCAAGAATAGATGTGCAAAAAACACATCCATAAGCACCAACCATGTTGATCATTCATAGAAAAAAACTAAGATGACATTAACATTACAAAACAGCCATTTAGCTCTATTGCTCTACAATGGTTGCCCTAAGAGAAAGATAGTGGAAAGATAACTAAGATGAGAGAACTAAAATGGGTTTATTGTTTCAATCAAAATATCGGTATTACATATTTTAAAATTTACCCCTGTTAATTTAAAAAATAAATCATTACAAACTAAAGCTAAAAGAATCCCAATTGTGTCTAAGGTGTATCCGAGAAGTATCTGATGATGTGGCAATGTGTGTGACTATTCCGATACGTACGGAGAGTATCAGATATGTATCAGGGAGTATCCTAGGCGAATCGTATCCGATTTGGATACAATACGGGATTCGTTGGAGGTTTTGAAGTATCCGTGCTTCATAGGGTATTGGTTTGGGGTCAAATGGGATTTATTTTTTATTGGAATGTTATTACAGTTTCATTCTATTTTCTTAGAATTTTTGCGCAACTGTTGCGTTTATTGTGAAGGGATCAAATTATTTTTGGCTCAAATCTAAACATAAAAACATGTGTAATAGAATTGCTATGCAAAACGGAAACTAAAAGTAACACTTAAGTAGGCTTGAATCCTCTCCTCTTCTTGCTACAATTTGAGCCATTGCCTGGGTATGTAGTTGATCCCTGTCTCTCTTCTTCCCTCTTAAAGAGAGTTTGAAGATTTCCTTTAGATTGGGCTTGGGTTTTTGTTTACAGGCATGGGTTTTGGTATTTCATTGGATTGGCCTTAGGGTTAAGTTGTAGATTGTAATTTCAAGTAGAATAGTAATTTCATTTTTTCATCTAATTTTGATACTATTAGGCATTTTTAACCATTATGTCTAATTTATTTTGTTAATAATTTCCTCAGTTTTTGGTACTTCCCATTTTTGTTAATACACTGTAATGCCAATTGGAATGTTAATATTGATTTTTTTTTATTTAAAAATGAATGTCCTCCTTTTTGGAATTGTAGTTAGTAAGAAATATGGAAGGCTTTTTTCATGAACTCAGATTTGAAAGTGTGCAACTTTGGCAATATTGTGAGTTTGGAAAAATATTGTAATTCCAATTTATCTTTTTGCATTTCATCGTTTTAGTTAAAAAATCATTAGAATTGTTTCAGGTTTTGGGTTCGTTTCCCACATTTGTTACGAATAATTTAGCTATCAAATTTGAATTGCTATTGCATTTTTACTTTCACTCACTCATGTAGCCTTTCCCACATCTGTTTCAGGTACTGCTTATGACCAAACATCCGCACAGATTCTCAAATCTACTGAAAGTGATGGAGGGGATGCATGAGACCTGCTCGATCTCCAAAGACATGAGCATGAGGGGCTTGAGGAGAAGCCAAAGTGAACCAGCCATCATTGCGTGTGCGTCCGTGATCCACTATCACGAACTAGTGTCTGATAATTTCAGCCCTCCGTTGGTGAGAATCGTTTCATTTTTTATATATATTAAATTTGTGCACGATTTGGCATAAGCCACAGTTGCTTATTATTAGACAATAGAGGCATAAGTCCAATACAATGAAAACAGTAATGAAAAATAAAATGAAATCTTATGATTGTTCTTTATCCCTAAAGCATTATTTCTATGATTAACTGTAGGACATACATCTAACACAAACAACATTCTACTTTTTGTAGAGGACCTTTTTGGTTTTGTCTCTATCATGTTCTTTTTTTTTTTTTTTTTTGGGTTAAATCTATCATGTTCTTTATTGTGGTCGGAAAGATTTTTTAAAAATAAACCAATGTTCTTTCTTCTGAATAGATGGTGGGTTTGCAGACTAGTTCAATGGAAGACAAACTTAATGGATGCATCAACGAAATAAACAATAGCAAAAGGGTAAACACATGGGTTGTAATAAAAAATAAGCTAGAGGAGAAGGGTGACAAGAGCTTCACCACAGAACAGTTGGAGGAGAGTATAGATGAAAGTTTAGAAAAGCAGGTACTATTCCTTTAGTTCCTATTGTTTTTGGCCTACTTCATTTAGTACTTAATTTTGTATTAGTTTCCAACTAAAATTTTGGTGATTAGACAAGGTATTCCTTGGACTCAATTAACGACACCCATATGGATTGTAAGTGTGGTGGAGATGTACTGGTATCAATCGAGTATCATTTTAAAGACTTTATGCGTATCCTTGATTACATGCTCGATGCCAAGGAGATTGAGCAAAATACTTATTTGGATGCTTGCATTTTGTGTGTAAAGGGTTCAATATTTGTGAGTGACTTTATTTCCATGAAAGATTGCTCAAGGAAGGCCTATCTAGAGAAACATTTGAAAGAGTTAATGAACAAGGATAGAGAGTTAAAAATGGAAGATGGATCAAGGACAACACAAGAAGCTGAAGATTCAACTTCAATAGAAGATACTGAAGATTCAACTTCAAAAGAAGATACTGAAGGTTCAACTTCAACAGAAGAAACTGAAGATTCAACTTCAACAGAAGAAACTGAAGATTCAAACTGATGCAAAGCATGTCAAGAAGAAAGGCAACATTAGGGTTTATTTGAGATATTCATTCTAAGGGACTAATTCAATGGTAGGGGTATTTTAGTACTTGTAGAGACTTTCTATTTTTTATGTTTTCTAATTTGGTTAGGCTTTCTATTCTCTAAAAGTTTCTATTTTTGTTGTTTCCTAGTTTGAGTTCATTAAGAGTCTATAAACTTTCTATTTTAGTATTTGAATCCTAGTTGGTTTTACTAAAATTCCTGAGAATCCTTTGCACCATCAATTCGGGGGTAATCATTAAGGGAAGAGAAAATATGTTGAAGCTGCTAAGGGCAGGGAGAATGAAGCTATCTGGCTTTAGGAGGCAGAAGTCAAGCATAATAGTTGTCATTGAAACAATCTGGAGTTCAGAGATTGATGAGGAATGGCTGCAAATATGCATCGACGTTAAGCATATAAAATGTTTTGTTGGATTCCAGGATGTCTTCATGAGAGAGCGGTTTTTTTATATCACGGTGAGATTTTTGGGTGGTTTCATGGTTTTGCTGGAGTTCCAAACAATGGAAGTTATGAAACCTTTGCCTTAATAATATTTTTGCTCTGCAGTTTAGTTCTCTCCCACAAAAGGATTAGCATTTAGCAAGGAGCATCACAGTGTTAGCTTAGTGGTCAAACTTGGTTGGCATGTTTACAAATTTTGTGCACCAGTGTAGACAGTGGGTAATATTGGAGTTAGAGTAAGGTCTACGGTGATTTGTATCTGCATATTTACTAGAAAAATTGATTTACATGAGGATGATGTCTTCTTAGGTTGAAAGCCATTTTATTTTACTATCTATTTATTTATTTGGACATTAGTTAGATCATAGAGTTAAAGTCAACCATTTTTAGTGTGGGGAAAACAATGAAATCCAGCATATATTGACCATAAGGATTGATTGTTACAATTTGTTGCGGTGTTATTTTGCTCGATTGTTGTGCTATATGGTAACATGTATTTAACGCTGCATTACTTGTTACAATAACCGATTGATTTTTTGGTTTAAATTAGCTCCTTATCCTGATTTTGTTATAAATTCTGTTTGGAAAATTGGCTGAACCGTCCAAAAAGGTATTTGGACATCCTTCTCTGTTGTGTATTAGTAATTTATTTAGTATTATGAGTTTGGTTTGCTTTTTTAAATATAGTTATGCTAAAAGGCTTGTATTTTGTGATAATTCCATCTTAATAGATGGATCATTATTTGGTATGGAACATAATTTAAAAAAAAAAAAAAAAAAAAAAATCTTTTCTAAATGAAATATCCAAAAGCCTCCTTTAGTGTCTTCTTCAATAGTAAACACTATAATTGAAGGTCTTGCACTTGGACATGCATTATTACATCAATTCTTTAGTAACAGGCTCTTCCCTTTAATCTTTTGCATGCAGCTTAATGTTCATGCCTTCGTGGGGTGTTTATCATGTGCAGGAGGTTTTACACAATCATGTGGTGAACTTAACAGTGGCCTTGTATTCAGGATTGACAAAAAAATTTCATAGAAAACTGCTTATCTCTAGCTGTTTACGACTTATGTTTTATCATATTCAAAAGTAACTAATTTTGGTCTTAAGAAGATTGTGGGAGATGATGTTGGATGCCAGGGAATGGAACTTTTCGAGTCATTAATAATTTATTTATTTTTTCTGTTTCTGTTTTGTTTTGTTTTATAGAAGTACTCGTGGAGTCTCCAAATGACAACATTGAAAAGCAATTGAACTGCTAGACGATTATCTTTTTGGATTCAATGTGTTGGTTTGTGAATACTAGATGGTGCATGAAACTATATGATTTTGAGGTTCAATCTAATGTAGGGTGAAGTTGTGGGGTTTGGTTTCTAAATTTTTGTTGGATTTCTAAATGGATGATGGATAATCTGATACATTGAAAGCCCTAAGTGAAAAAAAACTTGTTCTTTTTTTTTTTTTTTTTTTTTTTTTTTTTCTGTATTTACTAGTGATTTGAGTAGGGGTAAATAATAGCAGAGGTGGACGAAGAGGAAGCCATTGGGCAGGGGTGAGGAAATCTGGTAAGGGGTGAGGAAATCTGGTAAGAGAAGAAAGACAGGTCGAGGAGGATCGGACTGGCAGTGAATAGTGGTCGTCCTCTGATACCATAAAGGCACAATACTTGATGTGAATACACAGTGATGTTTCATCATCAATATAGAGGAGACTTTCCATGTACATGAGCTGAAATTGCTCAATCAAAATATTTACAAAATATTGACTCTACTATATATTCAAGGGATGAGGATCTCTATGTATCTTTGATGGATTGTCTGCCTTGATTACGGTTGGTTGGCTGTCTAGTGTATCCTTGATTGAGGCTTGTGATTGATGCTTATGATCATCTAATAGGAAGTTTACGAGTGAGTCTTCCATGTAACTATGACATGGCCACAGTGGTGTCATAAGCCAATAGAAATGGAAATTTTAGCAATAGCCCCTAAGTATAAGAGTGGTTTAACAGTAGGCTCTCCAAAAGAAACACATTAGTGAAAACTTCTTTTACCTCTATAGGGACAACAATGCCCTCATTTTGACATTTTCATCGAATTTACAACCGTGCCATTATACTATTGACGTCGAAAAAGAGGGGATTCGATGGCCATTATACACGGCGAATTGTATGCCTGAAAATCCAATTTCTAAACGCGAAAAGACTCCGGATACTCGAGGAACTAATTTGAGGGCTTCATTCCATCATTCGTGTGTTGATTTGAAGCAATTTTAGGGTTTCGCTTCAACAACCACGATAGCGAAGAGGAGTGAGTATAATCATACCTTTACGATTTCCGATTCATGTTTTCGGTTTGATTTGTAGTTTGCAATAGTAACCTGTTATGGGTTGGAGTTTTGTTGTTCGATTTTGGAGATGTCACGATGTTAGATTTCGTATTTTACATGTTGAATAGGAAGACTATTATTTGGGGTTCATTGTTGAAATTTGTTACATTATTCCTATTTTAATTTCGATTTACTGTGATAAGGTTTCAATTGTAGTTTAGAAGCGTAAATTGTTATGGTTGTTGATTTTGCTATTCAGTATTTTGGGATGTAAAGATGTTGGATTCGGTTTTTCATATACGCAACAGTATATCGGTACTATTTGGGGTTTATTGTTCCCGTTGGTTGTATTTTTCGAGTTTTGAATTGGGTTTATTGTTTGGGGTTATTTACTCAGCGAATACATGATATTAAAACACTATTTGATTTGAGGTTGTGCAACAGTAAATTGTCATGTGTTGTGGTTTTTTCTTATTCAATGTTGTGTGATTTTAGGATGTTGGAGTTTGTATAAATTCCCAAAAATTAGCAATAACCCCTAATTGATATGCACAATAGTAAACTGATACTATTTTTTGTTTATTGTTCCATTTGGTTATAGTATGAGAATTTTGATTATGTTCCATTCAATTCTTTGGATTTGTTCTTCAAATTTTCCATTTTTTATAGTAAACATGTTTATTTCAATTCAAAATGGTGTTGTGAAGTAAGTAAAATACTACCATTTAGATTATGTGTTGTGGAGTTTTGAATCAATACTACTTTATATGATTTTGGATAGCAATTTGTTTGAAATTTTGAAAATTTGTTTTTGGATATTATTTGCTTAACATTTGGTTTACATGTATTAAAAAATGAATGCCCACTAGTAAATTGATACTATGGTATAATCTGACTATGAGGAGTATTTGGTTAACATTTGGTTTACATGTTGTGTTGTTTCCCAACAGTAGGGTGTTACTATGTATTATTGGGTGGGAAAAATACTTGGTTAACAATCATGTATCGATGGTTGGCAATAGCATACATAGCAACGAGACTATAACATAGTTCATTATCGACATTTAATCACTCTTGTATTGATTTATTTCTCTTCGTATCAGATCGGATCAACTTTGGTTTGAGGATAGCACAGGATGCATCATATATTCATTATGTGAATACATTGTTCCAAAAGTAGGGTGCTACTATGCATTACTGTGTTGGCAATATCCATTCAATTCTTTAATGTGATACTTCATATTCTTGTCGGTAATGAAGTAGGTCTTTTTTTTTTTTTTTTTTTCAAATCTATGACTTTCCACTGTAAATTGGTACTCTGGTATGATATTACTATCATTACTATTCGGATAATAGTTGGTTTACATGTTTTGTTGTTTCCAACAGTATGGTGTTAATGTGTTATTAGGTTGACAATATTCTTGTCACATGTAATTGAACCATGGTTGTTGGCAAATTCATTTGAAGGCATTGAAGTGATAGAATGTACATGTGATATGTTTGGGTATGATTTGTAAGGGACTTGTATTGTTTTCCACATTTTTTTTATCCTCATGGAGTATAATTTTAGTGTTTATGGAATGAAAAATATGCATAGCACTGTGGTAACCCTTGTCAATCAATTTAAGTGGTGATTTATTTTATTTATTTATTTATTTATTTTTTGGGAAAATATAACTTCCAACAGTGAACTGGTACTGTGGCATGGTGTTATTGTTAATAATATTTTACCATCTTACTATCTAATTCATTATTGCATATAGAATCAAGCACACAAAGTGGGAGTTCGAAACAAACATCAGTAAAGAGGGTACGCATTGATGATGGTGGGAAAAAAAAAGGAACCAAAACCAAATCAAATGCGATCAAACTTGATAGCAATTGTGAGGTTGTTATCCAAACTTAAATTGCAGGAACGACATGTAAAAGAGCCAGAAAGAATCCCTTTTTGGGGTTTCTTCAAGCCTTTCCTAGAGGGAAAAGTAAAAGCCAAATGTGTGAAAAAATTTGCTGATGATGTTGTCAAGATAATAAAGACTTGCTCAGTTGAATATAAGTCTTTCTGCATTAGTGACAAGCTGTTCTAGATGAGGACAAGTGATATTGCGCCTATTTTTACGATACATGCTAGTGAGGAAAAAATTCATTTGAGTGGTATTAACAAACCTGATGAAGAACTCCTAGAAAGAATGTGTAGAGGAGTGAAGAGACTAAATCCACCTACAATAGAAAAATTGATTTCAAAATCAATGAAAAAAAATAAGAAAGAAAACAATGAAGATGTTGCAAGGTTGTTGTGTTTGTATGCACTTGTCATAGGTTTTTTTTCCTAATATCAGGCACACAATTGAGCTGGTCATATGTGTCGTATGTTAAAGACCTTGATGAGATGAAAACATACAATTGACTAGTTGCTATAAGGAGTAATCTAAAATCCTCAATTGAGAAGTCACACAATAAAGCTCAAAATGTCATCGGATGTGTGATTGTGATGTTGGAAAGCAATATAATCCAAACTTACATTAGAAAAAACTCATTATCTTAGAAATTGTTTTTTATAAATAGTAAATTAATTTGTTGTGAATACTTTTTGCAGTATTGATTATGCGAGCACAGTTCAATACTGAAACCAACTAGGAAGAAGGCCATACCAAGGTGTATAAAATGGAACCTCGGTAAACTAACTAAAGTGTTGAAGGAAGTTTCACTTAGGTCTCTAGAGAGCAAGAACGTAAAAGGTTTTTTTCCTCATATGTGTTTGTTTGTTTCATATCATTTGAAATATATAGTGTTAATGAATATGTTATTTACTGGAAATGCTAATGCTACTGAATTGTTACTATTGATAACTGAAAATCAAACTTTGCGACCTGAAAAGTGGTAGTATATGCTGTTGTGTTAAAAAAAACTGATGTAACAATATCTCTTTAGTGCCTACAACATGATTGCTACTGTGTTCTTATGTACATGTTCATTGGTTTATACATTTACAGGTTAATGTTGGCGTATTGAAAATCTTAAAAATTGAGTTAATCATGTTTTGTTTAAAGACCCAAGAACTAAATATGAGTCGCGAACCCATATACACAGACAGTGAATATGATGAGGAAGACAATGGGGAAAAAGATCAAGAAGATGGCAGCACCAATAATGAGGATGGAAATGATAATGTGGAAGAAGTAGGTGTTGATGATCAGGAGGACGAAGTCGGACAGCATGAATATGACATGACAGTAGAAACCATTGAGAGACTAACTGAGGCTCCTTTCCATCTAACTAGTGGAGAGGAAGAAAAATACCATGAGCAAGTTGATAATGATTATCTAGTTGAGCAACTCACAGAAAGAGTAAACCAGCTGGAGAAGGAAAGAGATGTTAAAAGTGCACAAATAGAAGAATTGAAGTTGCAAAGTTCAAAGCTCGAAGCAAAACTGATAGATGTAACTAATGAGCCGAATGATACAAAAGAAGTGTACAAAGAACTACAATAAAAGTATGATGCTGTTTTGAAAGAGCTACAAGGAAAAAATGATGAAAAAGAGGGGAGCAAAGTTGATGAAATAGTGGAGTTTAATCTCCATAACATTACACAACCTCTGTCAAAGCCAGATGCTGTTACAAAGCAAGGGAAATCAAGTGCTCGTGCTCCAAAAAAACAACCATCACCCTCATCTCTAGCCAAGCGTGTGAAGTCACAAAAAGGTAATCGGAAAGATAGTAAAAAACCAGAGTACGCATATGAGACAAGCAAGAAGCTAAGGGGACAACGAAAACCAGCTGGTAAGAGTGCCAAGATGGTGGCAAGTGAGCTTAGCATTGATGATACCATTGACGTTGATGACTTTGTTGACCAAATACCATCACACACCGATGGTATATAGCTGACATACCCAACTCAATCTCCCATATCAAAGCTGCTGACTCTGGAAGAGAGGAGTATAGTGAAAAAAATGTTCACAAACGAGTTCTCCAAGTAAGAAATTATATCAATACAAAAATCACATGATATTAAAATAAACCTCCCAACAGTATGATGTTACTAATGATTTTTAATACATGCAGTGCCACAATCTGGTGATCAGAGACGATGGTCTGAATCTTGTCCAGCTGATGGGCAGCTGTTGGTGGAAGGGGACACCAGTGATAATGTAAGTATGAGAAAAAATTGCACAATGTTTTCTATTTTCTCGATTCAATAGTAAAGTGTTACTGTTTACAGTTACAAACACACACATCTTAGTGGAAAATAATGTGGGTAACATTAACATCGTAAACTGTTAATTTGATTTTGCATTTACTAGCTGATTGACGCATTTGCTGATATAATGACTTGAAATGCAAAAAACAACAATGCATTCTACATCCCAACAACCAACATGATAATCAATGAATATATAAAGTGCAAATAACATGCAATACTAAAAATCTAATTCGCGTAAGTGGATATATTTACATCTATATCTATACTATAATTAAGAGTTTTTTGCTCACATCAGCACAGTGTATGAGGTGGTTGCTTGAGAGCCTTTCCCTCCTAAAGCCTGAGCTCTCCTTCACTTTGTGCCCACATCCCTACTTCTTCTCTCTTTCTCTCTCCTCCCACATCTATTTTTTTATTTCCCCTCTCGGACCATATTTCTTTCTCTCTTCTTTTTCTTTTCTTTCTTCCATTTGTGCATTTCAAATTTCAAAATTTGAAAGTCATTGACTGTCTGTCTTTTCTTTCTTGATCTCTCCAACTCCCAATTCCTTATCATCCCAGCAATTCCCTTACTTCTCTCTTCTAGATTTCTACAAAGAGTTATTGCTTCAACGTATTTTAGAAATGAGAAGGAGACAGGGAGGAGGGAATTGGTTTTTCACCGTTAAAAAGCTCAGCCCAGGATCCAAGGAGAAGAAAGACTAGGTTTTAGGAAACCCAAAGGTGATTCTTTTGATTCTTCTATAATGCTTGTGATTTAAAATGGGTTTTTGATGATTTTTATTTACTATTGTCAGAAAGCAAATTAACAGATGTGGAGAATGAACACATCAAGCTAAGGCTCTTCGACTCACCACGGTTGCCACTGTTGTGATTGACCGCTGAGGCTATTGTTTCTACTGCTCAGGCCTCCATGGAGGTTCTTCGACTCACCATAGTGCCTCTGTTTTCTGGAAAAAATCAAAGGAGGAAGTGGCGGCAATTGAAATTCAACCGGCATTCCAAGGATACCTGGTAAAAAGACTAATTATTAGCCTCTATCTTCTTTTCTTTTTTTTTTTAATAATTATTTTTCTTGTCAACCGGCATTCCAAGGATACCTAGTAAAAAGACTAATTATTAGCCTCTATCTTCTTTTCTTTTTTTTTTTTTTAATAATTATTTTTCTTTTCTAAGTCAACCCCAAGTTTGCTTCTTCTCCCCCCCTCCCCTGCTTTTCCTTATCTTTTCATTAATTTTCTCTTGCCATTCTTAGGGTAGTTAGGTTGATTTTGGTGGTTTCATTTTTTTAATTTATTTAAAAATTTATTGGAAGGAAACTTAGGGTTGATTCTTTCGATTTTTCATTTTTAATCTTCTCTAAATGTGGGGTAGTTTGCAATTTTAGTTGAACCCTTCACCAATCATTGCAACCAAAAGTCCTGATTTAATTCGGTTCAAGTTGCTGCCCATAATGGCTGACATTGTTAATTTAATTAGGTTCAAGTTGCTACCCATTATGCCTGACATGGTTAATTATGGATGACGTTATTCCTATCAAAACAGCTAAGGTATGGTTAGTGTTGATGCTTATTTTTAATTTATCTACATTGTTGTCTAATATCATTGACATTGTTAATGCTTATTCACATTTGCTTTACATATGAGTAGCGATCATCCTGTGCTGTTGGGAATGCTCCACATTGTACGTGTCTCCAATCTTTAACCCTGTTTTTGTTCTTTTGTTTTTTTTAATTTATCGTGCAAAGCCCTAGCTCTTTTTGTTTCCTTTTACAATATCCCAATTTTATTTTGATTTGAAGGTTGTTCACATGCACTATATCATTTTTTCCATTATCATTATCGTTCTCATTCTTAGGCTGAAACTGTAATGAATGCATAATTGGGTACCTTGGGTTGGATATGTGATTGAGAAACATTGGGATCATGTATGCAAAACATATGTGTAACTTGGATTTTCTACTGTTCACCTTCTGATATTGCCTAACTATCATAAGTATCCCAAATTTTCCTATCCTAGGTGCATTTTTCATTCGTTGGAGTTACATTTTGTGGCAATGAGCTGAAAATAATAGGGAGTATGAAAGGGTGAGAAGGCATGTCATAGTCTACCTTCTATGTGTGCATTCTAATAAGTTTATGCTTCAGCATTGAAGCCTATTTATATGGTGATTGTCGTGGAGAAATTTTTGCTTCGGTAACCAAAATATTAGAACGGGTTAAATATCCTTTTTAGAAGTTAGCTGAATGATGGCTTACATAATCATGTTTTGTCTTCAATTAATCAAGTTGTCCCTTTTTTTTTTTTTTTTTCTTTTTTGGGGGAGCTATAAAGAAGTCCGGTATAAGTAATAACCCCTAACTGTCAAAGGCAACTAATAGGAAGATGGACACACATTGCTTCATAAGTAGGGATACAAAGAGTTGAAACATACATAAAAACATATTGGCCTAAGCTCGGACCACTAAGCTATTTGTGATTCCCGCGCATCGCTGCGGTTTCATACTAGTTGCACATATATTTTGAAAGTCCAGATGATATGTTGCTAAAAAAATGATTTGACGATAAAGTGATACAAGTAACCACGAATAATGCCAAGTACCACCTTTACTCCATCATTGCGGTTGCTAGACAAGGTGGAGTTGAAAACTATTGGACATTGCTCATCCATGATACAACAACTGGAATGTGGAGACATTACAACTAAATGTTCTCGCGGGATAACATTTAAGACAACTACTACAACAAGGCAAAAAGAGTGGTAAGAATATTCGTATGACCAACTAATTTGAAATATATTTTTGAGTTGAACAAATTATTCTTACATAGAACCCTTCTGTTATAGTTTATAGGTTACAATTGCATCCTTCTACACAATATCTCCAATTAAACTAATAGGATATGGAAGTCTGTTAAGTCCCTAGTTTAATTACTTTATACTTAATCATAAATATCAACTCATTGATGAACTCATGGAAATTATTTTCCATATTCATCCTACCATGGCCATGGATTTAATGAGTTATATTATGAGTGCTATATAAGACATTCTCTCTTTTTCCTAAGAGTGATGGATTTCTTGTTGATCACTCATATGCCTTTATACGCATAAAATAGGGCTTATAAACACCCTTGTAGACCCCTATAAGGTTCTACATTTACTGTTATCAAACTTCTAAAGCTATATGCATAAGACAATTATAGTATCTCAGGTCTAAGGATTACTTGTACCATTATAACAATGAGAAACTAATTGACAGACAGGTTAAAACTCCACTTGATTGATCTCATATCTTTGGTAAAATTCAATGTACTTATTCTTGTAATAGGCATCCATATGTTGGTTGTAGTGGCTCCACACAAATAACTTGAGACTAGCTATCCTCTTAAAGAGTCAACCTAGCAAGTGCTAATCCTATGGTTCATTATTGTCCATTACAGTGAACCTTCAACTAGGAATGTTTTAAGAGTTTAGTATAGAGATATATTTACAGTATCAAAATTACAACTTTTTGTAATTCCATATTCTCAACTCTAACTCCATGGACATATCATGTAAATATAATAATGAAATAAACATGATAGAATAAGCCTTTTTATCAAATAATAATAAATGTGATTAACAATAAATGAAATCCTAAGATTGTTCCTTATCCCTAAAGCATCATCTCTATGATTGGCTGTAGGGCATACAACTAACAGTGTAGAGTGATCCATAGGGCTGTCTTGTTCAAAAACAACTAGGGTTTCAAGAACCCTATGCTAGTGCCACCATGGGAGGACCTCCAAGGTCACAATTGCGATTAAAACACTATTAAATCGAATCCTCTATCCAATCTAGCTTTTGTATCATGTTCCTACATGAATTACTACGCTAATAGAAGAGGATTGGATTATCAAATCATCCCCAATTGATCCAAACAATTTTTTTTTACAAAAATCTTCCCAGAAAAATCAGCACACTGTAACAGTTCAGAAATCGCTTTAAAACCTAGAAAGATGACATTGTTAGGGTACCAAATTATTTTTCCTAGTATCCTATATGTCTTAAGAAACTAATGCAAGTGGTTTCATGAAATTCATGAACAAAACTCCATTGATGACTTTTCTGCAGAAAAACAGCCTGCTGTGTTTTTCAAGAAATCAAACTCTTTGATTCTTTTTACATCAAAACTCTTTTGAAAATTAAAGAATATGATATATACATTATGTATCATGTTCCTATAATGATCTTACATCAATTTTACAGAAATTTCAAATCAAAACAGTAGCAAGAACCCTAGGGTTCTTCAATCCCTGGTTCGGCCTCCTTAGTGTTCTTCTTAAACTTTTTGATTTGTTTTGATTCCTATGCATCTATATACACATGTAATTCATATAACACACTTATATGAATTAATTGGTAATCATCCCATGACATCCAATTAATCAAATTAAAACAAAACATAAAAGAGAGCAACCTAGAGTTCTAAACCCTAGGTTCAGGCCTCTGTAGAAGAAACCCTAGTTTCTTCTTCTTCTAGTTGCATCATATGCTTCTCAAAATCTCTAGAATTATTATAAGATAATTAGAAGAGGAGAAGAAGGAAAAACAGCCTTGGGTTTAAAAACCCTAGGATCGGCCATAAGAAAAACCAAACTTTAATGCATGTTCAATGAACCCTAGTTCATTAACCAATCAATTTTACCATAAAACCAGCCCATATGCAGTTTGTATTAAGCATAATCATGGCTCTAATACCACTGTTGGGAATCAAATTAGAAGGAAAATAAAGTGCGGAATGAATTGAATAACAAAACTTTTCTTAATTGATTCCACGGCCCATGAATTTAACTATGCTTCAATACAAACATCAATCCTAATTACAAGAGGGTAGAATTACTTATAGTATTAAAGTCTTCTCCTTTTTGCTCCAAGTTTCGATTCCAGACAGTAGCGAAGTAGCAATCCAAATGTATTGCTTCTAATGGTATCCACACTTAGCTTGAGCTTCAAGTCCTTCCTTCTTCTAGGAGTTCTTGCTAGAGGTAGAGAAGAGAAGAGAGAGAGAATAGAGCCTATGTGAATTTCGGCTAAGGCAAGGAGAGCATCAAAAAGTGATGTCACACCTCATCATATGAGGCTATATATAGTCTCCACAAGGGCTAGCCATAGGGGGACTTCAATCCCTAATAGGTTTTGTGTAATTTCTCTAAATTGCCCAATAACTCCTCTAGTTTATATCATATACAAACTAAGCCTTTAAGAACTATTCTTTATTCACTTATACCCTCTCTCATAGACTTTAAAGCTCTCTTAGCATGATCAATGTGTGATCCATTGGGTTCATATCATCAAGTAGCAGGAATAACATAGAGTGTGCATAATGGAACTCTTTCCATTAAGAGTCTAATTGGAACTCTTTCCAATACCCTAATTGATTATAACTCACTTATATTAATTAGGGTTTCTATTAATCATGAGTAACATCTAGCATATGGCTTATAGTGTTGTTCTTAATGAGGTAAATTGTATCTAACATAGAACCCTTCTATTATAGTTTAGTTTATATGTTACAATTACATTCCTTCCATCTATACAATGTTTCCAATTGAACCAATAGGGCATGGATTGTTGTCAAGTCCTCTAGTTCAATTACTTTATACTCAATCATGAATGTCAACTCAATGATGTACTTATAAAAACTCTTTTCCATATTCATCCTACCATGGGCCCATGGATTTAATGAATTATATCAATGAATGCTATATGAGACATTCTCTCTTTTTTTTTAGAGTGATGGATTTTATGTTGATTACTCACATGCCTTTATGCACATAGCAGTGGGGTCAATGAACACATTTGCAAAGCTCTAGAAGGATTTTCACTTAGTGTTATCAAACTTCTAAAGTTACATGTATAAGACAACTATGGTGTTTCAGGTTTAAGGATTACTTGTACCACTATAACAATGAGAAACTGATTAACAAGTAGGTTAAAACTCCATTTAGTTTATCTTATATCTTTGGTCATATTCAGTGCACGTATTCTTGTAATAGGCACCCATTTGTTGGTTGTAGTGTCTCCATACAAATAGTTTGAGACTAGCTATCCTCCTAAAGAGTCAACCTTACAAGTATTAGTCCTATGGTTCATTACTGTCCATCATAGTGAACCTTCAACTAGGAATGTTTTAGGAATTTAGTACAGAGATATATTTACAGTCCCAAAATTACAACTCTTTGTAATTCTATATTCTCAACTCTAACTCTATGGACATATTATGTAAATATAAATTATGCATATAAACATAATAGAATAAGCCATTTTATTAATTCAATAATAAATGTGACATATATAAATGAAATCAAATGATTGTTCCTAATCCCTAAAAAATCATCTCTATGATTGGCTTTAGGGCATAATCCTAATAACACTTGTTGTGTAAGCTTCATCTTCATAGGTGTATGGATGATTATTCTTTTCGAGGATAATTATTGTCCTTAGAGGGTGAGATTGTGCATAGGTGCTTTCTGGAGTGTGTTTAAGTGCGCCATGAGTTTCATTTATGCGGAGTGATTTCTACGTAAAGTTATCTCAGGATAGTTTTACTTAAGAAAGCTCATATGGTTATTTCATATTCTTACATAAAGTACTTATCTAAACCATCATGTTAGATTTTCTTTTCATGTCTTGGATTGTTATATAATATTTTCATTATAATAATTCATATTTGACATGTTTTTGATAGTTTTATGCATATTAGGGTGTTTAGGGCATATAGGAGCATATTAGGATTTTCTTTTTCTTTTGATTTTTGTTCTTTGCATGGGTATTAGGTCATTATATGCATGTTTAATATTCTGTCCAGATTTGATTTAGTCTTCCTAATGATGATTTAAGCATGAATATGGTTGGTTTGAGCTCGATAATTGCCCTATAGCATACATGGGGTGATTAGTCGGTGATTTCTCATTGTTTTGAAATAATTGGCACATGGTAAGTTGGTTCATGGTGAGTTCTATTATGAATTGTTCTCTTCTCTCCCAAGGGTTATTCTTTTTTACTTTGAACTATGATTCTTAAGTTTCCAACTTTTCTAAAAAAATTTATTGAATAAGAGTTCTATCTCTTCTCAAATTCTATCTTTTCTTAAATTCCTTTTTTGGAAGAAGATCTTCTCTTTTTAAACTCTTCTTTTCTTTTAATGGAAACTTAAGGTTTATAGTTTATTGTAAAGGGAGTAATCCCTTCTCAATCGAACTACGTAGACTTTGATCCTTACATCTTTGCATGTGAGGTGCGTAAGCACTCATTTGATGTTCAAGTCCACCAAGGATACAAAGTATCCTAGGTTTTCTTTTCTTTTTATTCTTTCATTCTTTATCTCTCTCTACTGCTTTCCATATCTCTCCTGCTTATTTTTGATGTTTATGATGCTTTATGGATGTTTATAATGCTTTATGGATGTCTATGGATGAATTGATAGTTTATGGATAATTCTTTACATATGCATGGTGATTAATTAGGAAGTGATTGAAATAGCCCCTATAAATTCAGAGATCTATTTTAGAGCGATGTGGGTGCCTATAGGATGTTTCCTAGAACCTTCCCACATCGTAACTTAGTCTCCAAATCCTCTCTTGTTTTGTTAAGACCTGCTTTTCCATGATCGGAGTCAACTTGTTTGGATTTCAAAGGTTTTCTTTAAAAAACTGTTTTTATGGTTTTCTCTTTTCCTTAAAAAACGAGGTGGCGACTCCTTGTTTGTTATGTTTTTTGTGAACCTTTAAAAAAATAGATTTTTATTTAGGTAAATTTCTAAATGTTTCTTTTTACAGAAGGGTTCCGATCAAAACCCGTAGTTCACATATCGCTAAAGCTATAACCTCTAAAATAAATAAATAAAATGAAAACAACCATTTTGAATGAATTTATTCATGTCTTTGCATTTGTCCATTTATCCAAACATGGGGATATTCAGTTAAGTCCAATGAACTCCATAGCAAAAAGGATTATTTTATGTCCAAGTTGATTATGATAACTAACAAGAAAACAAGAAGAGGTTAGTATAAATAATATGCATGCATGCATGAACCTAACCTTGCCAATTTTGATTTTGCCTAAATATCACTTTAACCTTTTGATTTGCTTAAATTTCCATTTCAAGCATCACAAATTCAAGCTCACATGTAATAAAAGGAATGGAAAATGGGTGCTGGCAACTTATTGGAGTGATTTGCATGCAAAAGGTGGTTTAGGGTCTCCCTGCTTTTAACCCACCATACAAGGACTTTAATCCTTTCATGACACGTGTTAGGAAGTCCATGTACGTACTCGAGCTAAGGTGGGGAGGGTGGCAATCACATGTTGAGGCTGCAATAAATAGTGGTATCAATAGAAAATTTAAGGAAACTTAAGAATGAATTAAAAAAGGAAAGCTCACCTAGTATAGGTTGTTTTCACCTTAGTTTTGATCGATGTAGGCTTGGATGCTTTCTTTGCTAGGCTTGACAATCCTTCCTTGGGATGCTCCTTTGATGTTCCAAGTATGCTTAGATGGTGGTTGAACTTGAGGCTTTGACAACTTGAAGAAGTTCAATGCATGAGTGCATGCATTGAAATGGATTTTTGGGAGAAATGTAGTGGAGTGGTGGGGGGTTTTGTGTGAGGATTTTTGTAGTGGATGGAGTGAGGATTAGAAGGAGTTTTGGTATGGTTTTTGTAGGATAGAGAGAGATTAGATTAAGGTAGAAAGAGTTGGTTTTTAGGTAGGAAAAAAATTGGGATCCTTTAATGAATAAAAAGTGGACTATTTATAGGAAAAATTGGGTTTTTAGGGGTAAAACGGTCATTTGGAGGGGTATTATGGTCATATAGGACATGGAGGGCATTTGGGAATTGTTTGGTGAAGGAAATACCCCATTTGATGGGGGCAAAGTGGTCCATTTGTGGCAAAAGGGCAATTTTCATAGCAAATTACCCACGTTGGCATGGCAGGCGTGGGCCAAGTCCCATCCTTGTAGCTGGATTGCGGCTGCAGGGTGGCTAGCATAGTCGAAAGCACATTGCCCACGCTGGTAGTACCAGCGTGGGCTCACTTTTTCCACATTTGCAATGAACTCTCATCATTTGCCATGGGAACTTGTGATCTTTGGTTTGTGTGCCTCATTTGATGAGGTTGGGCCACTGTGGTGGGTTAGAGGTGGTGGTCCACCCTGCTGTGGGGCCATACGATCGTCCAATCGCGTTCGATTAATGATCGGATGGATTCAGACCGTTGATCTTGAATGTGGATTGAAACTTCAGGTCCCGTAAACTTGGTTTGGGACCAAGAAGTGGAGAGTGTAACCCCTAGGGTGCGATCGAATGGCCCATATGCAAGTATGATGCTCACAAGGCTATGCGATTAGGGTTTTATTGATTGTGAGCCAAATGAGGCCCGATCTTTGATCAAATGGCTTTGTATTGATCTTGAAGGATTGAATTGAATATCTAACGATCGAATTGACCATTGGTTGAGAGATTGTGAGAAATCGAACCACCTAAAGTTGTACTAGGGGTTCGATTTGGGCGTTTTAGGGATCGGAGGGTCTGTGCCTTCTGATTCCTAATCAAATGGTCCTAAACCACTCTAAGAACATTGAATTGAAGATCCAACGACTAGATTGACCATCGAATAAGAGATTATGAGAAATCGAACCGCCCAAGGTTGTATTAGGGGTTCGATTTGGGGGTTTTGGGGATCAAAGGGTCTGTGCCTTTTGATTCCCAATCAAATGGTCTTAGATTGCTCTAGGAACATTGAATTGAAGATCCAATGGTCGGAAGATTGCTCTAGGAACATTGAATTGAAGATCCAACGGTCGGATTGACCATTGGACAAGAGATTGTGAGAAATCGAACCACCCAAGGTTGTATTAGGGGTTCGATTTGGGCATTTTGGGGATCAGAGGGTCTGTGCCTTCTGATTCCCAATCAAATGGTCTTAGACCACTTTAGGAACATTGAATTGAAAGTCCAACGGTTGGATTAACCATTGGATAAGAGATTGTGAGAAATCGAACCACTCAAAGTTGTATTAGGGGTTCGATTTGGGGGTTTTGGGGATCAAAAGGACTGTACCTTTTGATTTCCAATCAAATGGTCCTAAACCACTCTAGGAACATTGAATTGAAAATCCAACGGTCGAATTGACCATTGGATAAGAGATTATTAGAAATCGAACCACCCAAGGTTGTATTAAGGGTTCGATTTGGGCGTTTTGGGGATCAGAGGGTCTGTGCCTTTTGATTCCCAATCAAATGGTCTTAAATCACTTCTAGAAACATTGAATTGAAGGTCCAATGGTTGGATTGACCATTGGATAAGAGATTATGAGAAATCGAACCACCCAAGGTTATATTAGGGATTCGATTTGTGGGGTTTTGGGGATTAGAGGGTCCGTGCCTTCTGATTCCCAATCAATAGTCCTAGACCGTTCTAGTAGGAACATTGAATTGAAGATCTAATGATCGGATTGACAATTGGATAAGAGATTATGAAAAATTGAACCACCCAAGGTTGTATTAGGGGTTCGATTTGGGCAGTTTTGGGGATCAAAGGGTCTGTGCCTTCTGATTCCTAATTAAATGGTTTTAGACCGCTCTAGGAACATTGAATTGAAGATCCAACGGTCAGATTGACCATTGGATAAGAGATTGGGGGAAATCGAAACACCTAAGGTTGCTTTAGGGTTCGGGGGTTTGATTTAGGAGTTTTGCGGATTAGAGGGTCTGTGCCTTTTTATTCTCAATCAAATGGTCCTAGACCGCTCTAGGAACATTGGCTTGAAGATCCAACGGTTGACCATTGGAATGAGATTGTGAGAAATCGAACCACCCAAGGTTGTATTAGGGGTTCAATTTAGGGGTTTTGGGGATCAGAGGGTCTGTGCCTTTTGATTCCCAATCAAATAGTCTTAGACCGCTTTAGGAATATTGAATTGAAGATCCAACGGTCACATTGACCATTGGATGAGAGATTGTGGGAAATCGAACCACCCCTGGTTGTATTAAGGGTTCGATTTAGGGGTTTTTGGGGATCAGAGGGTCTATGACTTCTGATTCTCAATCAAATGCTCCTAGACCGCTCTAGGAACATTGAATTGAAGATCCAACGGCCGGATTGACAATTGGATGAGAAATTGTGAGAAATCAAACCCCCCAAGGTTGTATTAGGGGTTCGATTTAGGGGTTTTGGGGATTAGAGGGTTTGTGCCTTTTAATTCTCAATCAAATGGTCGTAGACTGCTCTAGGAACATTGTATTGAAGATCCAACGGTCGGATTGACCATTGGATAAGAGATGGTTAGAAATCGAACCACCTAAGGTTGTATTAGGGGTTTGATTTGTGAGTTTTGGGCATTGTACCCGTTCCCTGCTCTAGGGCCTCAAAGATTGAAATGGGGGAATGCCTTGCCCTAGTGGTGGGTAGGACAAAGTGAGAAAAATTAGGTACCAAGTGTGTCTGACCGATTTATACTGCTGATGGGTTGATCGATTTTGTCCAGAAGCAACCCGACAAAATTTGGGTGTCTATAAGTGGCATCCTCAACAGGAGCATTAGGAAGTAGGCCATCAAGTGCATAGGTAAGCTTCTTGGAATTCAAAACTATTTTCAAATTCCTCGACCAATCAAGATAATTTAGTCCAGTCAAACGGTTGGTGTCCAATACTTTTAGATAATGGGTTGAGGTGAGCCATTTCGGTGAACTATATTAAAATTAAACAGAGAATTAGATTTCATTGTTAATCCATAATGATCGGCTCTTTAATCATATGGTACCTCCCACTATTTTATCAAATTCCATATACCCTCAATTGGAATTTGGGAATCTCATTTCTAATGGGGATTGGGGTCCCATTGTGACCTAGAAGCCTCACATGATAGTTTCTTGACTTCTAACCTACAACAAGAAGACAACTCTTTGTCTATTGCTTTATAAGCAAGTTCCAATCATTTAGCTTCTAAGGAACATACATCTCACATGATAGTTTCTTGGAATACTTCCCTAGTTAAGTTAAACCCATCATTCACACAGGTATGCTCATCTTAACATATACATCACATGATTGTTTCTTGGTATGTATTAGCTTTACATCCTATGATATCTCATATGTGATAGTTTTAAGTAGAATCTTTAACATAGGTAGCTCCTACATGTCTGCAACCAGGTACCCACATTAAGGGATTCTAGTTGATCCTACAATAATGGAAGGTAATAAAGAATTCATTCCTTAATGTCTTCTCCATTTACAACTTAATCTTTAAGACATGAGGGATTTTAAAGGTCTCATCAAATTAACATACATCTTATGCATAATATAAAACAGTAATTTATAATCCATTTATTGATATTAGTCCTTTATAGGTGACATATATCAATCTATGGTTTTGGAGCTATCACAAATTATCACATAAAATAAAACTCCCACTATGATGATTATGGACTTTCAGGTGATCGAATCCAAGGTCTAAAGGTAGGTGTAGGTGATCGTAAAACATTCAATTGAAAACATGCATGCTCTCTTGAAAATCTTCTCCAAGCTCTCAAGTCCTTCACTGTCCACCATAGGCTTGTAGAGCTCTACCACGCTCCTTTGGGTCCACTATGCTCCTTTGTGCACTCTCGATTACATAACATTTACATAATTTAAAAAAAGGGATACATAAGAGGAATGTGGGGTACATAAGAAAATAATAGAGAGAGAGAAGGTGGCATGCAAGCCCTGATAAAAATTTACATCACCAATAATAAATTACAACGCTTTGAAAAATATTACAATCCCTAAAATAAGACGACCAATCACAATTGGTTTAACTTAGTCTTAGTCCATAATCATCATCCATCCATACCTATACAATCACATTGCATAATAAAGGAAATAACTGTAAGCAATAAAACATATAGACATTATGGTAACTCTTTGATTGGTATACATTAATCTCATTAATGTGTCCTAATCTCATTAGGAAATGTATAATTTCTAGAATTTAATTTAATTCCAAAAATTGTTTTAAACAATTTATAACATTATAAAATTAATTAATATTAATTAAATAATTAATTTTGGAATTAAATAAAATCATATCATTAATTAATTAGTGCATTAGGGTTTCCTAAAACCCTAAACCCTAGTTGCATTAAATTCTAAACCCTAAATATTAAATGCTCATGATTGGTCATTAAATGCCCAATCATTAAAACCCTAGGTTTTAGCCAATTAATAATTAGGATTTCATTAAATGCCAATTAGGGTTTCATTAATCTAATTAATAAATGCACTAATTAGGGTTTCTAAAACCCTAAACCCTAGACATCATTAATAACATTAATTAGACCCTAAATCATGATGACAATGATTAGCTATTAATAACCAATCATTAAACCCTAGGTTTTAAGTCATTAATAAATAGGATTAGGGTTACAATTAATAGATTAGGGTTTGAATTAATTAAATTAAGGTTTCCTAATGAAACCTTAGTGCTGCCACCACTATGGGAAGGGGCTGCCGCCGCTTGAGGGGCTACTAGAGCCACCACTAGCGATGGGGAGCTCCAACAAGCCTTAGGGTGTGAGCTAGGGTTAGGGCTAAGCCCATGGGACACATATGGGGTGGTCCATAGGGCTGCATAGATCAATCAATTAGGGTTTCATAAACCCTTGTTGCTGCCGCCACCATGGAAGGACCTCCAAAGTCACTTCGATGGCTTAAACACCTGTAAATCTTCTTCTCCACTTAATCCAACTCTTATATCATGTTCCTACATGATTTACTAAACTAATGGAAGAAAATTGGATGATCAAATTATTCCCAATTGACCCACACAATTCGTTTAATAAAAATCAACTCAGTTTTTATAGAAATTTGCAACTGATCACAAATTGTCTTAAAACCCAGCAAGATGACATTGTTAGGGTACCAAACCAATTTTTCCAGTATCTTACATGTCATAAGAAACTAATGCAAGTGGTTTCATGCAATATGGAGTTCCCTAGCAAAAGTTATAATCAAAACTCCATTGATGACTTTTCTACAGAAAAATTTGCTTTGCTTTTTTTGTAAAAATTTAAACTTTTTGAATCTTTTTCAATCAAAACTCTTTTGAAACTTAAAGAATATAATACATACATTATGTATTATGTTCCTACATTAATTTAGCATCAATTTTACAGAGGTTTGAATTCAAAATAGATGCAAGAACCCTAGGGTTTCTCAACCCTAGGTTTGGCCATGGTGGTGTTCTCCTTCAAGATTCTTATTTTTCTCAAATTCAATCACATGCATCTCATACACTATAAATTTGACATGTATTGTACATATTACCATATTTAATTAACAAATTAATTATCTATGGTGATTTAGAAGAGGAATTAGAAGAGATAACTTAGGGTTTCAAACCCTAGGTTCGGCCACAATAGGAAACCCTAGTTTCCTTCTTCTTCTTCTCCAAACTCAAACCCTATGCAACCCTTGCATCAATGATTACCTTTATAGACACCCGAATTTTGTTAGATTGCTTTCGAACAAAATCGATCAACCTGTCAACAGTATAATCAGATCGGACACACTCGATACCTAATTTTATTCACCCTGTCCTACCCACCACAAGGGCAAGACATCCCCCCATTTCAATATTCGAGGCTTTAGAGCAGGGAACGAGCACTAATTCCCAAATCAAACCCCTAACACAGCATTAGGTAGTACGATTTCCTATAATCTTTGATCCAATGGTTAATGTGACCGTTGGATCTTCAATTCAATATTTCTAGAGCGGTCTAGGACAATTTAATTGGGAATCAAAGGACATAAACCCTCCGATCCCTAAAATACCTAAATCGAGTCCCTAACACAACCTTGGGTGCTTCAATTCCTCACAATCTTTGATCAAATGATTAATCCGACCATTGGATCTTCAATTCAATGTTCCTAGAGCAGCCTAAGACCATTTGATTGGGAATCAGAGGCTTGAGCACAAGCCTTCTGATCCCTGAAAACTCCAAATCGAACCCTTAATACAACTTTTGGTGGTTCACTTCCTCACAATCATTGATCCAATGGTTAATTCGACCATTGGATCTTCAATTCAATGTTCTTAGAGCAGTCCAGGCCCATTTGATTGTTAGGATTATGCCCTAGAGCCAATCATAAAGATGATTGTTTAGGGATTAGGAACAATCATCTGATTTCATTTAGATATGTCATATTTATTATTGATTTAATAAAAGAGCTTATTCTATTATGTTTATATGCATCATTTATATTTACATGATATGTCCATGGAGTTAGAGTTGAAAATATGGAATTACAAAGTGTTGTAATTTTGAGATTGTAAATATATCTCTGTACTAAACTCCTAAATCATTCCTAAAAAAGCTTGATAGTCTATGAGAGAAAGGGTATAATTGAATAAAGAATTGTTCTTAAGGGGCAAATTTATATGGGATATAAATTAGAGGGGTTGTTGTACAATTAAGAGTAATTACACAAAACCCTCTAGGGTTTGAAGACCCCCTCTTGGCCAGCCCTAGTTGGAGGCTATTTAAAGCCTTTTATGATGTGATGACATCATCACTTGAAACATTCTTGGAGGCTCACAAGTGTTGGCCAAAAATTTCAGCTCTCCCTCTCTTTCTTTCCTCTCTTGTCCTACTCTAGCATCAACAAGGAAAAGAGGGAAAGGACTTCAAGTTCAAATTAGGTGTGGATACCGTTGGAGGCAGTACACTTGGACTGCTCATTCATTGCTGCTCGGAGTTCAAGCTTGGAGCTAAAAGATGAAAACAAAGCTTCGAGCATAAAGGATAAGACTTTGTTCAACTGTAAGTAATTCTACTCTCTTCTAGTTAGGATTTGTTTTGTTTTGTATTAAGCATAATTGGATTCATGGGATTGGGAATCGTAGGAAAATTTTAATTCCGCCTTTATGGTTTTCCCTCTAGTTCGATAACCAACAAAAGTATCAGAGCCTTGATTATGCCTAATATAAACTGCATATGGGCTGGAATTTATGGTAAATTGATTGGTTAATAAATCTGGAATTTATGTTCATGCATTAAAGCTTGTTCTCTCTCTTGGCCGAACCTAGGGCTTATGAACCCTTGGTTATTTTCTCTTCTACTCCTCTTCTAAAATAAGTTTTAGAGATGCTGGTTATTCAAGAGTTGAATAGGGATGAGTTTGGAGAAGAAGAACAGTTTTCATAGTAGCCATGAAAAACCGTCATCTTGTTTTGCATGTCGAAATCAGAGTTCTTCTCTAAAATTTTCGAGCCATATATGGTTAGAAAGCTCTTCGAATTAGCTTTCCAACCCAACAAATGGTTCGTCGATCCGAGTTTTGTAGTGAAAGTTATGAATTTTTTACTACAGGCCGTCAGGAAAGACAGATTTGCTCGGGAATGATGTAACAACCACAATTGTGAGTTTTTGATGGAGATCAAAGGCATGGCAATGGTTGTCACCACTTGGGTTATGTTCTAGACATGGTAGGAAAGGGTTCCCAAGCATTCGGATGCATCATAATTAGATTATGATTCTAGAACAGAAGGAAGAAAGAGAAGACCACCATGTTCGAATCTAGGTTTTAGAACCCTAGGGTTCTTGCTACTGTTATGATCAGAAACTTCTGTAAAATTGATGAATAATAATTGTAGGATGATGATATATGATGTATAGATCATATTCTTTAAGTTTCAAAAGAGTCTTAATGCATAAAGAATAAAAAAAATTGATTTCTTGGAAGAACACAGCAGGCTGTTTTTCTGTAGAAAGTCATCAATGGAGTTTTGTTCATAACTTGAGCTATGGAACTCCAAATTGCATGAAACCACTTCCATTAGTTTCCTAAGACATGTAGGATACTAGGAAAAATAATTTGGTAGCCTGAATTAATCATCTTGCTGGGTTTTAAATCAGTTTGCAACCATGGACAGTATATTGTCAAATTCTGGACAGTCCACTGTTTTTGAATTGTTTAGAACAATTGGGGATGATTTGATCATCCAAACCACTTCAATTAGCTTAGTAATTCATGTAAGGACATGATACAAAAGTTGGTTTTGTTGGTAGAGGTCCTCCCATGGTGGTGCCAGCACTGGGTTCTTGGAACCCTAATTTGTTTTGAACAAGACAGCCCTATTGGCCACTCCACACGTGTCCATGGGCTTGGCCCACACCCTAGCTTGAGTCCCCATGCATGTTGGTAGCCATGGAAGCCTTGCCAAGCCATGACATCCCCTGGCCTAGCCTTGGCAGCCCCCTAGCCTAGCCGTAACAGCCGCCTGGCCAAGCCATGGCCAATCCATGGCAGCTCATTTATTGTGACGACAGCCTTAGGGTTTCTTAGGAAACCCTAATTCCCATTAATGATGAAACCCTAATTCATTTATGGCATTAATTAAAACCCTAATTAGGCTATTAATTACCTGAATTAAAGTGTTTAATGATTGGTCATTAAATGACCAATCATGATTATTAATTATTAGGGCAAAATTAATTGCATTTATGATGTCTAGGGTTTAGGGTTTAGGAAACCCTAATTCGTATTAATTAAACCCTAATTCTATTAATGCATTAATTAATAACTAAACCTAGTAATTAATGTGTCTAACCTAGGGTTAAATGATTGGTCATTAATGACCAATCATGATCATTAAAGGTTTAGTAATTAATCATTGGCATTTAATAGGTTTAAGGTTTAGAGTTTTAGAAACCCTAATTAGTGCATATTAATTAGGTGTAATTAATATCCTAGGTGGCATTAATTAAACCCTAATCCTAATCATTAATAACATATAAACCTAGGGTTTAAATGATTGGTCATTAATTGACTAATCATAAGGCATTTAATGCATTAGGGTTACATTTAGGGTTTAGAGTTAATGCACTTAGGGTTTAGGGTTTTAGGAAACCCTAATGCACTAATTAATTAATATATTGATTTTATTTAATTCCGAAATTGATTATTTAATTAATGTTGATTACTTTTATAATGTTTTAAATGGTTTAAAACACAATTTAGGATTAAATTAAAATCTGAAATTTTTAATTAAATGAAATTGTTTTGTTTATTAAAGAAATCCTAATATTTGATATTAGAGTTTAATTAGGGGATTTTAAATGTTTAGATTGATTTGATTAATTGAAATTAAATGTCTTAAATGTTAAGACTTTATTAATTCTGGATATTATGTTTATCCTAATGAGATTAGGACATATTAATGAGATTAATGAATACCAATTAATAGAGTTACCATAATGCCCATATGTTTATTGCTTACAGTTATTTCCTTTATTATGCAATGTGATTGTATGGTTATGGATGGATGATGATTATGGACTATACCCTTAAACCAATTGTGATTGGCCATCTTATGAATGAATTGTATTAATTTTTCAAGAGTTGTTAATTTTGGTGACGTATTATTTATTTGGGGCTTGCATGCCACCTTCTTTTCTCTCTCTATCATTCTCTTATATACCCCGTATTCCCCTTGTGTATCCCTTTCTTTAAATTATGTAAATATTATGTAATCGAGAGCGCACTAAGGAGCATGGTGGACTCAAAGAAGCATGGTAGAGCCCTATAAGCCAATGGTGAGACCGTCAAGCAAATGGAGGAGATTGAGGGACTTAAAAGCTTAGAGAAGACTTTCAAGAGAGCATGCTATGTTTTGAATAAATGTTTTACGATCACCTACACCCACCTTAGACCTTGGATTCAATTCATTGGCTTGGATTGAATTTTCTTAAAGTCCATAATCATCATAGTGGGAGCTTTTAATGAGATTAATAGTGATAGCTCCAAATCCAAAGATCGTTATATGTCACCTTAGAGGGACTAATATCGATAAGTGGATTTTAGATATAATGTTGTTATATTTTATTTATATGCATGAGATGTATGTTAAATTAGTTAATTTGATGAGACCCTTAAAACCCCTCTATTCTAATATTAAGTTGAAAATGAAGAAATCATAGGGAATGAATTCTTCATTGCCTTCCATCATTATCGGATCATCTAACGTCCCTTAATGTGGGTACCTGGTTATAGACATGTAGGAGCTACCCATGTTAAAGACATTACTTGAAACTATCAGATATGAGATATCATGTGAGGTATATATTTGGTGAAACATACCTGTGTGAATGATGGGCTTAACTTAATTAGGGAAGTATTCCAAGAAACTAACATGTGAGGAGTATGTTCCCTAGAGGCAAAACGATTGGAATTTGCTTATGAAGCAATAGACAAAGAGTTGTCTTCTTATTATGGGTTAGAAGCCAAGAAACTAACATGTGAGGCTTCTAGGTCACAGTGGAACCCCAATCCCCATTAGGAATAAGATTCACGAATTCTATTAGAAGGAGTATGGAATTTGATAAAATAGTGGTAGGTACCATATGATTAAAGACCCAATCATCATGGATTAAAAATGAAATCTTATTCTCTATTTTTTTTCTATATGTAGTTCATTGAAATGGCTCACCTCAACCCGTTATCCAATATTTTGGACAGAACCGTTTGACCGGACCAAATTATCTTGATTGGCTTACGAATCTAAAAATTGTTTTGGATTCCAAGAATCTTACCTATGCACTTCATAATCCACTTCCCATTGCTCCTGCTGAGGTTGCAACTCAGCAAGAGAAAGACGCTTACCGGTGCATGGGTGACGATCTCATGGCAAGGTGCTATATGATGGTATTTATGAGTCTCGAGCTTAAGAAGCAACACGAGTCCATGGAAAGTGCTTACGAGATTTTTCTCAACATAAAAGAATTGTATGGGAAATAATTCTTACTTGAATTTAATGAAGCTGCTACTTCCAAGTCTAAGCTCAAGCCCAAGGGCATGGGCATGGGCATAGGCAAGGGTAAGAGTACTCGAAGGAAGAAGAAAGGTAACAACAAAGCCAAAGGAACCTGTTTTCACTACGGCAAAGATGGACACTGGAAACGTAATTGCCGGGAGTATCTGGATACTCTAAAGAACCAACCTTTGGAAGGTATGGATTATGCTCTAAACTAAATGTTTGTTCTGCTTCCACTTGGGTACTTAATTCTGATGCGAATTTTGATTCCATGCAGAATCTAGTGGGAAGCAGAAGGCAGAGTAAAGGCGGATCAACCCTACAAGTGGGGAATGGAACAAACGTTGCTGTATTAGCTGTGGGGCTTGCTGCTTGACTCTGCTTTGTGGAGTAGTTTAGAATTAGTTGGCTATCTTTACATTCTAGAAGTTATTAGAAACATTAATTTTATTTCTGTTTTATCTAAACAAGGATTTAGTTTGATTTAATAAATGTTTTCTATTTTAATAAATGAAGAGTTCATTACTTCTGGAATTTTTTATGGATGGCATTTATTTTCTAAACCTTATTGCAATTATGAATTGCATGGAGCATGATAGTTATAAAATTGAATGCTAATAAACCCAAGAGAACAAGAGATGAGAATTATATATAATGATGTATGTAGTGGTTTCTCTTACTTTACAACCTTTACCGATGATTCATTCTAGGTTTGGGTGTGTATACTTAATGAAGTACAAATCTGAAATATTTGAAAGGTTCAAAGAATTCAGATATGAAATAGAGAAACAAACCGATAAAAGTATTAAAGCTCTTTGATTGGATCGAGGAGGCAAATATTTAATCGGTGCATTTTTAGATCAACTTGTTCAAACGAGCATTCAATCACAATGGACACCTCTTGGAACACCATAACTTAATGGTGTGTTAGAAAGGAGGAATAGAACCTTATAGGATATGGTCCGATCCATGATAAGTTACACTAACCTAATATTATCTTTTTAAGGATATGCCCTAGAAATTGCCACGTACCTATAAAACATAGTTCAAACCAAGGCTGTCCTAAACACATATAAGATATGGAATGGGAAGCACCAAACCTTAAGCATGTTAAGGTATGGGGTTGCACTACATATATAGAGACATAATGCAACCAAATTAGAAATCAAGACAAATATAGGTTTGTGGATTATCCTAAAGAGAGTTTAAGATACTAAGTCTATTATCCTGATGAACAAAAGGTGTTTTGTTTGTTAGTTTGCAATCTTTCTTGAAAAAGAATTTATTCAAGAAAGAGGCAACAACAGGAAAATGGAACTCAAAGAGTTGTCTAATGAGACACAAATTGACATTGATGCAACCCCTGTCCCTATTGAAACAGAACCCATTATTGTATTATGATTGTACAAAGGGTTAGTGGGAGTGCGATCACATTTATGGTCCTATAAGTGGATGACATTCTATTTATTAGGAATAAAGTAGAGATGTTATCATCAGTGAAAGATTGACTTTCACAGTATTTCTCCATGAAAGATTTGGGAGAAGCATCCTATATTCTTGGAATAAAGGACTATAGAGATAGATCTTAAAGGATGCTACGTCTCTCCAAATTGATGTACATAGACAAGATTTTGAAAGGGTTCAAAATGCATGATTTCAAAAGAGGTCTAATTCCTGTCAGACATGAAATCAAGTTGTCTAAAAGCATATGCCATGATGTGTACATGACCAGATATCAGTTTGGCTGTAAATGTTACGAGCAGATATTAGGCATACCCAAATAAGAAACCTTGGGAAGTAGTCAAGGCTATCCTTAAGTACTTGAGAAGAACTAAAGGACCTATGCCTTGTCTATGGAGAAAGAAACTTAGAAATGGTTGGTAGAACGGATTTAAATTTTTAATCTGACGATGATGATAGGAGATCAACATCGAGGTATGTTCTCACCTTAAATGGTGAAGCTGTAAATTAGAGCGCATTGCTGCATGTTTGGATGAGGAAGTTCATTACTGAACTAGGAGTGGTTCCTAACATTGAGAAGCCTATATCATTGTTTTGTGACAACAATGGGGCTAGTGCTCAAACCAAGGAACCACGGTCTCATCAAAAGTCCAAACTTTAAGCGGCGATTCCAAGTGCTTAGAGAGATCATTGGAAGAGATGACATATACATATAGAAGTTTAATTCAACAGAGAATAAAGAAGACCCCTTCACTAAGGCTATGACCCAAGTGTATTGGATCACCACCGATAGGATATGGGTATGAGATACATGGTGGATTGGCTATAGTGTAAGTAAGAGATTGTAAGGATTATGCCCTAGAGCCAATCATAGAGATGATTGTTTAGGGATTAAGAACAATTATTTGATTTCATTTAGATATGTCACATTTATTATTGATTTAATAAAAGGGCTTATTTTATTATGTTTATATGCATCATTTATATTTACATGATATGTCCATGGAGTTAGAGTTGAGGATATGGAATTACAAAGTGTTGTAATTTTGAAACTGTAAATATATCTCTATACTAAACTCCTAAATCATTCCTAGTTGAAGGTTTACTATGATAGACAGTAATGAACCATAGGACTAGCACTTGTTAGGTTGACTCTATAGGAGAATAGCTAGTCTCAAGCTATTTGTGTGTAGACATTACAACCAACAAATGGGTGCCTATTATAAGAATAGGTACACTGAATGTGATCAAAGATATGAGATAAATTGAATGGAGTTTTAACCTGCTTGTCAATCAGTTTCTCATTGTTATAGTGGTACAAGTAATCCTTAGACTCGAAATACTATGGTTGCCTTATACATGTAGCTTTAGAAGTTTGATAACACTAAGTGCAGATCCTTATAGGGGTCTGTAAGGGTGTTCATTGGCCCTATTATTATGTGTGTGAAGGCATGTGAGTGATCAACAAGGAATCCATCACTCTTAGGAAAAAGGGAGTGAATGTCTCATATAGCATTCATTGAATATAACTCATTAAATTCATGGGCCCATGGTAGAATGAATATGGAAAGGAGTTTCCATAAGTTCATCATTGAGTTGATATTAATGAATGAGTATAAAGTAATTGAACTAGGGACTTGACATATTTCCATGTCCTATTGGTTCAATTGGAGACATTGAGTTGATGGAAGGATGTAATTGTAACCTATAAACTATAATAGAAGGGTTCTTTGTAAATGACTATTCACCCCATTAAGGACCACACCATGAGCTATATGCTAGGTGTTACTCATGGTTAGTAGAAGCCTTAATTGATATAAATGAGTTATAATCAATTAGGGAATTGAAAGGAGTTTCAATTAGACCCTTTAATGGAAAGAGTTTCATTGTGCACAACATGTGTTATACCTACTACTTAATGATGTGAACCCAATGGTTCACACACTGATCATGCTAAGAGAGCTTGATAGTCTATGAGAGAAAGGGTATAAGTGAATAAAGAATTGTTCTTAAGGGGTAAATTTATATGGGATATAAATTAGAGGGGTTGTTGTGCAATTAAGTGTAATTACACAAAACCCTCTAAGGTTTGAAGACCCCTTCTTGGTCGGCCCTAGTTAGAGGCTATGTAAAGCCTTTTATGATGTGATGACATCATCACTTGAAGCACTCTTGGAGGCTCACAAGTGCTGGCCGAAAATTTCAGCTCTCCCTCTCTCTCTCTCTCCTCTCTTCTCCTACTCTAGCATCAACAAGGAAAAGAAGGAAAGGACTTCAAGTTCAAGCTAGGTGTGGATACCGTTGGAAGTAGTACACTTAGACTGCTCATTCATTGCTGCTCGGAATTTAAGCTTGGAGCTAAAAGGAGAAGACAAAATTTGGAGCATAAAAGAGAAGACTTTGTTCAACTGTAAGTAATTCTACCCTCTTCTAGTTAGGATTTGTTTTGTATTAAGCATAATTGGATTCATAGGATTGGGAATTGTAGGAAAATTTTAATTCCGCCTTTGTAGTTTTCCTCTCTAGTTCGATTCCCAACATTGATTGGGAATCAGAGGACACAAACCCTCTGATCCACAAAAACCCCCAAATCGAACCCCTAACACAGCCTTAGGTGGTTCAATTTCCTACAATCTTTGATCCAATGGTTAATCCGATCGTTGTATCTTCAAGTCATTATTCCTAGAGCAGTCTAGGACCATCTGATTAGGAATTAGAGGGCATAAAACCCTCCAATCCCCAAAATACTAAAATCAAGCCCCTAACATAGCCTTGGGTGGTTTGATTCCTATTATCTTTGATCCAATCGTTAATCCGACCATTGGATCTTCAATTTTAATGTTCCTAGGGCGGCCTAGGACCATTTGATTGGGAATTAGAGGGCACAAACCCTTCAATCCTCGAAAACTCTAAATTGAACCCCTGATACAACCTTGGGTGGTTCGCTTCCTCACAATCATTGATCCAATGGTTAATCCAACTGTTGGATCTTCAATTTAATGTTCCTAGAGCAGTCTAGGACCATTTGATTAGGAATCAGTCGACACAAACCCTACGATCCCCAAAAAACCTCAATTCGAACCCCTCACACAGACTTAGATGGTTCGATTTCATACAATCTTTGACCCAATGGTTAATCCGACCATTGGATCTTCAATTCAATATCCCTAGAGCAGTCTAGGACCATTTGATTGGGAATCATAGGGCATAAACCCTTCGATCCATGAAATCCCCCAAATAGAACCCCTAATACAACAATGAGTGGTTCGATTTCCTACAATCCTTAACCCAATGGTTAATCCGACCGTTAGATATTTAATTAAATACTCTTAGAGCGGTTTAGGACCATTTGATTGGGAATCAAAGGGTACAAACCCTCTGATCCCCAAAATGCCTAAATTGAACCCTTAATACAATATTGGGTGGTTCGATTTCTCACAATCCTTGATCTAATGGTTCATTCGACTGTTGGATCTTCAATTCAATGTTCCTAAAGCAGTTTAGGACTATTTGATTGGGAATCAGAGGACACAAACCCTTTGATCCCCAAAAACCCCCAAATCGAATCCCTAACACAACCTTGGGTGGTTCGATTTTCTACAATCTCTTATCCAATGGTCAATCCGACCATTGGATCTTCAATTAAATGCTTCTAGAGTAGTCTAGGACCATTTGATTGGGAATCAGAAGGCACAAACCCTTCGATCCTCGAAAACCCCCAAATCGAACCCCTAATACAACCTTGGGTGGTTCGATTTCCTACAATCCTTAATTCAAGGTTAATCCGATCGTTGCATCTTCAATTCAATATTCTTAGAGCGGTCTAGGGCCATTTGATTGGGAATCAATGGGCACAAACCCTTCGATCTCTAAAATGCCCAAATCGAACCCCTAACATAGCCTTAGGTGGTTCGATTTCCTACAATCTTTGATTTAATGGTTAATCTGACTGTTGGATTTTCAATTCAATATTCTTAGAGCATTTTAAGACCATTTGATTGGGAATCAAAGGGCACAAACCCTCCGATCCCCAAATTATCCAAATTGAACACCTAATACAGCATTGGGTGGTTCGATTTATCACAATCCTTGATCCAATTGTTAATCTGACCGTTGGATCTTCAATTCAATGTTCTTAGAGAAGTTTAGGACCATTTGATTGGAAATCAGAAAGTACAAACCCTCTGATTCCCAAAAACCCCCCCAAATCGAACCCCTAATACAACCTAGGGTGGTTCGATTTTCCTCAATCCTTGATCTAATGGTCAATCCGCCCGTTGGATCTTCAATTCAATGTTCTTAAATCACTTTAGGACCATCTGATTAGAAATCAGATGACAGAAACCCTCCGATCCCCAAAAACCCCAAATTAAACCCCTAATACAACCTTGGGTGGTTCGATTTTTCATAATCTTTGGATTAATCCGACCGTTGGATCTTCAATTCAATGTTCCTAGAGCACTCTAGGACCATTTAATCGGAAATCAGAGGGCACAAACCCTTCGATCCCCAAAACCCTAAATTGAGCCCTGATATAACCTTGGGTGGTTCAATTTTCCACAATCTCTTATCCAATGGTCAATCCGATCATTGGATCTTCAATTCATTATTCCCAGAGCGGTCTTGGACCATTTGATTGGGAATCAAAGGGCATAAACCCTCCGATCCCCGAAAACCACAAAATCGAACCCCTAATACAACCTTAGGTAGTTTGATTTCCTATAATCCTTGATCCAATGGTTAATCCGATCGTTAAATCTTCAATTCAATATTTCTAGAGCGGTCTAGGACCATTTAATTGGGAATCAGCAAGCACAAACCCTCCGATTCCCAAAATGCCCAAATCGAACCCCTAACACAGCCTTAGGTAGTTCGATTTCCTACAATCTTTGATCCAATGGTCAATCCGAACGTTGCATCTTCAATTCAATATTCCTAGAGTGATATAGGGCCATTTGATTGGGAATCAATGAGCACAAACCCTTCAATCCCCAAAATGCCTAAATCGAACCCCTAACACAGCCTTAGGTGGTTTGATTTCCTACAATCTTTGATTCAATGGTTAATCTGACTGTTGGATCTTCAATTCAATATTCCTAGAGCGGTCTAAGACCATTTGATTAGGAATCAAAGGGCACAAACCCTCCGATCCCCAAATTACCCAAATTGAACCCTTAACACAGCATTAGGTGGTTCAATTTCTCACAATCTTTTATCAAATGGTCAGTCCGACCGTAGGATCTTCAATTCAATGTTCCTAGAGCGGTAACCATTTGATTGGGAATCAGAGGGCACAAACCCTCTGATCCTCGAAAACCCCCAAATCAAACCCCTAATACAACTTTGGGTGGTTCGATTTCCTATAATCCTTGATCAAGTGGTTAATCCAACCGTTGCATCTTCAATTCAATATTTTTAGAGCGGTCTAGGGCCATTTGATTAGGAATCAATGGTCACAAACCCTTCGATCCCCAAAATACCCAAATCAAACCCCTAACACAACCTTGGGTGGTTCGATTTCCTATAATCTTTGATCCAATGGTTAATCCGATCGTTGGATCTTCAATTCAATATTCCTAGACCAGTCTAGGACATTTTAATTGGGAATCAGAGGGCATAAACCCTCCGATCCCCAAAATACACAAATCGAACCCTTAACACAGCCTTGGGTGGTTCAATTTCCTACAATTTTTGATCCAATGGTTAATCCGACCGTTGGATCTTCAATTCAATATTCTTAGAGTGGTTTAGGACCATTTGATTGGAAATCAGAGGGCACAAACCCTCTGATCCCCAAAATAGCCAAATCAAATCCCTAACACAGCAATGGGTGGTTTGATTTCTCACAATGCTTGATCAAATGGTCAATTCGACCGTTGGATCCTCAATTCAATGTTCCTAGAACGGTCTAGTACCATTTGATTAGGAATCAGAGGGTACAAACCCTCCGTTCCCCGAAAACCCCCAAATTGAACCCCTACTACTACCTTGGGTGGTTCGATTTCCTACAATCCTTGATCCAATGGTTAATCCGACCATTAGATCTTCAATTCAATATTCCTAGAACGATCTAGGACCATTTGATTAGGAATCAGCGAGTACGAACCCTTTGATCCCCAAAATACCCAAATCGAGCCCCTAACAAATCGAACCCCTAACACATCCTTGGGTGGTTCGATTTCCTACAATCTTTGATCCAATGGTTCTTCCGACTGTTGGATCTTTAATTCAATATTCTTAAAGCAGTTTAGGACCATTTGATTGGGAATCAGAGGGCACAAACCCTTCAATCCCCAAAATACCCAAATCGAACCCTGAACACAGCAATGGGTGGTTCGATTTCTCATATGAATTGTTTTGAATTGGTATTAATTTCTTGAGGAAATTATAGCACAATTGGAATGGGTGCTTTGCTTAATTTTAACAAAGATTGTTAAGATAAAGCCTATGACTATTTGGATGGAATTGGTTGTGATAGTATGTTTAAATGACTCTTCGAGTCACATACATAAATTGCTTTGTATTGCTATTTATTTCTTGAGGAAATTATAGCACAATGAATTGGTTGCCCTTGTTTAATTTTAACAAAGTTGTTAAAATTAAAGTTTCATGATTTTGTTTAGCAAGTATAGTGTGTTTAAATGACTCTTGTAGTCACATACGACCCATATCTTATGCGTGTCCTCATTAGAAAGAATGAGCATAAATTATAGAAGCATATGTGTCCTTATTAGAAAGAATAGGCGTATAAGAGCATAGTGTGTTTAAATGACCTTTGTGGTCACACACGCCCCCTATCTTGTGCGTGTCCTCATTATAAAGAATGAGCATACATTATAGAAGCATATGTTCCCCTATTAGAAGGAATAGGCATATGAAAGCATCGTGTGTTTAAATGACTTTGACAGTCACACACAACCCCTCCTATTTTGTACAAGCGTACATTATAGTAATCATGAATTTCCCCAGTGAGTGCTGATGAAGTTAAAGCTTTGGTTCTTTGCCTTTTTTTGTGAAAATGGGCTGTCTTTTCTAACATTGGTGTCATTTGCGAAGCAAACTCCACCAATGAGGGGCATCTGTAGACACCCTATTTTCACCCCCCATAAGTTCATGATAGCATTTGTTTAAGTTTAGAAGCATTTATGAGTCCCTAAGCCTTAAAGGACATTTTTGTCCTTTTACGCCTTAGGAGAATAGGTCATCATTGCATGCATATTTTTGTCTCTTTATTGAGTCCCATCACTTGCATTTAGTTTCTAGGATCATTTTAGATATGTGTGTCAAATTTGGTTAAATTTCAGATAGGTTTGGATAATTAATTAGAACTTTTGCAACTTGAAGGGTAATTTCGTCTTTTACTTCGTATATTTTCCAATTGACCTCTAAATTTGTTTCGGAGTGTTCCATTGATTTTAGAATGATGAAATGAGCCTAATTGAAGTGCCAATTTAATTTATTGATAGGTTTTGGATTAGTTCACCACATTACCCTATGGCTAATTGACATTTTTTCGGTTAATTGTCTCATGAAAACCCAACCACCTGACCATGGTTAGGGATTCTTGGTCCAATAATATTCTAGACTTATTCTACATTGAATCCTTGAAATTTTGGCTTTTGAATCATTCAAATCGGAGTTAAAATAAAGAATTTGTGTCCGTTTGAAGTTAGGAAGCCGAAACGGGTCAAGAATCCTCAAAACCAAGGAAACCTGAAATCCTTCTCGGGTGACCCGTTCACCCCAACCAGTCCAACCGGTTGGCCAATCGGTCCAACCGGTTCACCCCAACCGGTCACCTGAGAGCTCCGTGTTGTTTTGTCCTGTTTTGAAGTTTTGACAGTTTTGGACTCTTTTACTCCGAATTTCCTTCTTCCAAAAGTGTTCTAAACCTATTGGGATGTGATTTTGAGTTGTCTAACATCTAGGGGATTTAATAATAGCCTTAGATTGGTTTTATGGTGAATTAATCTCAACCATTGGTTCATATGGTTAGTTGGTTATGAATAGAGGCTCATTCATCAGCATAAAGGACTTTTACACTTCATATTCATAAGAGAGCTAGGGAGAACGAATTTACACACACCCATATCACTTGGAGGAGGCTTTCTATTGCAATTTTGAAGAGGAACTAGAAGGCAATTAAGCCCAACAAGAAGGAAGAACGCAGCGAAGACCTTTGCTTTATTGTAAGTATCTTTATTGTCTTTTTACGATTCCTTCTTCTTCTACTCCATTCTCTGCATAGTTATGGCTTAGTATTGAATTAGGAATCATATATACTCTATATTTTAGAGTGTATATGATTCAAATATGATGTGAAAGCATGCTAGTGGAGTAGGATTGCAAATTGCTTGCTATTAGGATAGTTTCTCTCTTAAGGATAAAAGTACGTTTTGCACAGAAAATTAGTTGATGCGTTTAGGCCGCTTTCTCTTCATGGTCCAATTATATGTATGATTTTAAGCATCTTTTGTATAGGACACTTACTGTGTAAGACTTATCTTCATAGGTGTATGGATGATTATTCTTTTTTAGGATAATTATCATCCTTAGAGGGTGAGGTTGTGCATAGGTGCTTTCTGGAGTGTGTTTAAGTGTGTTGTGAGTTTCTTTGCATTTTTAGGTATATATTTTATGTAGGATATGTGAAGAAACCATTCATGCATAGTGATTTCTACGTAAAATTATCTCTGGATAGTTTTACTTAAGAAAGCTCGCTGTAAGGATGATTATTTCACATTCTTACATAAAATACTTACCTAAGGCATCATATTAGATTTTATTTTCATGTTTTGGATTGTCATATGATATTTTCATCATGATAATGCATGTTTAGCATGTTTTTGGTAGTTTTATGCATTTTAGGGTGTTTAAGGCATATAGGAGTATATTAGGGTTTTCTCTTTCTTTTGAGTATTAGGTTATTATATGCATGTTTAGTATTCTGTGCATATTTGAATTAGGTCTTCTAATGATGATTTGAGCATGAATATGGTTGATTTGAGCATGATAATTTCCCTATAGAATACATGGGGTGATTAATTGGTGTTTTCTCGATATTTCAGGATAATTTGCATATGGTAAGTGGTTCATGGTAAGTCTTTTGTTATGATTTGTTCTTTTCTCCCCCCTCGGGTTATTGTCTTTACTTTGGATTAGAAGTCTTAAGTTTCCAACTTTTATAAAATTCTGTTTTACTTGGAGTTCTATTCTCTTTTGAATTTAAATCATTTTGGAAGTCTATTTGAGTTAGAATTCTATTCTTTCTCAAATACCTACTTTTTCTCAAACTATTTTTGGAAAATCCTAAGTTTTAAAACCTTTTTTAAGTTGGAAACTTAGGGTTTATAGTTCATTGTAAAGGGAGTAACCCCTTCTCAATTGAACTACGTGGACTTTGATCTTTGCATCTTTGTATGTAGGGTACGTAGGTGCTCATTTGATGTTCAAGTCTGCCCTAGGATACTAAGTATTCTAGGTTTTTCTTTTTCTTTTATCCTTTTGTCCATCATATATTTGTTAGAGGAGTAGGATGGATCCATACTTATTCATTTATCTATCACATATTTGTTAGAGGAATAGGATGGACCCATGCTTACTTATTTATCCATCACATATTTGCTAGAGGAGTAGGATGGATCTGTTTCTTATTCTCTATCTCTTTTACATGCTTTACATATCTCTCCTATTTGTTCATGGATGTTTACACGCTTTATGGATGTTTATATACTTTATGGATGTTCATGGATGAATGTGGATGGTTTATGGATGACTCTTTGTATATGCATAGTGACTAATTAGGAAATGATTGAAATAGCCTATATAAATTCAAAGACCCGTTTTGGGGCGATGTGGGTGCCTATAGAATGTTTTCTAGAATCTTCCCACATCGTAACTTAGTCTCCGAATCCTCTCTTGTTTTGTAAGACTTGCTTTTCTTTGATCGGAGTCATGTGGTTTGTTTTCAAATGTTTTCTTTAAAAACTATTTTTATGGTTTTCCTTTTTTCCAAAAAATGAGGTGGCGACTCCTTGTTTGTTATGTTTTTGTGAGCCTTTTATAAACCAGATTTTTATTCATTTAAATATCTAAGTCTTTTTAAAAGAAGGGTTCCCCCCCCCCCCCCCCGATCAAAACCTATGGTTCACACCAGGACCTCAAAATGGCGAGTCATCACCTCATGCTCCCCTCGATTCACCACAATCAGGTCCAGACAGGTACTAAGTTGTCAAGACAGAAAAGCAAGTTCAAAACCACCAAATGGAAGAGGCAAAGACATGATATGGAAAGCAAAAGAGTAGTAGAAACTCACCAGCCAGTAGCGCAACACGTCGCCACCGAAGGACACGCCGTCGATGGTAGGAATGGTAGGAATGGTAGACATGATGAAACCAATGGACTGAGAGGCAAAGCAAGCGTAGTAACCATCGTCAGCCTCACCTAGATACTGAGCCGTGTCCTTAATCACCCTAGGGAGGGTGTCGAGACTCCCGAATCGTACCTTAGGAGGCGACAGCGGGATCTGGATGCGACGACCGACTCCTCGCATCCACTACCTTATCGCGCCCAAAGTGCTCGCTATCGAGGTAGGGCTAGAATGTCGTCTAAGAAACAAAACCAGAGAAGTCAACTACTAATGGCAATGCATAAAGTTCAACTATCTCAGAAATCAATAACCATAACTCATCGAGTTAATCTTGACGCACTTGAGTTGTAAGCGGGCTGTCAGGAAATCGGTGAAGGCCACCTGGATGTCTTGGGTGTCAGGATCCCATCGCCTCCTGCGGGGAAAGGCGTCAGCAATGGCCGTCGAGGGACAAAAAGGAGGAATGTGCTCAAAAGCCCACATCTGTTACAAAAATGGAACGTGCATCAGAACTACTAACAAAACAAGAAATAACACAAGCATGAACAGAACTGAAAGGGAAATAGCTTCAAAAGAATAGAAAAGTACTTGAAGAAACGGGTAAAAACCCGAGAACGAGCCAATTACACCTGCGGACTTCCTCCGTATACCTTCTAGGAAGGCAGCGAAGGTAGTAGACCCCCAATCATAAGTCCACAGCCTCTCTCGGTGCTCAATTAGCATTGCGAAGTCATAGGCGATGGTGGATATGCTATCGGGAAAGAAGCAGTTGGCGACGAAGTAGACAAACAAGCGACGTAACATGAGCTTATTTCGATCACCGAAGTCTGTAGCAAAGTCCTCGCACTCGTTCTGTCGGTCCGCACATCGCTCAACCTTATACGGGACTTTAAAGTGCCCGTGGGATCAATCTCCAACAGCCGAGCCACCTCCGCCAACTCTACCTTCTGCCTCGGAAGGGGGGCCCCACCAAACCTAATCCCCGTGATCATCGTCCAGTCCAGCGGGGTCGGTGTCAGCTCAAACTACGGCAAATGGAGAGAGTTGGTGTTAAAAAACCACCTCTCACCCAAAGCCTAGAGAAACGAACGCCTCATTCTGAAGGCATCGATAGTTATAAAGGCTCTAAAGCCTGCCTTCGCTAGCCGGCCTTGCAAAGTCGGGTTGGCCTTTTTCACCAATAGAATCGTGGTGTGCCAAGTACCCCTGAAAGTGAGATTCCGCCCAATCGGACTCTGTTAAGATTCAACAGAAAATGAGAAAAGAAGCTTGTCAAGACACTTGAAAAGAAATAAACAACAGAAAGGAATGGAAGAAAGGAAAATAGAAAAGCTAAACAAGGTCACTTACCGTCCCGATATGGGCATACATCAAAGGGTGGACCGACAAACCCCTCAGCAGCTCAGTATCAGCTACCTGAGGTCTCTCCTCAGCAGTGGGCTCCCTGTGAGCAACTCCACCAGCAATAGTAGGCAACTATTGCCTATGGCGCCTACCCTGGGCGCATCATAGCCCTCCATGATCCTAGCCAGGTCCTCCTCATCAAGGCCCATCTCAACGGTCTCTGTCTCGAGCATAGCGCCCTTAGCCTTAACCTCAGGCTCTCCACCTCGAGCCTCTACCTCAACACGGGCTATCGCCGAAGCCTCGTCAATAACTATACCACTCCCCCGTTACTGCTTGCTCCGGTGGGGAGCCTCAACTACGACGCCCTTGCCCTTCTCAGCACTAGAAGGGCGGCGCTTGGGTGGACCACGTCCAGGATCGTCTCCACTAGCTCCTCCAACAGAAGCCATAAATCTGCAAAAGCAAAACCATGGAATTCAAAACATCAGATCATAAGCAACAACAAAGTAAAGTAAAGCTGAAGAAAGAACAAAAGCTACAAAGCAGGTAAGTATATGCACAGACATATCATGAAGCATGTTAGAGCATGTAATAGATAGATGAGTGAAAGAAAGAATAAAGCAAAGACAGAAAAGAAAGAGGAACCCTAAATAAATATGTCATAAGACTTTAAATCATGATCACAAAAAGGTGTTGATATGTTTTATGTTTTCATCCATGAGATCTATCGCCGCTTTCAATCTTGACTTGTGAGAGTTATTCCAGGCTTACATAGCTTGTCCATACCCCCGTTTGGTTCACGTGAACCATAAGTTTCCAATCTCAACTCATGAGAGTCATTCCAAACTTACATAGCTTGTTCACACCCCTGTTTGCTTCACGTGAACCATCCGTTTCTATCTTGACTCGTGAGAGTCATTCCAAGCTTACATAGCTTGTTCACATTCCCATTTGGTTCACGCGAACCATTCGCTTCCTATATCAATTCGTGAGAGTCATCACAAGCTTACGTAAGCTTTCCTACATCTCGTTTGGTTTACGCGAACCATCCGCTTCCTATCTCGACTCGTGAGAGTCATCGCAAGCTTACTTAAGCTTTCCTACATCCCGTTTGGTTCACGCGAACCATCTGCATCCTATCTCGACTCGTGAGAGTCGTCCTAAACTTACTTAAGCTTTTCTACAGCCTTAAGTGGTTCACGTGAACCATTTACCATCGTTCCAAGCTTACATAGCTTGTTTACACCCTCGTTTGGTAGGGTTGGACACAGTTCGGTTCGGTCGGTATTTTGGGGGTAATAGCCACCGAACCGAAGGTGTCGGTTTTACCAATTTGTCAACCGAAGCCGACCGACATACAATGAAAATCACACCACACTGACCGAATATAAATTGGTGCGGTTCCATCGGTTTTTTCGGTTTAAAGGGGATTGAAATCTAAAGTAATTACTCTCCTTTGATGAACAAAAAAAACCTAGAAATTAGATCTTCCCTACAAATATACATTCATGAATCCATATATATATATATATATATATATATATATAGGTGTGTGTTTGCGCATGTGTTGTATATATATATATAGATATATAGAAGATCGAGAAATGGGTACCTGAATAGCGTTGTGGAAGCTATTACCGTCGTTTATCACAGTCGAAGACGGCGTTGAGCTGTTGAGAGCGTGAGCGTTGAAGATGGCCGTCGTTGAGAGCATGAGCGTAAGCGTCATCGTCGTCGTCATCGTCTTCGCCTGTCAAGAGCCGGCCGGCATCCATCCTCAAGAGAAACAAGTGCTTTTGGTTTTTGGTGGAAAGGACGAAGAGCGTTGAAGGTGAAAAAGCAGTCTACTACTCTACTTTGATAGACGTTGGGCCCCTTCTCACCAAACAAAAAATAGACGTTGGGCCCCACTTGTTTTTAATTTCTCTTTGACATCTACTTTCTTCCCTTTTTTTTTTTTTTTTTTAAAACAGTGCATCTCCTTCACTTTGTCCCTCACTTTTGTATATTTGAATGCAAATATAAAAGTGGAGAACCAGATATATACATAATATCGGTTCGGTTCAGTCGGTTTCGGTAATAAAAGTAAGTGAACTATGGACCGAACCGAAAACACAAAAATTCTTAAATATAAAACTGAACCGACCGTGTTAGTAAAGTAAACTGGCCGAAACCGCCCGGTTCGGTTTGGTTTTTCGGTTTTTCGGTTTTTATGGCCATCCCTACTGTTTGGTTCACATGAACCATCCATTTCCAATCTCGACTCGTGAGAGTCGTTCCAAGCTTACATAGCTTTTTCACACCCCCGTTTAGTTCACGTGAACCACCCATTTCCAATCTCGACTCGTGAGAGTCATTCCAAGCTTACATAGCTTGTTTACACCCCGGTTTGGTTCACATGAACCATCCATTTCCAATCTCGATTTGTGAGAGTCATCGCAAGCTTACTTAAGCTTTCCTACGTCCTGTTTGGTTTACGGGAACCATCCGCTTCCTATCTCGACTTGTGAGAGTCGTCCTAAGCTTACTTACGCTTTCCTACACCTCTGCTTGGTTCACGCGAACCATCTTTATCCTATCTCGACTCGTGAGAGTTATTGCAAGTTTACTTTAGCTTTTCTGCATCTGTAAGTGGTTCACGTGAACCATTTACAGTCGTTTTAAGCTTACTTAAGCTTTTCTGCATCCGTAAGTGGTTCACATAAACCATTTACAGTCATTTTAAGCTTACTTAAGCTTTTCTACATCCCTAAGTGGTTCATGTGAACCATTTACAGTCATTTCAAGCTTACTTAAGCTTTCTTATACCCCTAGGTGGTTCGCGTAAACCATTTACAGTCATTTTAAGCTTACCTAAGCTTTTCTACCTCCCTAAGTGGTTTACGTGAACCATTTACAGTCATTTCAAGCTTACCTAAGCTTTCCTATACTCCTAGGTGGTTCGCGTGAACCATTTACAGTCATTTCAAGCTTACCTAAGCTTTTCTACATCCCTAAGTGGTTCCCGTGAACCATTTACTTCCCATTTTTGCTCATAGGAGCCGTCCTAAGCTCAAGCGAGCTTTCCATATCTCCAAATAACTCGCGTAAACCCTTTTTGTGCCCTATCTACAACCCCTTCTCTCCACTTCCGAGAGTCGATGAGTGACACTGTTCATTCCCAAACCTTTCTCTCCACTTTCGAGAGTCGATGAGCGACAAAGTTTGCTCCCAAACCCCTTCTCTCCACTTCCGAGAGTCGATGAGTGACACTGTTCACTCCTACAAACCCTTCTCTCCACTTCTGAGAGTCGATGAGTGACAAAGTTCACTCCTACAACCCTTCTCTCCACTTCCGAGAATCGATGAGTGACACTGTTCACTCTTATAACCCTTCTCTCCACTTTCGAGAGTCGATAAGTGACAGTGTTCACTCCTACAACCCTACTCTCCACTTCCGAGAGTCGATGAGTGACACTGTTCACTCCTACAAACCCTTCTCTCCACTTCCTGAGAGTCGATGAGTGATAAAGTTCACTCCTACAACCCTTCTCTCCACTCGAGAATCGATGAGTGACACTGTTCACTCTTATAACCCTTCTCTCCACTTTCGAGAGTCGATGAGTGACAAAGTTCGCTCCCAAAACCCTTTTCTCCACTTCCGAGAGTCCATGAGTGACACTATTCACTTCTACAACCCTTCTCTCCACTTCTAAGAGTCGATGAGTGACAAAGTTCGCTCCCAAACCCTTCTATACACTTCCGAGAGTCGATGAGCGACAAAGTCGACTCCCAAGCCTTTCTCTCCACTTCCGAGAGTCAATGAATGACACTGCTCACTCTGCAACTCTTCTCTCCACTTCCGAGAGTTGATGAGTGACACTGATCACTCCCAAACTCCATTCCTCAACCTAAAGGAACCGCTAAGCGACCTAGCTTACTTCGTAACACCTACGTTGACTCATGAGAGCCACTTCTAGCCCACGTGGACTTTTCTATACCTCTAGAATGGTTCACGGCAATCATCTACACTCTTACACAACTCACGAAGGCAGTTACACGCTCACAGTGGCCTTTTACAACTCCAGGTGGTTCACAGGAGCCATTCACAAACTCATCTCAACTCATGTGAGTTCCCTACACCCTACCTTGACCCCTGAGGGTCACCACGAGCCAAAATTGGCATCCCAAGCTCCGTTCCAAGGCCACAAGGCTAACCCGCCACGGTTAAGTCCCTAACATCCTAGATAGCTTCACAATGTTAAGTAAAGGTGTATGAAACTCACCGTAGCCCTGTGCCTATTCCACGAGACTAGTTCAAGCTACCAATGGCTTCCTAAGGGTCTAATTGACTCATTTGGGCTAGTTTCGACTCCAAAGACTCATCTCGAACTCATAATGCACCCAAGGATGCGCATAAGAATTGAGCCAAGTCCCACTTTCATTGAAGAGGAGGTCATTGCACCATTTCCTATCCTAACTCAACCCTCAAACTTGTCGCACGTCTCAAGGTTCGAGCCACTGCCTATTTCTTCAAAACAAAGACGACTCGAAAAACAATGTTCAAACAGCCCACGGGTGCTGTAGACACCCCATTTTGCACCCGATGATTCGAACTGGAGATGCCCTATGATGAGGTTAGCTTATGCACTTTAACAGACTTTGGGATACGTCCAAATGGACCAATAGAATTACAGCTGACAACATTAGAATTTTGAAAGACTATTGCGTACGTAGGGACTAAGGTGCGTATGCAGTTACTTAAGGTGCGTACGCACCACATGTTTCTAGAACCTTTCTTTTCGGGCTTCTTGCCCTCCAGATCAGAACTCTTTGAGAAACGTGTTAGAGCATGTTTAGGAGACCTGGATTTTGGGGGAAAACAGGCAGGAACCCTAATCCTTCCTCCCATGCCTATATATAACCCATTATACACCTAAGAGAGGGGATTTTTTTTTTTTTTTTTTTTTTTTACTGGGATTAGAGAGAAAACCCTAAAGGGAGAATAGAGAAAAAGGGAGGAAGAAGTGACAACTGCAATTTTGGAGGTTCAGAAGGAGGAATTCTAAAGCAAGTGGAGTGCATAACCCTGAGGGTAAAGCCATCAATTTAACTTTTTATTTAGCATGATCATCTCTTTAGTAGAATAGTGCTATTACTATGGATGCCATGCTTATTATGTATATTCAGTTGCATATCTCACATGTAAAGACATGAACATCATCACATAGAAGACTCTCATTGTTGAGGAAAAGTAGGTTTCCATGCATATTTTCATATAAGCATCATGTAGTGGACTAGGGAGTTAACATGTGGTAATTTATTCTTTTGTGGAGTGATATGTAGGCTAGTTTCTGTTTCATGCTAGCATAAATTGTCTAAGGCAGTAAAACCAATAAGGGTTGCTGTGTATATTTTATTTAGTAGTGGAGAAAACCTTGAGACATGGCATAAGCACTAATAGATGCGTACGCAGCTTTTAAGTGCATATGTAACGCCATTAGATGCGTACGCAATTATGTGAGTGCGTACGCACTTACGTACTGGCAGACAGTTTCCTTTCTTTATTATAGTTATTTTAACAGTTGATTAATCTGTATCTCGATTTTTTTTATGTTCATTTCGTACTTTTTCTTTTGCCATAAAAATCATGACTTGCGTATTGCAATTATCGAATGAATAGGGTTAATTTCAATTGAATGTTTAGATTAATTAAAGCCATTAATCATGTGTGGTGGCCGGTTTCGACTGGGCGTGGCTGGGTGCCTAACACCTTCCCAGCTATGTACCCTATCTCCGAACCCGAATCTTTGGTTATGATGAGGTAGACCCTGCTAGGGTTCACTTCGTTCCTAATATTGGGTGGTGACTCCTCTCCGTGTTAGCCCTTTGAAACTAATGCGTATTCTCGAGCTATGTAGTTTAGAGCATAGCGCTCATAGTGGCAACTCCACTGGGGATAGAGAGCTAGATTCCGAATAGTGATTTATGGCTTTACTTAATTTAAATTGTTTAATTGGAAAAGACCAAAATTGCACACACGTGCACTACCACCCCTTACCCTCGATGATAGTCTGACGAAAGGTACCGGGTCCCATTCGGGCCTATGGTTACTGGAAGTTGGCATCATCAACCCACAGTCTGTGCCTGTTGGGAATCGAACAAGGGGAAAAATTGAAGTGCGGAATATAAAAATTTTTCCTACGATTCCACAGCCCATTGAATCTAACTATGCATAACACAAAATCAAACCCTAACTACGAAGAGGGTTAGTATACTTACAAAATTTGTTGTCTTCTCATTTTTGCTCCAAGCTTTGATTCCGGACAGCGGTGAATGAGCAGCCCATGTGTGCTGCCTCCAACGGTATCTACACCTAGCTAGAACTTCAAGTCCTTTCCTTCTTTCCCATGTTGTTGCTAGAGTAGGAGAAGAGAGGAGAGAGAGAGAGAGGGAGGCTGGAAATTCTGGCCAGCCCTTGGGGAGTTCCAAAAGTGATGATGTCACACATCATAGTGTGACTTAAATAGTCCACACTAAAGGGGCCGGCCCTAGGGGGGAAACCCTTTTAGGGTTTTGTGTAATTTCCCTAAATTGCACAATGATGCCTATTGTTTATATCAAATACAAACATGGCCTCAAAGAACTATTCTTTATGCATTCATACCTTTTCTTTATAGACTTTAAAGCTCATCTTGCATGATCAGTGTGTGACCCATTGGATTCACATCATCAAGTAGTAGGAATAGCACGGGGTGTGCACAATGGAACTCTTTCCATTTAGGGTCTAATTGGAACTCCTTCCAATTCCCTAATTGATTATAACTCACTTATATCAATTAGGGCTTCTACTAACCATGAGTAACACCTAGCATATAGCTCATGGTGTGGTCCTTAATGAGGTGAATAGTCATTTACAAAGAACCCTTCTGTTATAGTTTATAGGGTACAATTGCATCCTTCCTTCAACACAATGTCTCCAATTGAACTAATAGGACATGGAAGTCTGTCAAGTCCCTAGTTCAATTACTTTATACTCATTCATAGATATCAACTCATTGATGAACTCATGAAACTCTTTTCATATTCATCCTACCATGGCCATGGATTTAATGAGTTATATTATGAATGCTATATGAGACATTCTCTCTCTTTTTCCTGAGAGTGATGGATCCCTTGTTGATCACTCACATGCCTTCATACACATAGCAATAGGGCCAATGAACACCTTTGCAAATCCCTGAATAAGATTTGCACTTAGTGTTATCAAACTTCTAAAGCTACATGCATAAGACAACTATGGTGTCTCAGGTCTAAGGATTACTTGTACCACTATAACAATGAGAAACTGATTGACAAGCAGGATAAAACTCCATTCAGTTTATCTCATATCTTTGGTCACATTCAGTGAACCTATTCTCGTAATAGGGACCCACTTGTTGGTTGTAGTGTCTCCACACAAATAGCTTGAGACTAGCTATCCTCTTATAGAGTCAACCTAACAAGTGCTAGTCCTATGGTTCATTATTGTCCATCATAGTGAACCTTCAACTAGGAATGCTTTAGGAGTTTAGTACAGAGATATATTTACAGTCTCAAAATTACAATTCTTTGTAATTCCATATTCTCAACTCTAACTCCATGGACATATTATGTAAATATAAATTATGCATATAAACATAATAGAATAAGCCCTTTTATTAAATCAATAATAAATGTGACATACATAAATGAAATCAAATGATTGTTCCTAATCCCTAAACAATCATCTCTATGATTGGCTCTAGGGCATAATCCTAACAATCTCCCACTTGCACTAAAGCCAATCGACCATGTATCGCATACCTATCTTCTCAAGATGTTGGTCTTAGACATAACAAATTATGTTTTAAAGCTTTAGTCAGTAGGTCTACAAAAACTTATGTAGATAATATCTTCTGTAATGTATCTATTACCTTTTCCAATGATTCTTCTAATCACATGGAATTGCCGCTCTATGTGTTTGGACTTTTGATGAGACCGTGATTCCTATACTTGAGCTATAGACCCATTGTTGTCACAAAACAAGGTGTGGGCAACTCAATGGAAGGAACAACTCCAAGTTCTAAATGAACTTATAGATCCAAACAGTTTCCTAGACAATGCGACAATTAATTCACCTTTAATAATGGAATCCACTGTATCTTTCATACAATTCTTCCATTAAGTATTTCACCAACTAAAGTGAATATAAAATATACCCCATATAGATTATATTCAAATCCATATACCCATCTACTATGAGTTTACAATTTCCATATACAATCCAATATTCCAAATTTGAATTGACTGATAACTATTTGTAACAATTACAACATAATAGATATCAGGTTCAATACATAGTGTAGAATAAGGCTTTTTAACACTTTAAGAACCTTACTTGTATTATCCTAGGGCACATGCCCTTGAATAATGAATTCTTATCTGAAGTAAATCAGACCTCCCTTAGAATTCTCCATGTTGAACTCCTTCAACATTTCAACTATGTTTAATGATTTGGAGATACTTAGCAATCTATATGATCTATCTCTATAGATCTTGTTGAATGCTTCTGCCAAATCTTTCATGAATTAGTTTTTCTCCAAAAACCAAAACTTTACATTAGATAACATTCATATATCATTCATAATGATTAGGATGTCATCTATACTTAGGATAAAGAAAAACGATCGCACTCCCACTAACCTTTTATACACTCATGGTCTATCTATACAATGAGAGAAATCAAACAATTTGATTAATTCAACTTTATAGATGTTCTAATTATGAGAACCTTGTAGTCTATTAATAGACTTCTATAACTTACACACTTTTATGGTTTTTCACCATTTGATATAACATCTTTATATCCTTTTTGACATATCTTATATTCAAAATGTGTGTTTATAGATAACAAGATCCAAATGGATTTCAGCATAACTATTATCAAACAAGTTTCTTTATAGACAATTTTTTGCCTATGTTGAAAACATTCTTAAATAGCTAAGCCTTTTAGGTCTCTACCTATCCATATTGGATTTAATGACTCTTAGTCATTTCTCGAGTTGATGTGAAACATCGTCTAGTCATAATCAATAGGATTATCTTGGTGATCTTTATCACCAAAGAACAATTCTTTCACATTCTAATGGAGATACAATATCTCTCTTATGTTAAAGAAATATCCAATTTGATCTATGAAAAGAATGTGGTGTAATTAAAGATTTTGCCTCAATAGAGACAAGGGTTGGATCTTTGTTCGTTTGTGGCTTTATAGACAATTCTATAAATTCTATCTACTTTTGCATTTTTCTTGAATGAACTCTTTCTCAAGAAAATCTAGCAAACATCCTAATGGACAACTTTTGTTCATTAGGGTAATAGAAATACTATCCCAACCACTTTTGGGATATACCACAATTCAACACTTACTTGACCTTATTTCCAGATTGTCTACATTATGTTTCTAGACATACGTAGTACAAGCCCAAGCCCAAGCCTTAACTTCTTTAAATTGGGTTTCTTCCCATATCATATCTGATATAATTGGGACAAAACTGGAGTGAACCCTAAATTGTCAATATATAGCAATTTTAAGGTATATCCTAGATGGATACATTAGTAAAACTCATCATGGATCGAACCATATCTTAATAGGGTTCAATTCGTTCTCTTAGATTCACCATTGAGCTATGGTATTCTAAGATGAGTCTACTGTAATTGAATGCATGCTCTACATGACTATATACATCACAATGAATTAGTCAAATTATAAATGTAACTCTTTCACTTCACCAAGTAAAAGATGGGTTTGGTCATCTCATAACCAAGTCATAATCGTTACATTTAAATGAGAGTCTCTACATCTCTTGTATTCTCGGAATACGTTGCATTCGCTCTAATTAGTCATTTAAATTCAGAAATCAAATTTCTAGAATGTCTTAAATGACCTAGTTAAGAAATAAGTTCCCAAAATTAATCTAGCAACTCTTGCTCTATTAAAATTTTTAAAGGTAACTTATTATCTACTTAACTTTCTGCTTTGAATTAGATTACACTAGAATCCAAAAACCAAGAAACAGAACTAACCAACAATTTAGTTTAGAGCATGAACCAAAACTTCAAAAGTTTGGTTCTTCTAGGAAGACTGATACTTTATCAAGTTCCCTTTACAATACCTTATGTTTACTACAAAATAATTATATTTCTTTGTTTTTGACTTTTCAAGACTTGATTTCCTCTATGCTTCCATTTTAAATCACATCTAGCTTCTCAAGCTATTTTATGTGATTAATCATTTTTCAAAAGAATGATTATTAATAAACAACTTTTATTACATCCTAGTCTAGAAGAAGTCCTTTATAAGTACTATACTTTATAGTATTATTTTACTCACAATACAACCTTTGTATGTGATGTAGGACATCAAAGGCACTTGCATTGACTAATTTTGCTTCTGAAGCTCATTAGTCATCAATACTATCATATAGCATGGCAACAAGATGCCAATTGTGCATAGTGTCTTTTCTTCTTAGGATGTTTTATGGAGGGCCTTTAAGAAAAGGCCTAATAGCATATGAACACTATTTTGAAATTAAGAACAATTCTCAATTTCCTAAGTCAATCAAAGAAATCGGGTTTAGTCAAACTATCAATATCCTATATATTAGGAAATAGGGGTTTTGAGGTGAGTAATTAGGTAATCTACATAAACAGAGAATTAGATTTCATTTTTATCCATAATGATTGGGTCTTTAATCATATGGTACCTCCCACTATTTTATCAAATTTCATACACCCTCTAATGGAATTCGAGAATCTCATTCCTAATGGGGGTTGGGGTCCTACTGTGACCTAAAAGTCTCACATGTTAGTTTCTTGGCTTCTAACTCACAATAAGAAGACAACTCTTTGTCTATTGCTTCATAAGCAAGTTCCAATCATTTTGCCTCTAGAGAAAATACACCTCATATGTTAGTTTCTTGGAATACTTCCCTAGTTAAGTTAAACCCATCATTCACACAGGTATGTTTCGCCAAATATATACCTCACATGTTAGTTTCTTGGTATATACCAGTTTAGGCACCCCATGATGTCTCATATGTGATAGTTTCAAGTAATGTCTTTAACATGGGTAGCTCCTACATGTCTGTAGCCAGGTACCCACATTAAGGGACGTTAGATGATCCTATAATGATAGAAGGCAATGAAGAATTCATTCCCCAATGACTTCTCCATTTTCAACTTAATATTAAATAAGAGGGGTTTTAAAGGGTCTCATCAAATTAACATGCATCCTATGTATCAAAATTTAAACATATAAATTATGCTATTTATAATCATACATCTCATGCTATTATAAATCATACATCGCATGTTATTATATATCAACATATATAAAGTACCATATTTTGATATTAGTCCCTAAGTGAATAGGTAACATATACCAAACTATGGTATTGGAGCTAATACAATTATCTCATAAATTAAAGCTCCCACTATGATGATTATGGACTTTAAGAGGATTCAATCCAAGCCAATAGATTGAATCCAAGGTCTAAGGTGGGTGTAGGTGATCGTAAAATAAACCATTCGTAACATTCATGCTTTCTTGAAAAACTTCTCTAAGCTTTCAAGTCCTTCAATCTGCTCCCTTGGCTTGATGGTCTCCACCATTGGCTTGTTGGGCTCCATCATACTCCTTTGGGTCCCCCATGCTCCTTAGTGCGCTCTCGATTACATAACATTTACATAATATATAGAAAGGGCTACATGAGGGGAATGTGGGGTACATAAAAGAATGATAGAAAGAGAGGGAAGGTGGCATGCAAGCCCCAAACAATAAATTACATCATCATAATAAAATTACAACTCTTGAAAAATTATTACAATCCATTCATAAGACGGCCAATCACAATTGGTTTAAGGGGTATAGTCCATAATCATCATCCAAACACATACATACAATCTCATTGCATAATGTAAAGAAAAACTGTAAGCATTAAAACATATGGGCATTATGGTAATTCTCTTGAATGATTTACATTAATCTCATTAATGCATCATAATCTTATTAGGTTTAAACAAAAATATCTAGAATTAAATAAAGTCTTAACATTTAAGACATTTAGTTTCAATTAATCAAATTAATAGAAACAAATAAAGTTTCCTAAAATGACTCTAATATCCAATATTAGGGTTTCCTTAATTAAACAAAACAATTTCATTTAATTAAGAATTTCCAGATTTTAATTTAATCCCCAATTGTGTTTTAAACCATTGAAAACATTATAAAATTAATCAATATTAATTAAATAATTAATATAGGAATTAAATAAATCATTAAAATGATGAATTAGTGTATTAGGGTTTCCTAAAACCCTAAACCCTAAATGCATAACCCTAAACCCTAAATGCAAGCCCCAATCATTAAATGCCCAGGAAAACCAATTATGCAGAAAAATTTTCCAGATTTTTGAATCATTCAACTACACCATAATAACCAGCCCATATGTATTTTGTATTATGCATAATCATGGCTCTGATACCACTGTTGGGAATCGAACAAGGGGAAAAATTGAAGTGCGGAATATAAAAATTTTTCCTACGATTCCACAGCCCATTGAATCTAACTATGCATAACACAAAATCAAACCCTAACTACGAAGAGGGTTAGAACACTTACAAAATTTGTTGTCTTCTCCTTTTTGCTCCAAGCTTTGATTCCGGATAGCGGTGAATGAGCAGCCCATGTGTGCTGCCTCCAACGGTATCCACACCTAGCTAGAGCTTCAAGTCGTTTCCTTCTTTCCCATGTTGTTGCTAGAGTAGGAGAAGAGAGGAGAGAGAGAGAGGGAGGCTGGAAATTCTGGCCAACCCTTGGGGAGTTCTAAAAGTGATGATGTCACACATCATAGTGTAACTTAAATAGTCCACACTAAAGGGGCCGGCCCTAGGGGGGAAACCCTTTTAGGGTTTTGTGTAATTTCCCTAAATTGCACAATGATGCCTATTGTTTATATCAAATACAAACATGACCTCAAAGAACTATTCTTTATGCATTCATACCTTTTCTCTCATAGACTTTAAAGCTCATCTTGCATGATCAGTGTGTGACCCATTGGGTTCACATCATCAAGTAGTAGGAATAGCACGAGGTGTGCACAATGGAACTCTTTCCATTTAGGGTCTAATTGGAACTCCTTCCAATTCCCTAATTGATTATAACTCACTTATATCAATTAGGGCTTCTACTAACCATGAGTAACACCTAGCATATGGCTCATGGTGTGGTCCTTAATGAGGTGAATAGTCATTTACAAAGAACCTTTCTGTTATAGTTTATAGGTTACAATTGCATCCTTCCTTCAACACAATGTCTCCAATTGAACTAATAGGACATGGAAGTCTGTCAAGTCCCTAGTTCAATTACTTTATACTCATTCATAGATATCAACTCATTGATGAACTCATGAAACTCTTTTCATATTCATCTTACCATGGCCATGGATTTAATTGTTAGGATTATGCCCTAGAGCCAATCATGGAGATGATTGTTTAGGGATTAGGAACAATCAATTGATTTCATTTATATATGTCACATTTATTATTGATTTAATAAAAGGGCTTATTCTATTATGTTTATATGCATCATTTATATTTACATAATATGTCCATGGAGTTAGAGTTGAGAATATGAAATTACAAAGGGTTGTAATTTTGAGACTGTAAATATATCTCTGTACTAAACTCCTAAATCATTCCTAGTTGAAGGTTCACTATGATGGACAGTAATGAACCATAGGACTAGCACTTGTTAGGTTGACTCTATAGGAGGATAGCTAGTCTCAAGCTATTTGTGTGGAGACACTACAACCAACAAGTGGGTGCCTATTATCAGAATAGGTACACTGAATGTGACCAAAGATATGAGATAAACTGAATGGAGTTTTAACCTGCCTGTCAATCAGTTTCTCATTGTTATAGTGGTACAAGTAATCCTTAGACCTGAGACACCATGGTTGTCTTATACATGTAACTTTAGAAGTTTGATAACACTAAGTGCAGATCCTATTCAGGGGTCTGTAAGGGTGTTCATTGGCCCTACTGCTATGTGTGTGAAGGCATGTGAGTGATCAATAAGGAATCCATCACTCTCAGGAAAAAGAGAGTGAATGTCTCATACAGCATTCATTGAATATAACTCATTAAATCCATGGGCCCATGGTAGAATGAGTATGGAAAGGAGTTTCCATAAGTTCATCATTGAGTTGATATTAATGAATGAGTATAAAGTAATTGAACTAGGGACTTGACAGACTTCCATGTCCTATTAGTTCAATTAGAGACATTGTGTTGATGGAAGGATGGAATTGTGATCTGTAAACTATAACCGAAGGGTTCTTTATAAATGACTATTCACCTCATTAAGGACCACACCATGAGCCATATGCTAGGTGTTACTCATGGTTAGTAGAAGCCCTAATTGATATAAATGAGTTATAATCAATTAGGGAATTGAAAAGAGTTTCAATTAGACCCTTAATGGAAAGTGTTCCATTGTGCACAACTTGTGCTGTTCCTACTACTTGATGATGTGAACCCAATGGGTCACACACTGATCATGCTAAGAGAGCTTGATAGTCTATGAGAGAAAGGGTATAAGTGAATAAAGAATTGTTCTTAAGGGGCAAATTTATATAGGATATAAATTAGAGGGGTTATTGTGTAATTAGGAGTAATTACACAAAACCCATTAGGGTTAGAAGACCCCCCTTGGCCGGCCCTAGTTGGAGGCTATTTAAAGCCTTCTATGATGTGATGACATCATCACTTGAAGCACTCTTGGAGGCTCCCAAGTGCTAGCCGAAAATTTCACCTCTCTCTCTCTCTCTCTCTCCTCTCTTCTCCTACTCTAGCATCAACAAGGGAAAGAAGGAAAGGACATCAAGCTCTAGCTAGGTGTGGATACTGTTGGAGGCAGTGCACTTGCACTGCTCAATCAGAAGACAAAGCTTGGAGCATAAAGGAGAAGACTTGTTCAACTGTAAGTACCCTAACTCTCTTAGTAGTTAGGTTTATGGTTTTTGTATTAAGCATAATTAAGATTCATGGGTTTGGGAATCATAGGAAAAATTTTAAATTTCGCCTTTGTATTTTTCCTCTCTAGATTGATTCCCAACATTAATGAGTTATATTATGAATGCTATATGAGACATTCTCTCTCTTTTTCCTAAGAGTGATGGATCCCTTGTTGATTACTCACATGCCTTCATACATATAGCAGTAGGGCCAATGAACACCTTTGCAAACCCCTGAATAGGATTTGCACTTAATGTTATCAAACTTCTAAAACTACATGCATAAGACAACTATGGTGTCTCAGGTCTAAGGATTACTTGTACCACTATAACATTGAGAAACCTGATTGACAAGCAGGATAAAACTCCATTCAGTTTATCTCATATCTTTGGTCACATTCAGTGAACCTATTCTCGTAATAGGCACCCACTTGTTGGTTGTAGTGTCTCCACACAAATAGCTTGAGACTAGCTATCCTCCTATAGAGTCAACCTAACAAGTGCTAGTCTTATGGTTCATTATTGTCCATCATAGTGAACCTTCAACTAGGAATGCTTTAGGAGTTTAGTACAGAGATATATCTACAGTCTCAAAATTACAACTCTTTGTAATTCCATATTCTCAACTCTAACTCCATGGACATATTATGTAAATATAAATTATGCATATAAACATAATAGAATAAGCCCTTTTATTAAATCAATAATAAATGTGACATACATAAATGAAATCAAATGATTGTTCCTAATCCCTAAACAATCATCTCTATGATTGGCTCTAGGGCATAATCCTAACAGTGCCACTAGCTTATAATAAGCTCATGAGTACATTAACGGGCCACTCTTTGAGTGCCCTAGCTTGGGTGACCCTTGAAAGAGAAGTACCCTATTAACCAACACCACTAGTTACCCCACCGACCTTTGCATATCCTTGCTTGAATGTGTGCCATGACATGTTGCATTCATACTAGGAATTCATCGCGGGCTTGGGACAAGACCCCCATTACCTATTAGTTATCTCAAGTTGAGCCCAATTGAGGGAAGTTGTGTTACATTGTTATTAGACTTGGACTCGTTTAAGATAATAAGGAAAATACATGGGTCCATGATCTAAGAGAGAGTGAAGTGTGTGTGTATTGAGCCTAGCTTGAGATAATTAATGGGTTACGTGGGTTTAGCTAGGTTAGTCTGTGTTAGCAATCAAATCCAAATCCAAATCCAATTAAGAATCAAGTCCAAAACAAGTTATATCCGAACTTAAGCCCAGAAGAGTACATAATTATTTGTAATTGGGCCTGATTTGGAAAAAAAAAAAAAATGTGTGTTAGGTTCAGGCCTAAATTGTTGAGAGATGAGAGATATTTTTGAATTGGGCTTAAGTTAGTGAAATAATGGGCTTTGTGTCCAACTCATAATACCTTGGGCATTTGGAAGATATAGTAAACATGACAAAGCCTAAGGTATAGTGAGAAATAATCGGGTAATCTTAATGGAACAGGATTGTTTGTTCAGATAAGGGACATGGACTTAATAAGTTATACATGGCTAAATGCAGTAAAGGATTGGTCGACTGAAGAAGAGTGTGCCAGGTTGTGCTTGGATCTGATAACCTACATCCAACCGTCTAAGGAAAGTGGAACTGGAATCAATAGCGACAGAGCTTACCGTAATTGATCTCATGGCCATGTTGCGACAAGATAAGGCTGAGATGAGGGAACTCATAACGGGATTGACTTAGAGGGTAGAACATTTAGAGATGGGGAGTAAAGGGTCACTTGATCAACCCTGAAGGCGAAAAAGGGGCCGACAAGGAAGGAGAAGGAAGTGGTGCACCAAAGACTCACGAAGGTGAATCACACCCTTGGGATGATGAAGATTTCGCAGATTACATGGCTAGCAAGAAAAATGTTAAAGATAAGGGCAAAGTGGAAGACCCTAGGTTCGACAAGCTGGAGGTGGAGAACCAAGAAATAAGAGAACAGATAAGGCAAATGCAGATGAAGGCCGCTTAGCGTAAGTCTTAAGGGATAGACGACTACATGTTTTCTATGCCTAGTGCCACGTCAGAAACTAGAATGCAGCTACCCCCTAAGTTTAAGATCGTGGATTACAAGAAGTTTGATGGGACCAGCGACCCTAAGCAGCACTTGCATCAGTACATGAGCATAGCCAGAATGAGGGGTCTAACCTCGGAGCAAGTCCATTTTGCTTTTCCACTGTCCTTGTCTAGGGATGCTTCAAAATGGTATTACAAGCCCAATGAGAAAGTAACTGGGACCTGGGATGTGTTGACTGAGGAATTCACCAACAAGTACAACTACAATACAATGTTGGATGTAACACTGAGGGACTTAGAGATGACAAAGCAGAAACCTGATGAGCCTTTTTCTGAGTTCATAGGACAATAAAGGGCGAAAGCAGTTAAATTGACAAATATGCCAGCGGAGATAGACCAAGTTAACATGATTTTGAAGAACCTAACACTGGTTCATTTCGACAAAATGCTAGCCTTATCTGTCATAGATTTCCAGCAACTGTACCAATGCGGGACCCGGATAGAAGATGCAATAAACAAGGAGCAGATCGAGACCAGGCCTAAGAGGGTGTTTGGGGTAAACAGTGGGAACAGTGGAACAAGTGGGGGCAAAGAAATCAGAGGAACAGTACAGGCGACAGTAGGGAATGTCCAACAGACCAAGAAGAAGCCCAGAATATTCCACGACTTAGGAGTGCCTTTATGCGAAGCATTTGCTAATTTGTCCGAAAGGGGATATTTGCAAGCCTTAGAACCTAGGCCATTTCCAAACCCGATCTCGTCTAACTCGAAGTAGAATGAGTTCTGTGAGTTTCACCAGCGCATTGGGCATAGGATCAACAACTGTACTCGATTGAGACACGTGATACAAGACATTATCGAAGCAGGGAAGCTACCACCGCAAGGAAAAGATAAGAAACCTAACATGCATGAAAATCCCATTCCCAACCATAATGCACCACCGCCGTATGCCAATGTGATTGAAGGAGAACTTGAAAGTTGGGATCCATCCATGCTCATCGTCGCAGTATGTTCACCATGGGATGACAATGATGAAGAAGGGGATGCCAAGAAAGGGTTCTGGGAACAGGTTAAGGAGGAGACCATGCACCTTACTCGCGCAGGTTAGCTTTTCAAACCTCCTCACTTGGAGGGCGACAACCCAGGGAAAGATGTGAATCCTGAAGTTGACATAGAAGAGTTGAGACACAAATTGGGAGAAATAGGGAAAGAAGAGGAAGAAGACCGGGTCCTAAAACAATTGAAGAAGACATAGGCCAACATCAACTTATGGGGTTTGTTGGTGGCTTTAAAGAGGCATAGGAAGATGATATTGGATGCACTGGCTCAGCACGAAGTGTCCATTGACACTATGCCCGAGCAAGTATTGTCAATCATGGGGGTAGATTCCGCTGAGAAGACTGTGCTGACTTTCTCAAGAAAAGATCTTCCCACTGAAGGGGTGGAGCATGCAAAGCCTTTGTATGTCACAGTGGAATGTAAGAACCTAAAAATCCCGGTGGTACTCGTAGACAATGGGTTAGTTCTCAACGTATATCCGCTGCGCACAGCAAATCACCTCGGTATACCCAAAGAAGAATTAACGCTTTCCACGATAACTGTGAGGGGATATGACAACAGCTCGAGGAATGTTTTGGGGACTTTCAAGGCAAACTGCAGATTAGGACCGGTGGAATCTGTGGTGGAATTTTGTGTAATGGATATTCCAGCCAATTACAACATGCTGCTGGGACGAACTTGGCTTCACCCTCTCGAAGCTGTCCCATCTACAATGCACCAGAAGATAAAAATGCTATGGCAAAGAGGTGTCTTGGTGATTCATGGAGATGGAGAAATCACAGGGTAGGTGTTAGGTATCAAAGAAGAAGCAGAAGACTTAGGCTAGAGATAGTTTGAGTTAGTGCAAATGCTCGAAAGGAAGAGTGATGAAAGAGAAAAGGTATCTCCAGATTTTGGGATAGGAGTAGGCTATATGGTGGCCCACATCATGAAGAGAATGGGGTACATACCTGGAATGGGGATGGGAAAGAATGGACAAGGAATCACTGAGTTGCTTGATTTTCGTGCACAGAAAGACTACAAAGGGATAGGGTATAAGGGAAAAGCAGGGATCCCAAAGAACAAAGGCACTCTTAATGGCAATTTCGTCAAGGAGGGAGAAGATTTTCATTTTTGTGGCTTCCCGGAGCCATGGATAAACAAAACCAATGGAAGAAGGTTACCAGGTTTGGAAGTCTTTTTCGCTGAAGCGCTGAAGATAACACACGTGTGGGAAAAGGTTGAGGAAACAGAAGTGCTGGATATAGACTGGGCTGATAATTTGGGGCAGGAGGTCTGGGAGCAGCTGTTATCTGGGCACAACTTGAGCATCACAATACTAGCAGATCAAGTTATTGCAGGGAATTTAACAGAGCTGATCACTGAAGCAAATGGAGGAACTAGCATTTAGACCTGGGAGAAGATGGAAAAGACCGTTGGTGGTGATAGGATAAGCACTCAGACTGATAAAATTATTGTTAATCCTATGCCTATTTTTTTATATAACATTGAGGCCTCTGGAGCCAATTATGATGTAATTTATCCGATTAATAATGAAATGAATTCTGATTTCGCTTATATTGACATGTCTTTAGAAGAATGCATTGCATTGATGTCCGAAGATCCTGACTTAAATAAAGTAATTAGCGAAAATTATGAAAGAAATGTTGAACCTATTGAGAATGAAACTATTAAAATTAACCTCGGCACCATTGAAAATCCTAACGAAGTACAAATCGGCTCCACTTTATCTATAAAAGAACGAACCGACCTCAAAGCACTATTGTGTGAATTCCAAAATGTGTTTGCATGGTCCTACGATGACATGCCTAGAGTAGATCCGGAGATAGTACAGCATTGCATCACAACAAAGAAAGGGGCCAAGCCTGTAAAGCAACAATTGACGCGAATGCAACCAGAATGGCAAATAAAGGTTAAAGAAGAGGTTACTAAGCTATTAAATGTGGGGTTTATACGTGCGGTAGACCAGGCTGATTGGGTCGTAAATATAGTGCCTGTGCCAAAGAAGGATGGTCGAGTAAGAGTTTGCGTGGATTATCGAGATCTCAATAAGGCCTGCCCGAAGGATGATTTCCCTCTTCCTCACATCGACGTAGTGGTAGACAACACCGCAGGAAGCGCTTTGATGTCATTTATGGACGGGTTCTCAAGGTACAATCAGATTAAGATGGCACTAGAAGACATAAGCAAGACAACTTTCACCACCGGATGGGGAACATACTGCTATACTGTCATGCTATTTGGATTAAACAATGCCAGGGCAACGTATTAGAGGATGGCGACTATGTTACTACATGACATGATGCACAAGGAGGTAGAAGTGTAGTGGATGATATGATAGTCAAGTTAGCGACCAGGGAAGGACATATGAATAACTTGGAGAAATTCTTTAAGAGGATTAAGAAATATAAGCTCAGATTAAACCCTCAGAAATGCACTTTTGGGGTTACGTCGGGGAAGCTATTAGGGTACTTGGTAACTCACAGGGGCATAGAAGTGGACCCTGTCAAGATTAAGGCACTACTAGAGATGCCACCACCAAAAACGAAAAAGGAAGTACAGGGTTTCTTAGGAAAGTTGCAATACATTAGTAGGTTCATAGTAAGGCTCACGCTAACCTGTGAACCAATTTTCAAATTGCTAAGGAAGGAAGAATCAAAGGAGTGGAATGAGCAGTGTCAGTAAGCATTTAAAGCCATCAAGACGTATCTGTTAAATCCTCCAATCCATTGTACCTCCACGACCTGGGAAGCCTGTTTTATTATATCTATCTGTCTTTGAAGAAGCTTTGGGAAGTATGTTGGCGCAGCAGAATGACCAGGGGAATGAGCAGGCCATCTATTACCTGAGTAAGAAGTTGCACGATGACAAGATACGTTATTTTGCTATGGAAAAATCATGCTTTGCATTGGTCTGGGTAGTACAGAAGCTGAGGCACATCTTAATAACCTTCGAAGTATGGGTGGTTACTAGAATAGATCCATTGAAATATCTCCTTGAGAAACCTGCGCTTAGTAATAGACTATCACGATGGTTGTTCTTACTATCTAAATTCGAACTAGTCTATGTTACTCAGAAGGCAATCAAAGGAGGGGCAGTAGCCGATTTTTGTGGCGAGCATCTAGTAATGGGGCAAGCTCTCAAAGAAGATTTTCCAGACGAGCACCTGTTATGCATAGAATGTTCAAAGACTTGGAAGATGTATTTCAATGGAGCGTCAAACCAATATGGGTATGGGATCGGAGTTATTCTAATATCACCTAGTGGTTCCCATGTACCTTTGTCCATAAAGTTGAATTTTAAGAATTCTAACAACACCACAGAATGTGAGGCTTGCATAGCAGGGTTGGAAGCGCTCTTAGCTCTGGAAGTGGAAGAAGCAGAGATATACGGAGACTCCGCGTTAGTCATAGCCCAAGTCCAAAAGATATGGAAAACCAAGGAAGAACACCTGAAACCCTACCAAGCCTATCTAGAAAACCTAGCCTAGAGATTCTATAAAATCACCTTCACTCCTTTACCCCGATCCCAAAATCAGTTCACCGATGCTTTAGCCACTTTGGCCTCCCTAATCAACATCCCCAAAGGAATCACTCTATAACCCCTCATAATCCAACAAAAATCCCAACCTTCCCATGAAACTGCCATCATGACAATAGAAGAAGAGGTAGATGATGGATACCCCCGGTATTTTGATATCTAAAATTTCTTAGAAAGAGGGACTTACCCATTAGAGGCAGATAAAAAGGATCGCAGGGCTTTGATGTTGTTGGCAGCAGAATACGTTGTATGCGGAGGGAAACTATTTAAAAGATCACCCAATGGAACCCATTTGTTGTGTGTAAGCAAGGAAGTTGCCCAGAAACTAGTTGCTGAAGTTCATGAAGGAGTTTGTGGTCCACATATGAACGGGAGAATGCTAGCAAAGAAATTGGTTAGATTAGGTTATTTTTGGTCAACTATGGAAACAGACTGTGTACTGTACGTAAAGAAATGTCATCAATGCCAGATTTATTCTAATATGCAGTACACTCCGCCTGTAGAACTACATTAGTTAACTTCCCCCTAGCTCTTCTCGATCTAGGGAATAGATATTATTAGCAAGATTCACCCGAAGGCCACTGGCGGATATGAATACATCTTGGTAGCCATAGATTACTTTACCAAATGGGTAGAAGCAGAAGCATATACAAGTTGAAGGCTAAGCATGTGGCTCAGTTCATTGAAACCAACATAATCTGTAGATATGGGATTCCTCATGAGGTTGTTTCGGATAACGGGTTAACACTTCGAAGGAGAAACACAAGAACTGCTCGATAAGTATTATATCCAGCACCACCACTTATCTCCTTACTGACCACAGACCAACGGGGCAGTGGAAGCAGCCAACAAGAATGTTAAAAGTATTCTGGTGAAGTTAGCTAAAACACACAAGGATTGGGCAGAGAAGTTACCATATGCATTATGGGGGTATCGAACATCCATAAGGACATCCATAGGGGCTACGCCTTATTCTTTGATGTATGGGATGGAAGCGGTTTTGCCAGTAGAACTCGAGGTCGAATCTTTGCGAGTTATGATGGAAAACCAAATCCCCAAGGCAGAGTGGGTATAAGGGAGATACGAACAGTTAGCCTTGTTGGATGAGAAGAGATTAAAGGCCATGTACAATGTCCAGGGTTATCAGAGAAGAGTTGCTCGAGTATTCAACAAGAGAGTGAGACCAAGAAATCTAAAGGAAGGAGATCTGGTGTTAAAAGAAGTTCTAGCTCGTGTTTCAGACCCAAGGGGCAAGTTCAGACCTAATTGGGTAGGATCGTATATTGTCAAAACAATATTGTCAGGGGGAGCAGTCAAGATAATGGATGAGGAAGGGAATGAGTTCACACATCCTGTCAATATGGATCGATTGCGTAAATACTATATAGAAATTCCGTATGGACAACAGGATAAAAATGGTGCAAAGTTAATTGGAATAGTTTCATTAATAATAAGCTTAACCATAACTTTTATGATCATTATTGATTACATATTTAAGAAAGGGAAAAGGAAATAAATGAAATGTAGTCTAAAGCAGGCATATTAATAAAGCAAATCAAATTTCCAGCTTCTTTTTGTCTCCAAGAACTTGTCCCTCCCTCTTCCTTTTATAACCCGCCTCCACTTCTTCAGAGGCCCGCATATCGATTTTGAGCCAAGAATAGTAAGCAGAACCAGGAGATATTAGTTGTGAGATGGTAATGGGCCGAATCAAAACTCTGTTGGTCCAAGCCTCGCTAATTCGTTCAATAATACGGGTTCTGAGGGGGCAAGTATACCCTACATGATCACCATTTATAGGAGTTTAGGGTAAACCAAACTGTCACTAGATACGGGGAGTGGGACAATACGAAACCTCCCGTAAGCCGACCAACATCACACCACGAGAAAGGATAAGGTTAGCTGTCATTTCAGAAATTCTCCACTAGGGGTAAATCTAACAAACGTCATGACAAGGGAGATGGTCTAGTATGTCGTGCAAACCCTTAGTACTGGGGAATGGTTTTATCAGGGGATGGCAGCAAAAATTGAAAGGGTGATACGCCTAGGACTGACCACAGGTTTGCTCACCAGTTGCAGCCGTTCCAAAAGCCATATCTGCCATTAAGAAGAAGAAGAGAATGCAAGTCAAGGCTGCATTTGCGTACGCAATTCAAGAGTTGCGTACGCACGGAGAATATTGCGTACGCATAACACCAAGTGCGTACGCAATCAAGAAGGTATTACGATTTTGCACTTATCTACAGTAGTAGTGGGCTGCCTCCCAAAAAGAACACTTCTTCACGTACGAATTTGTCCAAACCATTGAGAGTGTCAGCAAGGATGAGCATGCAAGGATTACATTCCTTCAGTTTGAGAACGACAAGCAGGATTGATGCGTCTGCCAAACCTCTGGGTCCCATAAACAGGAAACTCGCCACAAGGACAACACACACAGCATTCAGATAACAGTCAATCTGTACGGTAGAGGTCAAAAAGGGGAGTGCAGCAAAGTGTAATATCACACTCTCTAAGACAATACGCGAATTTGGAAGCCATGATCGTACAAGCCTCAGGGAAATTCCGAATACAGGGATCAAATCTTCAGCTTTTGTGATAGCCACCTCAGGCAGGAAGATGCGTTTGAAGTCAGGACGTCCAAAAATCGCACCAAATTCCTCCATAGTAAGGCACAGCTCGTTACGATTGAAGTGGAAAACATGGCGAGCAGGGTCCCAAAATTCAGCGACCTCGCGCAAGAAGTTGTGGTTGATCTTCACATGGGCATAATCAAACAAAGAAGTAATTTGGAACTTGGCTTGGAAAAGATCGTATGCACCCCGATCTAGAGTTTTTAGCCACTGTGATAAACCCTTGGGAAGAAGAGAGTTTTCCATAATTGATTAGGGACAGTTTTACAGACTGGTGCTCTAAATTTATAGACAACTTTGGAAAGAGTTATTATTGGGACTATTTTCGTGAGTAGTGGACTAGTTCTACAAGGAGACCAGCAGATGGGATTTTCTAAAACTCTGCCCGACCTATGTTGCGTACGTAATGCACATGGGTGCATACGCAATGAACATGGGTGCGCACACAGCTATTCTACTACATATGCAGAATTTGCAACCCTATGAGTTGACAAATCCCTGTTTATCATAATAAAATAAAAAGGCACCCACAGATATAAGATTATGTAGTTTAGAACAGCATTTAAAGCCCAAAAGTAACCAATTAAGTACATGTTCCCAAATGTAACAAATAACTATTGTTCTAAAGGAAAACGAAATAACAAGTCTAGGCCTAGTCACTAGGCAGTACCATCACCACCATTGCCGTCGTCATCACCCTGCTCCTAGGCCTACGCAATCTCCCTACGTAGCTCCCAAATTGTCCGGGAATGAGCAGTCAGCATCAACTTTAGCCCCCCGAACATCTGGTACAGCTACTCAGTGTTAGCAAGGGTCAACTGAAAAAAAAAAAAAAAAAAAAAAAAAAAAAAAAAAAAAAAAAGAAGAAAAAAAGGGGAAACCATTGTTAGGATTATGCCCTAAAGCTAATCATAGAGATGATTGTTTAGAGATTAGGAACAATCATTTGATTTCATTTATGTATGTCACATTTATTATTGATTTAATAAAAAGGTTTATTCTATTATGTTTATATGCATCATTTATATTTACATAATATGTCCATAGAGTTAGAGTTGAGAATATGAAATTACAAAGTGTTGTAATTTTGAGACTGTAAATATATCTCTGTACTAAAATCCTAAAACATTCCTAGTTGAAGGTTCGCTATAATGGACAGTAATGAACCATAGGACTAGCACTTGTTAGGTTGACTCTATAGGAGGATAGCTAGTTTCAAGCTACTTGTGTGTAGACACTATAACCAACAAGTGGGTGTCTATTACAAGAATAGGTACACTAAATGTGACCAAAGATATGAGATAAACTGAATGGAGTTTTAACCTGCCTGTCAATCAATTTCTTATTGTTATAGTGGTACAAGTAATCTTCAGACCTGAGACACCATGGTTGTCTTATACATGTAGCTTTAGAAGTTTGATAACACTAAGTGCAGATCCTTATAGGGGTCTGTAAGGGTACTCATTAGCTTTACTGCTATGTGTGCGAAGGCATGTGAGTGATCAACAAGGAATCCATCACTCTCAGGAAAAAGGGAGTGGATGTCTCATATAGCATTCATTGAATATAACTCATTAAATCCATGGGCCCATGGTAGAATGAATATGGAAAGGAGTTTCCATAAGTTCATCATTGAGTTGATATTAATGAGTGAGTATAAAGTAATTGAACTAGGGACTTGACATACTTCCATGTCCTATTAGTTCAATTGGAGACATTGTGTTGATGGAATGATGGAATTGTAACCTATAAAGTATAACAGAAGGGTTCTTTGTAAATGACTTTTCACCTCATTAAGGACCACACCATGAGCCATATGCTAGGTGTTACTCATGATTAATAGAAGCCCTAATTGATATAAATGAGTTATAATTAATTAGGGAGTTGGAAGGAGTTCTAATTAGACCCTTAATGGAAAGTGTTCCATTGTGCACAACATGTGCTATTCCTATTACTTGATGATGTGAATCCAATGGGTCACACACTGATCATGCTAAGAGAACTTGATTGTCTATGAGAGAAAGGGTATAAGTGATTAAAGAAAAGTTTTTTAAGGGGCTAATTTGTATTTGATGCAAACTAGTGCGCTAATTGTGTAATTAAGAGTAATTACACAAAACACACTAGGGTTAGGAATCCCCCCATGGCCAGCCCTATTAGTGGGCTATATAATGCCCATTATATGGTGATGATATCATCACATTAACACACCCACTAGTGCTTGCCGAAATTTCTAAGAGGCTCTCTCTCTCTCTCTCTTCTCCACCTCTAGCAACCATAAGGAAGAAGAAGGAAAGGACATCAAGCTCTAGCTAGGTGTGGATACTGTTGGAGGCAGTACGCTTGGACTGCTCAATCAGAATCGAAGCTTGGAGCACAAAGGAGAGTAAGTAATCCCAACTCTCTTGGTAATTAGGGTTTATTGTTTTTGTATTAAGCATAATCGGATTCATGGGTTTGGGAATCGTAGGAAAATTTTTAATTCCGCCTTTGTAGTTTTCCTCTCTAGTTAGATTCCCAATAGTGGTATCAGAGCCATGATTATGCCTGATACAAACTGCATATGGGCTGTAATTCATGGTAAATTGATTGGTTTAATGAATTGAGATTCATGTTCATGCATTTAATTGGTTTCCCTCTCATGGCCAAACCTAGGGTTATTGAACCCTAGGTGTTTATCTCTTCTTCTCCTCTTCTAAAATAGTTTTAGGGCTGCTGGAAATTCAAAGAGTTGAATAGGTTTCTGTTTTGGAGAAGAAGAAGGAGGAAACTAGGGTTTCCTCTTCATGGCCGAACCTGGGGTTTTGAACCCTAGGCTGTTTTTCCCTCTTCTCCTCTTCTAATATTCTTCTAACATTAATTCTGGAATTTTTGGGAAGCATGTGATGTATACAGAAGAAGAAGAAACCAGGGTTTCTTCTATGGAGGCCGAACCTAGGGTTTGAAACCCTAGGTTGCTCTTTTGTATGTTTTGTTTTAAATTGATTCATTGGTTGTCATAAGATGAGTGCCAATTAATTCATATAAGTGTGTTATGTGAATTACACGTGTATTTGGATGCATAGGAATCAAATCAAATCAAAAAGTTTGGGAAGAACACCATGAAGTTCGAATCTGGGTTTTAGAAACCCTATGGTTCTTGCTACTGTTTTCTATAGAAACCTCTGTAAAATTGATGTATATTCTTTATAGGATGATTATACATAATGTATGTATGATTTCGTTAAGTTTTATAAGAGTCTTGATGCATAAAGAATCAAAAAGTTTGATTTCTTGGAAGAACACAACAGGCTATTTTCCTGCAGAAAGTCATCAATGGAGTTTGGTTCATATCTTGAGCTAGGGAACTCCAAATTGCATTAAACCAATTTTTTTAGTTTCCTAAGACATGTAAGATGCTAGGAAAAATAATTTGGAAGCCTGAATTAATCATCTTGCTGGGTTTTAAATAAATTTGTGATCATAGACAGTATGCTGTCAAATTCTGGACAGTCTACTGTTCTTGAATTGTTTAGAACAATTGGGGATGATTTGATCATCCAAACCACTTCAATTAGCTTAGTAATTCATGTAGAGACATGATACAAAAGCTGGTTTTGTTGGTGGAGTTGAATTGATTAAGTTTTAGAAACTTTTGTGACTTTGGAGGTCCTCCCACGGTGGTGCCAGCAAAGGTTCTTGAAACCCTAATGTTCTTTGAAGAAGACAGCCCTATTGGCCACTCTACATGTGTCCAATGGGCTTGGCCCACACCCTAGCACGTGTCCCAAGGCAGGCCATAGTTCCCATGCTTGATGGTGGACATGGCAGCCTTGCCAAGTCATGACAGCAGCTTGGCCTAGCCGTGGCAGCCCCCTGGCCGTGGCCTAGTTGTGGCTAAGCTGTGGCCTAGCCATGATAGCCCACGATAGGTGGCGGCAGCCTTAGGGTTTCTTAGGAAACCCTAATTCCCATTAATGATGAAACCCTAATACATTTATGGAATTAATTAAAAACCCTAATTGACTATTAATTACCTTAATTAAAATGTTTAATGATTGGTCATTAATTAACCAATCATGGTTATTAATCATTAGGGTATAATTAATTGCATTTATGATGTCTAGGGTTTAGGAAACCTAATTCGTATTAATTAAACCCTAATTCTATTAATGCATTAATTAATAACTAAACCTAGTAATTAATGTGTCTAACCTAGGGTTAAATGATTGGTCATTAATGACCAATCATGATCATTAAAGGTTTAGTAATTAATCATTGGCATTTAAAAGGTTTAAGGTTTAGGGTTTTAGAAACCCTAATTAGTGCATATTAATTAGGTGTAATTAATATCCTAGGTGGCATTAATTAAACCCTAATCCTAATCATTAATACCACATAAACCTAGGGTTTAAATGATTGATCATCAATTGACCAATCATAAGGCATTTAATGCATTAGGGTTACATTTAGGGTTTAGAGTTAATGCACTTAGGGTTTAGGGTTTTAGGAAACCCTAATGCACTAATTAATTAATAAAATTATTTTATTTAATTCTGAAATTGATTATTTAATTAATGGTGATTAATTTTATAATGTTTTAAATGGTTTAAATCACAATTTAGGATTAAATTAAAATCTGGAAATTTTTAATTAAATGAACCCTAATATTTGATATTAGAGTTTAATTAGGGACTTTAATGATTTCAATTGATTTGATTGATTGAAATTGAAGTCTTAAATGTTAAGACTTAATTAATTCTGGAAATTATGCATATCCTAATGAGATTAGGACACATTAATGAGATTAATGAAAACCAATCAATAGAGTTACCATAAATGCCCATATGTTTATTGCTTACAGTTATTTCCTTTATTATGCAATATGATTGTATGGTTATGGATTGATGATGATTATGGACTATACCCCTTAAACCAATTGTGATTGGCCGTCTTATGAATGGGTTGTATTAATTTTTCAAGAGTTGTTAATTTTGATGATGTATTATTTATTTGGGGCTTGCATGCCATCTTCTTTTCTCTCTATCATTCTCTCATGTACCCCACATTCCTCTTATGTATCCCTTTCTTTAAATTATATAAATGTTATGTAATCGAGAGCGCACTAAGGAGCATGGTGGCCCCAAAGGAGCATGGTAGAGCCCTACAAGCCAATGGTGGAAACCATCAAGCAAATGGAGGAGATTGAAGGACTTGGAAGCTTAGAGAAGACTTTCAAGAGAGCATGCAATGTTTCTAATGAATGTTTTACGATCACCTACACCCACCTTAGACCTTAGATTCAATCCATTGGCTTGGATTGAATCTTCTTAAAGTCCATAATCATTATAGTGAGAGCTTTTAATGAGATTCATAGTGATAGCTCCAAATCCAAAGATCGTTATATGTCACCTTATAGGGACTAATATCGATAAGTGGATTACATATATCATGTTGTTATATATTTTTATTTATATGCATGAGATGTATGTTAAATTAGTTTAATTTGATGAGACCCTTAAAACCCCTCTCTTTTAATATTAAGTTGGAAATGGAGAATACATTAGGGAATGGATTCTTCATTGCCTTCCATCATTATAGGATCATCTAACGTCCCTTAATGTGGGTACCTGGCTGCAGACATGTAGGAGCTACCCATATTAAAGACATTACTTGAAACTATCACATATGAAGATATCATGGAGTGCCTAAGTTGGTATATACTAAGAAACTAACATGTGAGGTATATATTTGGTGAAAAATACCTGTGTGAATGATGGGCTTAACTTAACTAGGGAAGTATTCCAAGAAACTAACATGTGAAGAGTATGTACCCTAGAGGCAAAACGATGGAATTTGCTTATGAAGCAATAGACAAAGAGTTGTCTTCTTATTATGAGTTAGAAGTCAAGAAACTAACATGTGAGGCTTCTAGGTCACAGTGGGACCCAATCCCCATTAGGAATAAGATTCCTGAATTCTATTAGAGGGTGTATAGAATTTGATAAAATAGTGGGAGGTACCATATGATTAAAGACCCAATCATTATGGATTAAAAATGAAATCTAATTCTCTAATTTTATATGTAGTTCATAGAAATGGCTCATCTCAACCCGCTATCTAAAATATTGGACATCAACCGTTTAACTGGACTAAACTATCTTGATTGGCTGAGGAACTTAAAAATAGTTTTAACTTTCGAAAAGGTTACCTACACACTTGATGGCACACTTCCTGAGGCACCGGCTGAGGCTGCACCTCAGCAAGAGAAATACACTCATCAGAAGCGCATGGACAACGACTTGAAGGCAAGATGCTATATGATGGCATCCATGAGCCCTGAGCTTCAGAAGCAACATGAGTCCATGAAAAGTGCTCGCGACATCTTTCTCCACTTACAAGAGTTGTACGGGGAGAAAAGTAGGAATGCGAAATATAATATTGTCAAGGATCTATTCAAGGCAAGGATGAATGAGGGTTTATCTATGAGTGATCACACCTTAAAAATGATCAACCATATCGAGCAGCTTGAAAAGCTTGATGTGATCATTGAAACTGATATGTGTTCAGACATTATACTGCAGTCCCTTTCTGATTCATTTGGGCCGTTCATAATGAATTTTCATATGAACAAACTTGAGCCCACTCTCCCTGAGCTGCACAATCTGCTCAAGATGACTGAGGAGACAATGAAGAAGGGAAAAGGTTCTTTACTCGCATTTGATGGAGCTTCTACTTTCAAGGCCAAGCCCAAGCCTAAGGGTAAGGGCAAAGGCAAGGGTAAGAGTACCCAAAGGAAGAAGAAGAACTTAAAGCCAAAGGGAGGCGTCAAGAAAGGTAATACTAACAAGGCCAAAGGAACCTGCTTTCACTACGGCAAGGATGGGCAATGGAAACGTAACTGCCGGGAGTATTTGGATACTCTAAAGAGCCAACCTTCGGAAGGTATGGATCATGCTCTAAACTAAATGTTAGTTTTGCTTCCACTTGGGTACTTAATTCTGATGTGAATTTTGAATTCCATGCAGGATCTAGTGGGAAGCAGAAGGCTGAGTAGAAGTGGAGTATCCCTTCGAGTAGAGAATGAAGTAAAGTGTTGCTGTATTAGCTATGGGACTCACTGCTTGACTCTACCTGAAGGAGTAGTTTAGAATCAATAAAGCTATCTTTACATTCTAGAAGTTTTTAGAAACATTATCTTTATTTCAGTTTTGCCCAAACAATGTTTTAGTTTGATTTAATAAATGTTTTTTATGAAGAGTTCCATCACTTCTGGAATTTATAGCATTTATCTTCTAAACCACGTTGCAAATATGAATTGCATGAAACATGATAGCTCTAAAATTGAATGCTAATAAACCTAAGAGAACAAGATATACATAGTGATGTATGTAGAAGTTTCTCTTACTTTACAACCTTTACCGATGATACAGTCTAGGTTTGGATGTGTATACTTAATGAAGTACATATCTGAAACAATTGAAAGGTTCAAAAAATTCAGATATGAAGTAGAGAAACAAACCGGTAAAAGTATTAAAGCTCTTCGATTAGATCGGGGAGGCGAATATTTAACTGGTTAATTTTTAGATCATCTTGTTCAAACAGGCATTCTATTCTAATGGACACCTCTTAGAACACCATAACTAAATGGTGTGTCAGAAAGGAGGAAGAGGACCTTATTGGATATGGTCCGATCCATGATAAGTTACAACGACTTAATATTATCCTTGTTAGGATATACCCTAGAAATTGCCACGTACCTGTGAAACAAAGTTCAAACCAAGGCTGTCCATTAAGACCTGTATGAGATATTGAAAGGGAAGCACCAAACCTTAAGCATGTTAAGGTATGGGATTGCACTGCATATGTAGAGACACATGATGTAACCAAATTGGAAATCAAGATAACTTAAATGTAGGTTTGTGGTTTATCCTAAAAGGAGTTTAGGATATCATATCTATCATCCTGATGAACAAAAGTGTTTGTTAGTAAGTTTGCAATCTTTCTTGAAAAATAGTTTATTCAAGAAGGAGGCAATAACAGGAAAATAGAACTCAAAGAGTTGTCTAATGAGACACAAACCAACATTGATGCAACCCTTGTCCCTGTTGAGACAAAATCCATTATTGTACCATGAATGTACAAAGGGTTAGTGGGAGTGCAATCATATTTTTGGTCCTATAAGTAATTGACGTTCTACTTATTATGGAATAATGTATAGACGTTGTCAAAAGTAAAAATTTGGTTATTCACAGAGTCTCTCCATAAAAGATTTGGAAGAAGCATCCTATATTCTGGGAATAGCGGTTTATAGAGATAGATCTTAAAGGATGCTAAGTCTCTCCCAATCGATGTACGCAGACAAAGTTTTGAAAGGGTTCAAAATGCATGATTTCAAAAGAGGTCTAATTCCTGTTAGACATGAAATCAAGTTGTCTAAATAGCATATGCTATGCTATGTACATTACCAAATATCAGTTTTGCTGTAAATGTTATGAGCAGATATCGGGTAGACCCAGATAAGGTATACTAGGAAGTAGTCAAGGCTATCCTTAAGTACTTGAGAAGAACTAAAGAATTTATGCCTTGTCTATGTAGAAAGAAACTTGGAAATGGTTGATAAAACGGATTCAGATTTTCAATCTGACGATGATGATAGGAGATCAACATAGAAGTTGAGCACATTGCTGCATGTTTGGATGAGTAAGTTCATTGCAGAACTAAAAGTATTTCCTGACATTGAGAAGCCCTTACTATTGTTTTTGTGACAACAATGAGACTATTACTCAAGACAAGGATCCACAGTCTCATCAAAAGTCCAAACTTTAAGCGGCGATTCCAAGTGATTAAAGAAATCATTGGAAGAGATGACATATACATATAGAAGTTTAATACAACAGAGAATAAAGAATACCCCTTCACTAAGGCTATGACCCAAATGTATTGGATCACCACCGACAGGATATGAGTATGTGATACACTGGTGGATTGGCTATAGTGCAAGTGGGAGATTGTTAGGATTATACCTTAGAGCCAATCATAGAGATGATTGTTTAGGGATTAGGAACAATCATTTGATTTCATTTATAGTATGTCACATTTATTATTGATTTAATAAAAGGGCTTATTCTATTATATTTATATGCATCATTTATATTTACATAATATGTCCATGGAGTTAGAGTTGAGAATATGAAATTACAAAGTGTTATAATTTTGAGACTGTAAATATATCTCTGTACTAAACTCCTAAAACATTCCTAGTTGAAGGTTCACTATGATGGACAGTAATGAACCATAGGACTAGCACTTGTTAGGTTGACTCTATAGGAGGATAGCTAGTCTCAAGCTATTTGTGTGGAGACACTATAACCAACAAGTGGGTGGCTATTATAAGAATAGGTACACTGAATGTGACCAAAGATATGAAATAAACCGAATAGAGCTTTAACCTGCCTGTCAATCAGTTTCTCATTGTTATAGTGGTACAAGTAATCCTCAAACCTGAGACACCATGGTTGTCCTATACATGTAGCTTTAGAAGTTTGATAACACTAAATGCAGATCCTTATAGGGGTCTGTAAGGGTGTTCATTGGCCCTACTGCTATGTGTGTGAAGGCATGTGAGTGATCAACAAGAAATCCATCACTCTCAGGAAAAAGGAAGTGAATGTCTCATATATCATTCATTGAATATAACTCATTGAATCCATGGGCCCATGTTAGAATGAATATGGAAAGGAGTTTCCATAAGTTCATCATTGAGTTGATATTAATGAATGAGTATAAAGTAATTGAACTAAGGACTTGACATACTTCCATGTCCTATTAGTTCAATTGGAGACATTGTGTTGATGGAAGGATGAAATTGTAACCTATAAACTATAACAGAAGGGTTCTTTGTAAATGATTTTTCACCTCATTAAGGACCACACCATGAGCCATATGCTAGGTGTTACTCATGGTTAGTAGAAGCCCTAAGGGTGTGTTTGGTATGCGGGAATAGACATGCAGGAATGGGAATCCTATTCCCATTCCAATTGATTCCTATGTTTGGTTAACTAATTGACATGGGGATTAAATCTGGGAATGGAGTTTATGTAGAAATGAAATACCCAAGTTTGTGGGAATCTCAAACCTACATTAAACGTGGGTTTCTGATTACCATACCTAAGGAATAGGTTTCAAAATAGAAAAAATTCCCAAATAGTACCCACGATCATTCCCGCGAAAGGAGTATCGATCTAGCACGTCTTCCACAACAATACATCAACCAAGCTTCATCCAAAAGCTGCTTTCTTCAATAAAATTCCTATTATCGTCTTCTTACAAAAAAAAAAAAAAAAAAAAAAAAAAAAAAAGCTAGACTTCCCCTCTACTCGTCAAGTTTAGAGTATAGAAAATAATATCATAACAGTAATTATAACAATAGAAATAAGTAATAATGGAAATTGGTATTGCATGAGGTGGGCATTTTTTAATTATTACTTTAGAAGTTGATTGCGCTTTAGAACCAAAAAACAATAAAAATTGGAAGTTAAATCAACATCAATCAAGTATTGTAGGAAGGGGTTTTTTTGGAAAATTAAATTGAATATGATTCCATACCTATATTAAATTGGTTTTACCAAACACTGGAATGGGTATGAAAATTTGATTCCCATGTAAAATTTGGTGCATCCAAATGCTGGTAAGGTAATGGGTATGGGTATCCTAAAAATGGGAATCTAACTCCCAGGAATGTTATGCCCATTCCCATTAATCCATTCCCGCAAACCAAACGCACCCTAATTAATATAAATGAGTTATAATCAATTAGGGAATTGGAAGGAGTTCAAATTAGACCCCTAATGGAAAGTGTTCCATTCTACACAACATGTGCTATTCCTACTACTTGATGATGTGAACCCAATGGGTCACACACTGATTATGCTAAGAGAGCTTGATTGTCTATGAGAGAAAAGGTATAAGTGATTAAAGAAAAGTTCTTTAAGGGACTAATTTGTATTTGATGCAAACTAGTCGGCTAATTGTGTAATTAAGAATAATTACACAAAACACACTAGGGTTAGGAATTCCCCCATGGCCGGCCCTATTAGTGGGCTATATAATGCCGTATAGTGATGACATCATCACATTAACACACCCACTAGTGCTGGCCGAAATTTCTAAGAGGCTCTCTCTCTCTTTTCTCCACCTCTAGCAACCATAAGGAATAAGAAGGAAAGGACATCAAGCTCTAACTAGGGTGTGGATATTGTTGGAAGCAGTACGCTTGGACTGCTCAATCAGAATTAAAGCTTGGAGCACAAAGGAGAAGACTTTATTAACTGTAAGTAATCCCAACTCTCTTGGTAGTTAGGGTTTATTGTTTTTGTATTAAACATAATCGGATTCATGGATTTGGGAATCATAGGAAAATTTTTAATTCCGCCTTTGTAGTTTTCCTCTCTAGTTAGATTCCCAACAACCGTTAGAGCATGCATGGCATAATCTAATCATAGAAACTCAAGATTATTTTGCAAGGACAACATAGATACCTGACAAGTCCCGGGAGGAATAGGGAGAGGATAAGCCTAGGGGTCCGGCACGATAGGCTCCTCACGAGGCACACCCTCAGCATTGTAGAGGGGCACCGAGTAAGAAGGAAGAGTGATGGGAAGGCCTCCTTCCGGCATACCAGCAGCAGGTGCCTAATGAGAAAAGGAAGAAAAAGAAAGTGCTAAGCGTATACAAGGAATAGGAAATAGCTATGGTAAGCAAAGGACTGATAGATACCTGATGACTGATGAAACTGGGCATGAGATGCTCTGAGGCAAAAGAAGCATAGTCATGATCAGGGCCTAACAGGCGGGATGTGTAGGAGATGCCGCTGGACTACATCTCCAAATCCTCCACCTCCATCTGATACGAGACTAGAGAGAAAGCAGGAGGGTCATAAGGGACTAGAGCACGCAACCCAACATCCGCCGTCAGCTAGGGCACCACCCTCTCTGCCAGATACAGGGCACAGGAGCGAGGGTAGGCAAGCAAGCAGGAAGTCTCCGACATCACTCGAGCCTCCTCCTCCCACTTTGGAGGACCTACCCCGGCTTGCCCCAACCATGGGCGGGCACGCATCTGTGCCTGCATCTGAGAAATATACTCTTCAGACACAACATCATCGTTATCATCATCAGAAGAGAATAAATATTCGGCTGAATATTCTTCATCATGCGCATACAGTTCATTGAGATTATTATAATTGTTTGATCCTGATTGTGGAGATGAGAAAGCATGTTGGACCACCGGTAGTGCCATGCCATTTAATTGTTCCTCTACCATCTGATAAGAATGAACCAGACTTTCATGGGGGGAGCATGGCAGGTTTGAATCGCACAGAAAACACCTAATACATACATAATTATGTTAGGTCCAATGTGAAATCAAATAAATGTAGTACGGACAAAGTTAATGTGGTAGGTGCTTACCCATGATCATTTTGTGTGTTAATACTCTGCTCATCACATACTCCCTGAAGATCACATAGTGGATGCCTACACATGTCACATAAAATTGCGATATTAAATACGAATAACATAACGTTATTTTATATTACTGTTTCGGTGCTCTATCCACAGTAAAATTGCATTCAGTATTAGATGACAAAAAATAATCCATGATCCCAACATGGTGGAGAGAGAAACCAATTATTCGTCAGTAAAATTGACCAACCATACCTCATCTTCCAACTAAAAAGCGTTTAATACATGAACTTCAATTTATGGGGATCCTATGTGCAAGTATGGGTATCCTTCATTGAAAACGTTTTAAATGAATACATGTACATTTTAGTGTATATTACGAAGTGTGATAGAAAGTACCTCCCATTGACAGCAACCGTATGGTTTCCATCAGCAACCATATAGGTTCGGCCTCAATGAAGAAACCCTAGTTTCTTCCCTTTTCAATTCTGATTCCTATGCATTTATTGCAATAATAATTAACCCTAATCATTATAAGAATCAATTTAAGAGAAGGAGAAGAAGAGAGACAACCTAGGGTTCAAAAACCTTAGGTTCGGCCAAGAGAAGAAAAACCCTAATTTACTAAAACGTAGTTCTAATAAATTAATCCAATTAATTTTACCATAATTTACAGCCCATATGGTGTTTGTAGTAATCACAATCATGGCTTTGATACCACTGTAAGGAATTGAATCAGAGAAAACAAGAATGCGGAATTTTCATTCAATTCCTTGAAACCATGAATCTGATTGTGATATAATACAAAACATAAAACCCTAATTCAAAGGGGGGTTTAGAACTTACAGTAGGTCCTTAAGACGATTGATTGATCTTCAAACAAACAGAAAAGTAGCAGCACAAATGTCCTGCCTCTACGGTTTCCACACTAAGTAAAAGTTTTCAAGTTGTCTTCTAGTTCTCCATAGGGTTTGCTAGAATAGAGAAGAAGAAGAAGAAAAAGAAAGGCTTTCTCAAACTTGGCCTAAGGAGAGAATAGAGTGAATTGTAGTGTGTCTTAGCACATGCTAGTATGCTATATATAGGCACACCACCAGGGCCGACCAAGGGAGGAATCCCACTTAAGTGGGATTTGCAATTTCTCTAAATTGCACTTTAATCCCTCCTTTTTACATCAAATGCAAGTATGGCCCTTACAAACTTTTCTCAATGCACTAATGCCCTTTCTCTCACAATTTAAAGTCCCTCTTCACTTATTGGTGTGTGACCCATTGGGTTCACAACATTTAATAGTAGATAATGACACAAAGAGTGCCCAATGGAACACTTTCCATTAAGAGTCTAATTGGAACACCTTCCAATTCCTAAATGATTATAACTCATTTATATCAATTAGGGCTTCTACTAACCATGTGTAACACCTAGTATGGCTCATGGTTTTGTCCTAAATGAGGTGAATAATAACATACAAAGAACCCTTCAGTTACAGTTAAGGTTACAATTACATCCTTTCATCATACACAATGTCTCTAATTAAACTAATAGGACATGGAAGTGTGTCAAGTCCCAAGTTCAATTCTTTTATAATCATTTACAAATATCAACTCATTGATGCACTATGAAAACTCCTTTCCATAGTCATCCCACCATAGCCATGGACTTTCATGAGTTATATGAGTAAATACTATGTGAGACATTCTCTCCCTTTAACTGGGAGTGATAGATTCCTTATGTGAACCGCGGGTTTCGATCGGGGGGAAACCCTTCTTTTAAAAAGACTTGTAGATATTTAAATGAATAAAAATCTGGTTTTTAAAAGGTTCACAAAAACAAACAAACAAGGAGTCGCCACCTTTTCTAGGAAAAAAGAAAACCATGAAAGTGTTTTAAAGGAAACCTTTGAAAATAAAACAAATGACTCTGATCAAGGAAAAACAGGTCTTAACAAAATAAGAGAGGATTCGGAGACTAAGTTACGATTTGGGTAGGTTCTAGGAAACATCCTATAGGCACCCATATCGCCCCAAAATGGGTCTCTGAATTTATATGGGCTATTTTAATCACTTCCTAATTAGTCACCATGCATATACAAAGAATCATCCATAAACCATCCACATTCATCCATGAACATCCATAGAGCATGTAAACATCCATGAGCAAATAAAAGAGATATGGAAAGCATGTAAGAAAGATAGAGAATAAGAAACAAATCCATCCTACTCCTCTAGCAATCATATGTGATGGATAAATGAATAAGCATGAGTCCATCCTACTCCTCTAGCAATCATATATGATAGACAAAAGAATAAAAGAAACAAAAAGAAAACCTAGGATACTTAGTATTCTAGGGCGGACTTGAATATCAAATGAGCACCTATGTACCTTACATACAAAGATGCAAGGATCAAAATCCACGTAGTTCGATTGAGAATGGGTTACTTCCTTTACAATAAACTATAAACCCTAAGTTTCCAACTTAAGAAATGTTTTAAAAACTTAGAAGTTTCCAAAAATAGTTTGAGAAAAAGTAGGTATTTGAGAAAGAATAGAACTCTAATTCAATAAAGAGTTTTAGAAAAGTTAGAATTTGGAAAGAGATAGAGATAGAACTCTTATTCAAAAAGGAGTTTTAGAAAAGTTGGAAACTTAAGAGCTATAATTCAAAGTAAAAAAGAATGACCCTAGGGGGGAGAAGAGAACAATTCATAATAGAACTCACTATGAACCACTTACCATGTGCCAAATCATCACAAAATATTGAGAAAACACCAATTAATCACCCCATGTATGCTATAGGGCAATTATCATGCTCAAATAAATCATATTCATGCTCAAATCATCATTAGAAAGACTAACTCAAATCTGGATAGAATACTAAACATGCATATAATGACCTAATACTTATGCAAAGAACAAAAATCAAAAGAGAAAGAAAATCCTAATATGCTCCTATATGTCCTAAACACCCTAACATGCATAAAACTATCAAAATCATGCCAAATATGAATTATTATGATGAAAATATCATATAACAATCCAAAACATAAAGAGAAAACAATAACTAAAGCCTTAGATAAACACTTTATGTAAGCATGTGAATTAATCATTCTTACAGCGAGTTTTCTTAAGAACTATCCTAAGATAATTCTAACGTAGAAATCACTCCATATGAATGATTTCTTCACATATCCTATGTAAAATATATGTCTAAAAATGCAAAGGACTCAATCATGCACTTAAACACATTACAGAAATCCTCCATGTATAGCCTCACCTTCTAAGGACGATAATTATCCTCTAAAAGGATAATCATTCATACACCTATGAAGATGAGGTTTCTACAGCAAGTGTCCTAGATTAAAGATACCCCAAATCATGCATATAATTAAACCATGAAGAGAAAACAAACCAAACAAACCATCAAAATTTCAGTACAAAACACACCCCCTATCCTAGGGAGAAACTAATCTAACAGCAAGCAATTCACAATTCCTACTCCATTAGCATGCTTTTCAATTATATGAATTATAAATTAAAGAGACTACATGCTTCCTAGCTCAATAACTAACCATGACTATGCAAATAAGGGAGTAGAAGAAGAGAGAAAGGTAGAAAAAGGAGAATAAGGATGTATAGAGAGCTTACCTTCAAAGTGAGAACCTTGCTGCATTCCTCTTCCTCTTGATTGCCTTCTAGTTCTTCTTCAAAATTTTAGTAGAATGCTCTCTTAAAGTAATATGAGTGTGTGCAAACTCGTTATCCTTCTCTCTCTAGTGAATATGAAGTGTCAAAAGTCCCCTATGCTGATGAATGAGCCTCTATTTATAGCCAACCAACCACAAACCAATGGTTGAGATTAATTCACCATAAAACTAATCTAAGGCTATTATTAAATCCCCTAGATGTTGGACAACTCAAAATCACATCCCAATAGGTTTAAAACACTTTTGGAAGGCTGAAATTCGGAGTAGAAGGGTCCTAAACGCGTCAAAACACAAAACAGGAAAAATTAAAGCGGAGTGCTCGGGTGACCGGTTGGGGTGAACCGGTTAAACCAGTTAGGGTGAACTGGTCACCCAAGAGAAAAGTTAGGTCTCCAAGTTTTTGAGGATTTTTGATCCGTTTTGGACTCCTAACTTCAAATGGACACAAATTGGTCAATTTAACTCCGATTTGAGTGATTCAAAAGCCAAAATTTCAAGGATTCAATGTAGAATAAGTTTATAATATTCTTGGACCAAAAATCTATTAGGATTATGCCCTAAAGCCAATCATAGAGATGATTGTTTAGGGATTAGGAACAATCATTTGATTTTATTTATGTATGTCACATTTATTATTGATTTAATAAAAGGGCTTATTCTATTATGTTTATATGCATCATTTATATTTACATAATATATCCATAGAGTTAGAATTGAGAATGTGAAATTACAAAGGGTTGTAATTTTGAAACTGTAAATACATCTCTGTACTAAACTCCTAAATCATTCCTAGTTGAAGGTTCACTATGATGGACAGTAATGAACTATAGGGCTAGCACTTGTTAGGTTGACTCTATAGGAGGATAGCTAGTCTCAAGTTATTTGTGTGGAGACATTACAACCAACAAGTAGGTGCCTATCATAAAAATAAGTACACTAAATGTGACCAAAGATATGAGATAAACTGAATGGAGTTTTAACCTGCCTGTCAATCAGTTTCTCATTGTTATAGTGGTACAAGTAATCCTTAGACCTGAGACACTGTCACGACCCAAATTAATTAAGCCGTGATCATTAATGATAAAACAAGCTTTATTTTAATAAATCATTTGGTAAAAGAGGATGACATGTGTCAAATTTTCAACCATTTTAAAACCTTTTCCCTTTTTCTGACATGACCCATCCGTAGATAGGATATACCATCGTAAAACCTGTTATAAAAATTCATTCCATAAAAATTTCCATGTCATCCATAAGTGTGGTATCATCCCATGCATCGAATTCCCACATATACTCGCATCCATAAATAGATAAAATTACAACCCTTAATAATACTACAAATCCGTTGACCATAGGCCCAAAATAAAACTAATGAAATACATTCATTTATCCCATGAAAAATACATTAATAAACCACATTGATAAATCCTAAGTAAGCATGCCTCCGCTTAAGCTTCATAAATCATATCTTGTAATACTGAAAAACATTTAAGAAGATAGGTGTGAGTTTGCCAACTCAGTAGATACAATTTAGTATAGTAAACTAAAGCAATGATATAGATAGAACCCAATTATAGCATTTAAAACAGAAATATACTCCCCTAAGTATATTATAACTCTGAAAATAAGTTATAATCCATAAGTTAAAACAATGATGTATAATGCCCAATGCATGTGACCCATGTCCATTTAATCAATTCCATTAATTACCCAACTTCCCCACAAAGGGGCCATCGCGCGCGGAATGGAGGAATCACAACCCAACTTCCAAGAGGACAACACAGCAAGACATCCTTACCTGGGACCACAGTAGCCTCATCCCCGGGACAACACAGCACGGCATCCCTACCTGGGACCGTAGTAGCCCGGATTCGGGACAACACAAAGTAGCCCAGGACTAGAAGATAGGAAAACACAGTACGACATCCCTTTCCTTCGGGACCACAGTAGTCCTAGCTCCAATAGCCCTCAACATTACCCAGTTGATTATTAAGTCCATTTATGCATGGTTATGCCCAACATGCAACACAATAAACCTATAAAAATGATTTTAACCAAAATCATCTCCAAAATATACCATGTAAACCATAATCAAATAATATCATAATTATACCAAATTATGATAACAACATAAATACCCGTTTATGATTACAACCTTAAGATCATAAACCAAAAGTATCAATTACCCATATAAAAATACCCATAAAATCCATACATTTATAGTTCCCAAAAAGCATAGGATAACTCATAATTCTCAATAAACATAATTCCCAATTTATATCATCAATTACCTAAAGTTCTATTTCAAGATTTATTCCATAAATCATCAATACCCATATTCGAAATTCCAAGAATAACAGATACTATGACAATATATACCATACTATCATGTCAATAGTTTAAACCCATGTAAATTGCACCTACCTCAACCAAATGTATGAAAAATGCAACCTTGTGTGTCGTGGGTGTGAAATCCAAGCCCTAGAATGCACATGCAAGCTCCCAATCCAAGCCCTAACTCCCAAATGACTTAGTTGAATGAAGAGAATGGAGATTCCAACTCCAAGATGCAACCAAACCTCACAAATACCATGGATAAACACAAAATATGAGGATATGATAACTAAATCCCAAAAGAAATGCAAACCCTAATTTTATACATGAGAAATTACCTCTCAAATGCAAAAGGAATAGGTGAGGATGAACATCCATGCCAAATCCCATGAAATCCAAGCTTAATCCACCAAGAGCAAGCTCCAAAAACATATACATAAGCCCAAACAAGAAACCCCAACTACAAAGTCCATGAATAATACTCCCAAGAAGTAGATCAAGTGTATAACCAGGTGGAGAGAAGAGAAATCATGCTCACAATGCATGAAAACCCATGAAAATGGAGGGAAAAACTCTTTATCTCTCCACCGTCCCTTCTCTTTCTCTCCCGTATCCCCTCTCTCTCGATCGACTGAGAAAAATGGGTGAGGAACCCTCTAGAAGTTGGGTTTTATAGGAAACAAAAAGGAGGGGTAGAATGGTCTTTTCACCCCATAAAATTCTTGTCTTTCAATAGAAATCCCGTGTGTTATAGTTGACTATAATGAGTTATAGTCGACTATAACTCCCCAGTGAACAATACTGCAACATTCTGTTTGTTATAGTCGACTATAACACCCAACAGGCACAAAACTAAATATTCTGTTTATTATAGTCAACTGTAAAGGGTTATAATCAACTATAACACTCAACATGCACAACAAAGAGGTACGTAGCTCACCAAAACATACCTTAACACAATCAAACAAAGAACCCTCAGTCACAAAATTCAATCTTAACATCCTAACATCATATACATGTATTACCTATACAAGTGGTCATCCGAAAAAATCATGGAATTAACTATGTTAACCATAGATTAAAACCTTAATACCTTAATTAAAATTACAGGTGTTACAGACACTATGGTTGTCTTATACATGTAGTTTTAGAAGTTTGATAACACTAAGTACAAATCCTATTCAGGGGTCTGTAATGGTGTTCATTGGCCCTACTGCTATGTGTGTGAAAGCATGTGAGTGATCAACAAGGAATCCATCACTCTCAGGAAAAAGAGAGTGAATGTCTCATATAGCATTCATTGAATATAACTTATTAAACCCATAGGCCCATGGTATAATGAATATGGAAAGGAGTTTCCATAAGTGCATCATTGAGTTGATATTAATGAATGAGTATAAAGTAATTGAACTAGAGACTTGACAGACTTCCATGTCCTATTAGTTCTATTGGAGACATTGTGTTGATGGAATGATGAAATTGTAACCTATAAACTATAACAGAAGGGTTCTTTGTAAATGACTATTCACCTCATTAAGGACCACACCATGAGCCATATGCTAGGTGTTACTTATGGTTAGTAGAAGCCCTAATTGATATAAATGAGTTATAATCAATTAGGGAATTGGAAGGAGTTCCAATTAGACCCTTAATGGAAAGTGTTCCATTGTGCACAACATGTGCTATTCCTACTGCTTGATGATGTGAACCTAGTGGGTCACACACTGATCATGCTGGGTTCTTCCCATGGCCGGTCCCTTTAGTGGGGGCTATATATATCATGTGATGATGTGTGACATCATCACTTGATACACTCCAAGCCCTAGCCATCCAGCCCTAGGAGGCTCTCTCTCTCTCTCTCTCTCTCCCTCTTCTCCACCTCTAGCAACAACAAAGAAGAAGAAGGAAAGGACTTCAAGCTCAAGCTAGGTTTGGAAACCGTTGAAGGTAGCACACTCTGATTCACCGCTGTCCGGAGACAAAGCTTGGAGCAAAAAGGAGAAGACAAAGCTTGGAGCATAAAGGAGAAGACTTTAATCAACTGTAAGTATCCTAACTCTCTTTATAGTTAGGATTTTGTTTTGTATTATGCATAATCGGATTCATGGGTTTGGGAATCGTAGGAAAATTTTAATTCCTGCCTTTGTATATTTTCCTCTCTAATTAGATTCCCAACAGTGGTATCAGAGCCATGATTATGCCTAATACAAACTGCATATGGGCTGTATTTTATGGTAAAATTGATTGGTTAATGAACTAGGGTTCATGTTCATGCATTAGAATGGTTTCCCTCTCATGGCTAAACCTAGGGTTATTGAACCCTAGGTTAATTCTCCTTCTACTCCTATTCTAAAATAAGTTTTAGAGCTACTGGTTATTCAAGAGTTGAATAGGGATTGAGTTTGGAGAAGAAGAAGAACACTTTTCATGGTAGCCATGAAAAACCGTCATATTGTTTTGCATGCCGAAATCAGAGTTCTTTTCCAAAATTTTCGAGTCATATATGGTTAGAAAGCTTTTCGAATCAGCTTTCCAATCCAACAAACTAGTTCGTCAATCCGAGTTTTGTAGTGAAAGTTATGAATTTTTTACTACAGGCTGTCAGGAAATACAATTTTGCTTGGGAATGATGTAACTGCCACAATTGTGAGTTTTTTTATGGAGATCAAAGGCATGGCAATGGTTGCCACCACTTGGGTTATGTTCTAGACATGGTAGGAAAGGGTTCCAAAGCATTCGGGTGCATCTTAATTGGATTAAGAATCTAGAACAGAAGGAAGAAGGAGAAAACCACCATGTTCGAATCTGGGTTTTAGAACCCTAGGGTTCTTGCTACTGTTATGATCAGAAACTTCTGTAAAATTGATAAATAATCATTATAGGATGATGATATATGATGTATAGATCATATTCTTCAAGTTTCAAAAGAGTCTTGATACATAAAGAATCAAAAAGTTTGATTTCTTGAAAGAACACGGCAGGCTGTTTTTCTGCAGAAAGTCATCAATGGAGTTTCGTTCATAACTTGAGTTAGGGAACTCCAAATTGCATGAAACCACTTTCATTAGTTTCCTAAGACATGTAGGATACTAGGAAAAATAATTTGGTAGCCTGAATTGATTATCTTGCTGGGTTTTAAATCAGTTTGTGACCATGAACAGTGTGCTGTCAAATTCTGGACAGCCCACTATTCTTGAATTATTTAAAACAATTGGGGATGATTTGATCATCCAAACCACTTCAATTAGCTTAGTAATTCATGTAGGGACATGATACGAAAGTTCTTTTTGTTGGTGGAGTCGAATTGATTGAGTTTTAGAAACAATTGTGACCTTGGAGGACCTCACATGGTGGCGCCAGCAAGGGTTCTTGAAACCTTAATCAATTGTTGATGATGGCAGCCCTCTTAGCCACCCCACACGTGTCCATGGGCTTGGCCCACACCCTAGCTCAAGTCCCCTTTGCTGGCCATGGCCTCTCGTGGCCTGGCCAAGCCATGGTAGCCCTTAGCCTAGCCGTGGCCTAGCCTTGGCATCCCCCTGGCCTAGCTGTAGCAGCCCCTTGGCCAAGCCATGGCCAAGCCATGGCAGTTCATTAATTGTGGCGGCAGCCTAAGGGTTTCTTAGGAAACCCTAATTCCCATTAATGACGTATCCCTAATTCATTTATGGCATTAATTAAAACCCTAATGAACTAGTTAATTACCTTAATTAAAGTGTTTAATGATTGGTCATTAAATGACCAATCTTGGTTATTAATTATTAGGGTATAATTAAGTGCATTTATGATGTCTAGGGTTTAGGGTTTAGGAAACCCTAATTCGTATTAATTAAACCCTAATTCTATTAATGCATTAATTGATAACTAAACCTAATAATTAATGTGTCCAACCTAGGGTTAAATGATTGGTCATTAATGACCAATCATGATCATTAAAGGTTTAGTAATTAATCATTGGCATTTAATAGGTTTAAGGTTTAGGGTTTTAGAAACCCTAATTAGTGCATATTAATTAAGTGTAATTAATATCCTAGGTGGCATTAATTAAACCCTAATCCTAATCATTAATACCATATAAACCTAGGGTTTAAATGATTGGTCATTAATTGACTAATTATAAGGCATTTAATGCATTAGGGTTACGTTTAGGGTTTAGAGTTAATGCACTTAGGGTTTAGGGTTTTAGGAAACCCTAATGCACTAATTAATTAATATATTGATTTTATTCCGAAATTGATTATTTAATTAATGGTGATTAATTTTATAATGTTTTAAATGGTTTAAAACACAATTTAGGATTAAATTAAAATCTGGAAATTTTTAATTAAATGAAATTGTTTTGTTTAATTAAAGAAACCCTAATATTTGATATTAGAGTTTAATTAGGCGACTTTAATGGTTTCAATTGATTTGATTGATTGAAACTAAAAGCCTTAAATGTTAAGACTTAATTAATTCTAGAAATTATGCATATCTTAATGAGATTAGGACACATTAATGAGATTAATGAATACCAATCAATAGAGTTACCATAATGCCTATATGTTTATTGCTTACAATTATTTTCTTTATTATGCAATATGATTGTATGGTTATAGATGGATGATGATTATGGACTATACCCCTTAAACCAATTGTGATTGGCCGTCTTATGAATGGGTTGTATTATTTTCAAGAGTTATAATTTAATTATGGTGATGTAATTATTTATTTTGGGGCTTGCATGCCACCTTTTTCTCTCTCTCTCTATCATTCTCTTATGTACCCCACATTCCCCTTATGTATCCCTTTCTTTAAATTATGTAAATATTATGTAATCGAGAGCGCACTAAAGAGCATAGTGGATCCAAAGGAGCATGGTAGAGCCCTACAAGCCAATGGTGGAAACCATCAAGCCTATGGAGGAGATTGAAGGACTTGAAAGCTTGGAAAAGACTTTTAAGAGAGCATACTATGTTTTGAATGAATGTTTTACGATCACCTACACCCACCTTAGACCTTGGATTCAATCCATTGGCTTGGATTGAATTTTCTTAAAGTCCATAATCATCATAGTGGGAGCTTTTAATGAGATTAATAGTGATAGCTCCAAATCCAAAGATCGTTATATGTCACCTTAGAGGGATTAATATCGATAAGTGGATTTTAGATATAATGTTGTTATATTTTATTTAGATGCATGAGATGTATGTTAAATTAAGTTAATTTGATGAGACTCTTAAAACCCCTCTCTTTTAATATTAAGTTGAAAATGAAGAAATCATAGGGAATGAATTCTTCATTGCCTTCCATCATTATAGGATCATCTAACATCCCTTAATGTGGGTACCTGGCTGCAAACATGTAGAAGCTACCCATGTTAAATACATTACTTGAAACTATCACATATAAGAGATCATGGGGTGACTAAACTGGTATATACCAAGAAACTATAATATGAGGTATATATTTGGCGAAACATACCTATGTGAATGATGGGTTTAACTTAGCTAGGGAAGTATTCCAAGAAACTATAATGTGAGAAGTATGTACCCTAGAGGCAAAACGATTGGAATTTGCTTATGAAGCAATAGACAAAGAGTTGTCTTCTTATTATGAGTTAGAAGTCAAGAAACTATAATGTGAGGCTTCTAGGTCATAATAGGACCCCAATCCCCATTAGGAGTGAGATTCCTGAATTTCATTAGAGGGTGTATGGAATTTGATAAAATAGTGAGAGGTACCATATGATTAAAGACCTGATCATTATGTATTAAAAATGTAATCTTATTCTTTATTTTATTTTCTATATGTAATTCATAGAAATGGCTCACCTCAACCCGTTATCTAAAATTTTGGACACCAACCGTTTAACTGGACCTAATTATCTTGATTGGCTAAGGAATTTGAAAAATAGTTTTAAATTCTGAAAAGATTACTTGCACACTTAATGGTCCACTTCCTAAGGCTCCTACTAAGGCTGCAACTCAGAAGGAGAAAGACGCTTATCAGAAGCACATGGACAACGACCTAAAGGCAAGATGCTATATGATGACATCCATAAGCCCTGACCTTCAGAAGCAACATGAGTCCATGAGTAGCGCTCCTGACATCTTTTTCCACTTACAAGAGTTGTATGGGGAGCAAAGTAGGACCGCTAAATATAATATTGTCAAGGATCTATTCAAGGCAAGGATGAACGAGGGTTCATCCGTGACTGATCACACCTTGAAGATGATCAACCATATCGAGCAGCTTGAGAAGCTTGATGTGATCATTGAAGCTGATATGTGTTTAGACATTATTTTGTAGTCACTTCCTGATTCATTTGGGCCGTTCATTATGAATTTTCATATGAACAAGCTTGAGCCCACTCTCCCTGGGCTACATAATTTGCTCAAGATGACTGAGGAGACGATGAAGAAAGGGAAAGGTTCTTTGCTCGCATTTGATGGAGCTTCTACTTCCAAAGCCAAACCTAAGCCCAAGGGTAAGGGAAAAGGCAAGGTAAGAGTACCCAAAGAAAGAAGAAGAAGAACTTAAAGCCGAAGGGAGGCATCAAGAAAGGTAATACCGACAAGGCCAAAGGAACTTGTTTTCACTATGGTAAGGATGGGCACTGGAAACGTAACTGCCGGGGGTATCTGGATACTCTAAAGAACCGACTTTCGAAAGGTATGGATCATGCTCTAAACTAAATGTTAGTTGCATAGAGCATGATAGTTTTAAATTGAATGCTAATAAACCTAAGAGAATAAGATATACATAGTGATGTATGTAGAGGTTTCTCTTACTTTACAATCTTTACCGATGATTCATTCTAGGTTTGGGTGTGTATACTTAAAGAAGTACAAATCTGAATTATTTGAAAAGTTCAAAGAATTCAGATATGAAATAAAGAAACAAACTAGTAAAAGTATCAAGCTCTTCGATTGGATCGAGGAGGCGAATATTTAACCGGTGATCTTTTAGATCAAATTGTTCAAATAGGTATTCTATTACAATGGACACCTCTTAGAACACCATAACTTAATGGTGTGTCGGAAAGGAGGAAGAAGACCTTATTGGATATGGTCTGATCCATGATAAGTTACACCAACCTAATAATATCCTTTTAAGGATATGCCCTAAAAATTGCCATGTACCTGTGAAACAGAGTTCAAACAAGGGATGTCCCTTAGAACCCATATGAGATATGTAAAGGGAAGCACCAAGCCTTAAGAATGTTAATGTATGGGGTTGCACAACGATATGTAGAGACATATAATGCAACCAAATTGGAAATCAAGATAACTTAAATGTAGGTTTGTGGATTATCCTAAAGAGAGTTTAGGATACTAAGTCTATTATCCTAATAAACAAAAGGTGTTTGGTTTGTAAGTTTGCAATCTTTTGTGAAAAAGAGTTTATTCAAGAAGGAGGCAACAACAGGAAAATAGAACTCAAAGAGTTGTCTAATGAGACACAAACCGACATTGATGCAACCCTTGTCCCTGTTGAGACAGAACCCATTATTGTACCATGATTGTACAAAGGGTTAGTGGGAGTGCGATCACATTTATGGTCCTATAAGTGGATGACATTCTACTTATTATGAATAAAATAGAGATGTTGTCATAAATGAAAGATTGTCTTTCACAGAATTTCTCCATGAAAGATTTAGAAGAAGCATCCTATATTCTAGGAATAAAGGACTATAGAGATAGATCTTAAAGGATGCTAAGTCTCTCCCAATCGATGTACATAGACAAGATTTTGAAAGGGTTCAAAATGCATGATTTCAAAAGAAGTCTAATTCCTGTCAGACATGAAATCAAGTTGTCTAAAAGCATATGCTATGCTATGTACATGACCAGATATCAGTTTTGCTGTAAATGTTACGAGCAGATATCAGGCAGACCCAGGTAAGAAACCTTGGGAAGCAATCAAGGCTATCTTTAAATACTTTAGAAGAACTAAAGGACCTATGCCTTGTTTATGGAGAAAGAAACTTAGAAATGGTTCGTAGAACGGACTCAGATTTTTTAATCTGACGATGATAATAGAAGATCAACATCGAGGTATGTTCTCACCCTAAATGGTGGATCTGTAAATTAGAGCACATTGCTGCAAGTTTGGATTAGTAAGTTCATTGCTGAACTAAAAATGGTTCCTAACGTTGAGAAGTCCTTACTATTGTTTTTGTGACAACAATGGGGCTATTGCTCAAGACAAGGATCCATAGTCTCATCAAAAGTCCAAACTTTAAACGGCGATTCCAAATGATTAGAGAGATCATTGGAAAGGATGATACATACATATAGTTTAATTCAATAGAGAATGTTAGAAGACCCCTTCACAAAAGCTATGATCCAAGTGTACTGGATCACCACCGACAAGATATGGTATGAGATACATGGTGGATTGGTTATAGTGCAAGTGGGAGATTGTTAGGATTATGCCCTAGAATCAATCATAGAGATGATTGTTTAGGGATTAGGAACAATCATTTGATTTCATTTATGTATGTCACATTTATTATTGATTTAATAAAAGGGCTTATTCTATTATGTTTATATGCATCATTTATATGTACATAACATGTCCATGGAGTTAGAATTGAGAATGTGAAATTACAAAGGGTTATAATTTTGAGACTGTAAATATATCTCTGTACTAAACTCCTAAAACATTCTTAGTTGAAGGTTCACTATGATAGACAGTAATGAACCATAAGACTAGCATTTGTTAGGTTGACTCTATAGGAGGATAGCTAGTCTCAAGCTATTTGTGTGAAGACACTACAACCAACAAGTGGATGCCTATTAAAAGTTTGGGAAGAACACCATGGAGTTCGAATCTGGGTTTTAGAACCCTATGGTTCTTGCTACTGTTCTGATATGATATCTCTGTAAAATTGATGTAAATCCTTTATAGGATAATTATACATATTGTATGTATGATTTTCTTTAAGTTTTATAAGAGTCTTGATGCATATAAGAATCAAAAAGTTTGATTTCTTGAAAAACACAGCAGGCTGTTTTTCTGCAGAAAGTCATCAATGGAGTTTTGTTCATATCTTGAGCTAGGGAACTCCAAATTGCATGAAACCAATTTTATTAGTTTCCTAAGACATGTAGGATGCTAGGAAAAATAATTTGGTAACCTGAATTAATCATCTTGCTGGGTTTTGAATCAATTTGTGATCAGGAACAGTATGCTGTCAAATTCTGGACAGCCTACTGTTCTTGAATTGTTTAGAACAATTGGGGATGATTTGATCATCCAAACCACTTCAATTAGCTTAGTAATTCATGTAGGGACATGATACAAAAGCTGGTTTTGTTGGTGGAGTCGAATTGATTAAGTTTTAGAAACGTTTGTGACCTTGGAGGTCCTCCCATGGTGGTGCCAGCAAGGGTTCTTGAAACCCTAATGTTCTTTGAAGAAGACAGCCCTCTTGGCCACTCCACACGTGTCCATGGGCTTGGCCCAAACCCTAGCTTGAATTCCCCTTTGCTGGCCATGGCCTCCCATGGCCTGGCCAAGCCATGGCAGCCTTGGCTAGCCATGGCAGCCCACTGTAGGTGGCGGCAGCCTTAGGGTTTCTTAGGAAACCCTAATTCCCATTAATGATGAAACCCTAATTCATTAATTGCATTAATTAAAACCCTAATTGACTATTAATTACCTTAATTAAAATGTTTAATGATTGGTCATTAATTGACCAATCATGGTTGTTAATCATTAGGGTATAATTAAGTGCATTTATGATGTCTAGGGTTTAGGGTTTAGGAAACCCTAATTCATATTAATTAAACCCTAATTCTATTAATGCATTAATTAATAACTAAACCTAGTAATTAATGTGTCTAACCTAGGGTTAAATGATTGGTCATTAATGACCAATCATGATCATTAATGGTTTAGTAATTAATCATTGGCATTTAATAGGTTTAAGGTTTAGGGTTTTAGAAACCCTAATTAGTGCATATTAATTAAGAGTAATTAATATCCTAGGTGGCATTAATTAAACCCTAATCCTAATCATTAATACCGTATGAACCTAGGGTTTTAATGATTGGACATTAAATGACCAATCATAAGGAATTTAATGATTAGGGCTTGCATTTAGGGTTTAGGGTTATGCGTTTAGGGTTTAGGGTTTTAGGAAACCCTAATACACTAATTCATCATTTAAATGATTTTATTTAATTCCCATGTTAATTATTTAATTAATATTGATTAATTTTATAATGTTTTAAATGGTTTAAAATACAATTGGGGATTAAATTAAAATCTGGAAATTCTTAATTAAATGAAATTGATTTGTTTAATTAAGGAAACCCTAATATTGGATATTAGAGTTATTTTAGGAAACTTTATATGTTTAAATTAATTTGATTAATTGGAACTAAAATGTCTTAAATGTTAAGACTTTATTTAATTCTGGATATTTTTGTTAATACCTAATAAGATTAGGATGCATTAATGAGATTAATGTAAATCATTCAAGTGAATTACCATAATGCCCATATGTTTTAATGCTTACAGTTTTTCTTTACATTATGCAATGAGATTGTATGTATGTGTTTGGATGATGATTATGGACTATACCCTTTAAACCAATTGTGATTGGCCGTCTTATGAATGGGATGTTATTATTTACAAGAGTTGTAATTTTATTAAGGTGATGTAATTTATTTGGGGCTTGCATGCCACCTTCCTTCTCCCTCTCTCTCTATCATTCTCTTATGTACCCCACATTCCCCTTATGTATCCCTTTCTTTAAATTATGTAAATGTTATGTAATCGAGAGCGCACTAAGGAGCATGGTGGACCCAAAGGAGCATGATAGAGCCCAACAAGCCAATGGTGGAGACCATCAAGCCAAGGGAGCAGATTGAAGGACTTGAAAGCTTAGAGAAGTGTTTCAAGACAGCATGCATGTTTCGAATGTGTTATTTTACGATCACCTACACCCACCTTAGACCTTGGATTCAATCTATTGGCTTGGATTGAATTCTCTCAAAGTCCATAATCATCATAGTGGGAGCTTTTAATGAGATTAATAGTGATAGCTCCAAATCCATAGATCGTTATATGTCTCTTCTTAGGGACTAATATCGATAAGTGGATTATTATTATTTTATGCTGTTCAATTTTTATTTATATGCATGAGATGTATGTTAATTTGATGAGACCCTTAAAAACCCCTCTATTTTAATATTAAGTTGGAAATGGAGAATACATTAGGGAATGGATTCTTCATTGCCTTCCATCATTATAGGATCATCTAACGTCCCTTAATGTGGGTACCTGGCTGCAGACATGTAGGAGCTACCCATATTAAAGACATTACTTGAAACTATCACATATATAGATATCATGGGGTGCCTAAGCTGGTATATACCAAGAAACTAACATGTGAGGTATATATTTGGTAAAACATACCTGTGTGAATGATGGGCTTAACTTAACTAGGGAAGTATTCCAAGAAACTAACATGTGAGGAGTATGTACCCTAGAGGCAAAACGATTGGAATTTGCTTATGAAGCAATAGACAAAGAGTTGTCTTCTTACTGTGGGTTAGAAGTCAAGAAACTAACATGTGAGGCTTCTAGGTCACAGTGGGACCCCAATCCCCATTAGGAATGAGATTCCCGAATTCCATTAGAGGGTGTATGGAATTTGATAAAATAGTGGGAGGTACCATATGATTAAAGACCCGATCATTATGGATTAAAAATGAAATCTGATTTTCTGTTTTAATTTTCTGTATGTAGATCACCGTAATGGCTCACCGCAACCCGTTATCCAACATTTTGGAAACCAACCGTTTAACTGGACCTAATTATCTTGATTGGTTAAGGAATTTAAAAATCGTTTTGAATTCTGAAAATATTACCTATGCACTTCAAAGTCCACTTCCCAATGCTCCTACTGAGGCTGCAACTTGGCAAGAGAAAGACGCTTATCAGAAGCGCATGGATGATGATCTTATGACGAGATGCTATATGATGGTGTCTCTAAGTCCTGAGCTTAAGAAGCAATACGAGTCCATGGGAAGTGCACCCGAGATATTTATCCACATACAAGAGTTGTATGGCAAAGAGTTCTTGCTTGAATGTGATAAATGGGTTGAAGTTCCTGCTTCCAATTCTATACTCAAGCCTAAAGGCAAGGGAATAAGAAAGGGTAAGAGTACCCAAAGGAAGAGGAAAGGTAAAGGGATCTGTTTTTACTGCGGCAAAGATGGGCATTGGAAACGTAACTGCCAAGAGTATCTAGATACTCTGAAGAACCAACCTTCGGAAGGTATGGATTATGCTCTTATACTTGAGACTAACATGAGTGTTAGCTCTGCTTCCACTTGGGTACTAGATTCTGGTGCGAGTTCTCATATTTGCAATTCCATGCAGGACCTAGTGGGAAGCAGAAGGCTGAGTAAAGGAGAAGTAACCCTACGAGTGGGAAATGGAGCAAACGTTGCTGCATTAGCCGTGGGGACTTGCTGCTTGACTTTGCCTAGTGGGAGTAGTTTAGAATTATCAGGCTGTCTTTATATTCCAGAAGTTATAAGAAACATTATTTCTATTTCAGTATTATCTAAACAAGGATTCAGGTTTGTTTTTGAGGAGAATAAATGTTCTTTATTTAAAATGAAGAGTTCATTACTTCTGGAGTTTATGTGAATGGCCTTTATTTTCTAAACTTTATTGCAAATGTTAATTGCATAGAGCATGATAGTTCTAAATTGAATGCAAACAAACCCAAGAGAACAAGAGATGAAGAAAACTCCGCATATGACTGGCACTTGAGACTAGGTCATATCAGTGAGAATAGGATTAACAAGATGTGTAAGGATGGACAATTGGGTCCATTGGTTTCTATGCCCTTTCCAACTTGTGAATCTTGTTTACTAGGTAAAATGACCAAGTCACCTTTCACCGGTCACGGTGAGAGAGCTGCAGACATATTAGGATTGATACATAGTGATGTATGTGGTCCTATGAGCATACATGCTCGTGGAGGTTTCTCTTACTTTATAACCTTTACCGATGATTATTCTAGGTACGGGTATGTGTACTTAATGAAGTACAAATCTGAAGCATTTGAAAAGTTCAAAGAATTCAGATATGAAGTAGAGAAACAAACTGGTAAAAGTATTAAAGCTCTTCGATCGGATCGAGGAGGAGAATATTTAACTGGTGAGTTTTTAGATCATCTTGTTCAAGCGGGCATTCTATCTCAATGGACACCTCCTGGAACACCACAGCTTAATGGTGTGTCAGAAAGGAGGAATAGAACCTTATTGGATATGGTTAGGTCCATGATGAGTTACACTGATTTACCATTGTCCTTCTGGGGACATGCCCTGGAAACTGCCGCGTACCTGTTGAACAGAGTCCCAACCAAATCTGTCCCTAAGACACCGTATGAGATATGGAAAGGGAGAGCACCAAGCCTTAAACATATTAAGGTATGGGGTTGCACTGCATATGTAAAGACACATGATGCAACCAAGTTAGAATCAAGATCAATTAAATGTAGGTTTGTGGGATATCCTAAAGAGAGTTTAGGATATTATTTCTATTATCCTGATGAACAAAAGGTGTTTGTTAGTAAGTTTGCAGTCTTTCTTGAAAAAGAGTTTATTCAAGAAGGAGGCAATAACAGGAAAATAGAACTCAAAGAATTGTCTGATGAGACACAAACCGACAGTGATCCCACCCCTGTCCCTGATGAGACAGAACCCACTAATGTACCACAACCTCTCCGTAGATCGAGTAGGGTATCTGTTGCACCTGAGAGATATGGATTTCTCAACCATAATGCAGAGGAATTGTTCCTTGGTGATAGAGAACACCCAGATGACCCTACTACTTATGGACAGGCGATTTCGGATATTGATTCGAACAAATGGCTGGAAGCTATGAAATCTGAAATGGACTCGATGTATTCCAACAAAGTCTGGACTTTAGTTGATCCACCAGAAGGTATAGTACCTATTGGCTGCAAATGGATCTTTAAAAGGAAGATAGGCTCAGATGGAAAGGTAGAGACCTACAAGGCTAGGCTAGTGGCAAAAGGTTACCGACAAAGACTGTTAGGATTATGCCCTAGAGCCAATCATGGAGATGATTGTTTAGGGATTAGGAACAATCAATTGATTTCATTTATACATGTCACATTTATTATTGATTTAACAAAAGGGCTTATTCTATTATGTTTATATGCATCATTTATATTTACATAATATGTCCATGGAGTTAGAGTTGAGAATATGAAATTACAAAGGGTTGTAATTTTGAGACTGTAAATATATCTCTGTACTAAATTCCTAAATCATTCCTAGTTGAAGGTTCACTATGATGGACAGTAATGAACCATAGGACTAGCACTTGTTAGGTTGACTCTATAGGAGGATAGCTAGTCTCAAGCTATTTGTGTGGAGACACTACAACCAACAAGTGGGTGCCTATTATCAGAATAGGTACACTGAATGTGACCAAAGATATGAGATAAACTGAATGGAGTTTTAACCTGCCTGTCAATCAGTTTCTCATTGTTATAGTGGTACAAGTAATCCTTAGACCTGAGACACCATGGTTGTCTTATGCATGTAGCTTTAGAAGTTTGATAACACTAAGTGCAGATCCTATTCAGGGGTCTGTAAGGGTGTTCATTGGCCCTTCTGCTATATGTGTGAAGGCATGTGAGTGATCAACAAGGAATCCATCACTCTCAGGAAAAAGGGAGTGAATGTCTCATACAGCATTCATTGAATATAACTCATTAAATCCATGGGCCCATGGTAGAATGAATATGGAAAGGAGTTTCCATAAGTTCATCATTGAGTTGATATTAATGAATGAGTATAAAGTAATTGAACTAGGGACTTGACAGACTTCCATGTCCTATTAGTTCAATTGGAGACATTGTGTTGATAGAAGGATGGAATTGTAACCTGTAAACTATAACAGAAGGGTTCTTTGTAAATGACTATTCACCTCATTAAGGACCACATCATGAGCCATATGCTAGGTGTTACTCATGGTTAGTAGAAGCCCTAATTGATATAAATGAGTTATAATCAATTAGGGAATTGAAAGGAGTTTCAATTAGACCCTTAATGGAAAGTGTTCCATTGTGCACAACTTGTGCTGTTCCTACTACTTGATGATGTGAACCCAATGGGTCACACACTGATCATGCTAAGAGAGCTTGATTGTCTATGAGAGAAAGGGTATAAGTGATTAAAGAAAAGTTCTTTAAGGGGCTAATTTGTATTTGATGCAAACTAGTGGGCTAATTGTGTAATTAAGAGTAATTACACAAATTAGATTAGGGTTTGGAATCCCCCCTTGGCCGGCCCTAGTTGGAGGCTATTTAAAGCCTCTTATGATGTGATGACATCATCACTTGAAGCCATTTTGGAGGCTCCCTTGTGCTGGCCGAAAATTCCCTTGGAGGCTCTCTCTCTCTCTCCCTCTTCTCCACCTCTAGCAACCCTAAGGAAGAAGAAAGAAAGGACAACTTGCTCAAGCTAGGTGTGGATACTGTTGGAGGCAGTACACTTGGACTGCTCAATCAGAAGACAAAGCTTGGAGCATAAAGGAGAAGACTTGAATCAACTGTAAGTAATTCTACCCTCTTCTAGTTAGGGTTTATGGTTTTTGTATTAAGCATAATTAAGATTCATGGGTTTGGGAATCATAGGAAAAATTTTAAATTCCGCCTTTGTATTTTTCCTCTTGGTAGTTAGATTCCCAACAACTACAACCAACAAGTGGATGCCTATTATAAGAATAGGTACACTGAATGTGACCAAAGATATGAGATAAACAGAATGGAGTTTTAACCTGCCTGTCAATCAGTTTCTCATTGTTATAGTGGTACAAGTAATCCTTAGATCTGAGACACTATAGTTGTCTTATACATGTAACTTTAGAAGTTTGATAATACTAAGTACAGATCCTATTCAGGGGTCTATAATGGTGTTCATTAGCTCTACTGCTATGTGTGTGAAGGCATGTGAGTGATCAACAAGGAATCCATCACTCTCAGGAAAAAAAAGAGTGAATGTCTCATATAGCATTCATTGAATATAACTCATTAAACCCATGGGCCCATGGTATAATGAATATGGAAAGGAGTTTCCATAAGTTCATCATTAAGTTGATATTAATGAATGAGTATAAAGTAATTGAACTAGGGACTTGACAGACTTCCATGTCCTATTAGTTCTATTGGAGACATTGTGTTGATGGAAGGATGGAATTGTAACCTATAAACTATAACAGAAGGGTTCTTTGTAAATGACTATTCACCTCATTAAGAACCACACCATGAGCCATATGATAGGTGTTACTCATGGTTAGTAGAAGCCCTAATTGATATAAATGAGTTATAATTAATTAGGGAATTGGAAGGAGTTCTAATTAGACCCTTAATGGAAAGTGTTCCATTGTGCACAACATATGCTATTCCTACTACTTGATGATGTGAACCCAATGTCCTAATGGGTCACACACTGATCATGCTAAGAGAGCTTGATTGTCTATGAGAGAAAGGGTATAAGTGATTAAAGAAAAGTTCTTTAAGGGCAAAATTTGTATTTGATATAAATTAGTGGGGTTATAATGCAATTTAGAGAAAATGCATTAAAACCCTAAAAGGGTTCTCCCCATGGCCAGCCCCTTTAGTGGGGGCTATATGTATCATGTGATGATGTGTGACATCATCACTTGATACACTCCAAGCCATAGCCGTCCAGCCCTAAGGAGGCTCTCTCTTTCTCTCCCTCTTCTCCTCTCTAGTAACAACAAGGAAGAAGAAGGAAAGGACTTCAAGCTCAAGCTAGGTGTGGATACCGTTGGAGGCAGCACACTTGGGCTGCTCATTCACCGCTGTCCGGAGACAAAGCTTGGAGCAAAAAGGAGAAGACAAAGCTTGGAGCATAAAGGAGAAGACTTTAATCAACTGTAAGTATCGTAACTCTCTTTGTAGTTAGGATTTTGTTTTGTATTATGCATAATCGGATTCATGGGTTTGGGAATCGTAGGAAAATTTTAATTCCGCCTTTGTATGTTTTCCTCTTTATTCAATTCCCAACAAAATCTCTGACCATGGTCAAGTGGTTGGGTTTTCATGAGGCGGTTATCCGAAGAAAAGGTCAATTAGCCATAGGGTAATATGTTGAACCAATCCACAACCTATTCAATAATTAAATTGGCACTTCAATTAGGCTCATTACATCATTTTAAGATCAATGGAACAATCCAAAATAAGTTTCGGAGTCAATTGGAAAATATACGAAGTAAAAGATGAAATTGCCCTTCAAGTCGCAAAAGTTCTAATTAACTATCCAAACCTATCTAGAATTGAACCAAATTTAACACACATATTCAAAATAATCCTAGAAACTAAATGCAAGTGATGGGACTCAATAATGAAACAAAAACATGCATGCAATGACGAACCATTCTCATAAGCTTAAAAGGGCAAAAATATCTTTTAAGACTTAGAGACTCCTAAATGCTTCTAAACCTAACCAAATGCTATCATGAACTTATGGGGGTGAAAATAGGGGTGTCTACACCTTATTGATCACTCATATGCCTTCATACATGAAGCAATAGGGTCAATGAACACCCTTGTAAACCCATTGGGATATACAGTCAGTGATATCAAACTCCTAAGGCTCCATGCAAAAGACAACCATAGTGTGTCAGGTCTAAGGATTACTTGTACCACTGTAACTATGAGAAACTGATTGACAGGCAAGTAAAACTCTATTCAGTTTATCTCAAAATACTTTGCTCACATTTAGTGTACTTGTTTATATTAAACAAGTACCTACATGTTGGCTTTAGTGTCGTGTACAAAAATAGCTTGAGACTATCAGGATTATGCCCTAGAGCCAATCATAGAGATGATTGTTTAGGGATTAGGAACAATCAATTGATTTCATTTATGTATGTCACATTTATTATTGATTTAATAAAATGGCTTATTCTATTATGTTTATATGCATCATTTATATTTACATAATATATCTATGGAGTTAGAGTTGAGAATATGAAATTACAAAGTGTTGTAATTTTGAAACTGTAAATATATCTCTGTACTAAACTCCTAAAACATTCCTAGTTGAAGGTTCACTATGATGGACAGTAATGAATCATAGAACTAGCACTTGTTAGGTTGATTCTATAGGAAGATAGTTAGTCTCAAGTTATTTGTGTGAAGAAACTACAACCAACAAGTGGGTGCCTATTATAGAATAGGTACACTGAATGTGACCAAAGATATGAGATAAACTTAATGGAGTTTTAACCTGCCTGTCAATCAGTTTCTCGTTGTTATAGTGGTACAAGTAATCCTTAGACTTGAGACACCATAGTTGCCTTATGCATGTAGCTTTAGAAGTTTGATAACACTAAGTGCAGATCCTTATAGGGGTTTGTAAAGGTGTTCATTGGCCCTACTGCTATGTGTATGAAGGCATATAAGTGATCAACAAGGAATCCATCACTCTCAGGAAAAAGGAAGTGAATGTCTCATATAGCATTCATTGAATATAACTCATTAAATCTATGGGCCCATCATATTATGAATATGGAAAAGAGTTTCCATAAGTTCATCATTGAGTTGATATTAATGAATGAGTATAAAATAATTGAACTAGGGGTTTGACAGACTTCCATGTCCTATTAGTTCAAGTGGAGACATTGTGTTGATGGAAGGATGTGATTGTAACCAATAAACTATAACAGAATGGTTCTTTGTAAATGACGATTCACCTCATTAAGGACTACACCATGAGCCATATGCTAGGTGTTACTCATGGTTAGTAGAGCCCTAATTCATATAAATGAATTATAATCAATTAGGGAATTGAAAGGAGTTTCAATTAGACCCTAAATGGAAAGAGTTCCATTATGCACACCTTGTGCTATCCCTACTACTTGATGATGTGAACCCAATGGGTTACACACTGATCATGCTAAGAGAGCTTGAAAGTCTATGAGAGAAAGGACATAAGTGAATAAAAGAATTGTTCTTAAACGGCTAGTTTGTATTTGATATAAACTAGAGGGCTTATTGTGTAATTAAGGAGTTATTACACAAAACCCTTTAGGGTTAGAAGACCCCTTTGGCCAGCCCTATAGTGTGGCTATATAAGCCACACTATGATGTGATGACATCATCAGTTAGTGCTTCCTCAAGTGCTGGCCAAAATTCCCAAGAGGCTCTCTCTTTCTGTCTTCTCCACTTCTAGCAACAACAAAGAAGAAGAAGGAAAGAACTTCAAGCTCAAGGTAGGTGTGGATACCGTTGGAGGCAGTACACTTCCCATTCATTGCTGCCCAGAATTCAAGCTTGGAGCAAAAATGAGAAGACAAAACTTGGAGCATAAAGGAGAAGACTTTATCAACTGTAAGCTATCCTAACTCTCTTTTTACTTAGGGTTTTGTTTTTTATCAAGCATAATTGGATTCATGGGATTGGGAATCGTAGGAAAATTTTTAATTCCGCCTTTGTAGTTTTCCTCTCCTATTCGATTCCCAACAGAGACTAGCTATCCTCTTATAGAGCTAATCTAATATGTGCTAGTCCTATGGTTCATCATTGTCCATCATAGTGAACCTTCAACTATGAATGATTTAAGAGTTTAGTACAGAGATATATTTACATAGTGAACCTTCAACTATGAATGATTTAAGAGTTTAGTACAGAGATATATTTACAGTCTCATAATCACAACTCTTTGTGATTTGATATTCTCAACTCTAACTCCGTGGACATATCATGCAAATATAAAGATTAGAATAAACATGATAGAATAAAACCCTTTGTTAATTAATAATAAATGTGACATACAATAAATGAAATCCTATGATTGTTTTATCCCTAAAGCATCATCTCTATGATTAGCTGTAAGGCATATAACTAACAGCTTTGCCCAGTCTTATTCTAATGATATGATCTAAGGATGTTGCTATACATTATGAAGTGGTTCGTTTAGTTTTTATTTCCCATTTATGATTAGATTTGTACATTTGGTCTTTATGGGATCTTTTTTTTTTTTTTCTGTACTTCACATATAGGATCCTGTTCTTGTAGTATTTCCCAATGCCTTTAGCATTTAATGAAATTTTAAGATCTATTAAGTTGGTGTGAGTGGTAGTTTGGTCTATTCTTCCTTGAACATCAAAGAAATAAGTTCTTTTTGCTGAAGCTTTACAAGCTGTTATAAAATTTCTTAGGTAATGCAGTATTTTCCAATTATTACTAAACACAAGTATTATAATGACTGAACCACTGCTTCAATCCTTCCAATCCTTCTTTTACTGTTTTATATCTTCCTTTTTATCTCTCTGTGTGTGTTTTAATGTTAGAAAGATGAGGTTTGTGCAGATACACATATAAATCATAAGATTCTAAGATTTAATTTTGTATTCTTTACCTCAGTTTTCAAGGTAAGCAAATTATCTATTAAAATCAGTTTTGTTGCTTTGGCAGTTTTGGAGTTTATTAGCATTATAAGTTGATGATGGTTGATTACAAGTTGAGAGAGAGACATAGTTGTTTGAATTGAAGCGAAAAAAAGTAGAATTTTATTTTTTTTCCTTACCTGTTTTAGTGTAAAATTCAAAACTGAATCTAGTTTATATAAAACCAAGTTTCAAATGACTAAATTTAGGGTAGAATAAGCTTTTTGCTTCGATTCCATAATGTTGGTTGGTGTTTTATCTTTGCCAGTAGCTTCATTGATATGCTCTTTAGTTCCTATAGTTCTAATTTATCACCTTATTGCCTATATTATGTTCTTTCTCCTTGGGGTGTGTTGTCTTGGTGGTGTCCATGCTGGCTGTTTTTGGGGGGTTGTGTTGGTTGGTTTGTGGTGGTGTTTTCTGTCTTTGAGCTGGTGCTTGTTGGGCTGCCTTGTGGTGGGTTTGTTTTACTTGGTTTCTTTCCCCTCGGTGTTGTCTCTTGGCCGGCTTTTTTGGCTTATTTCACTCTAGTTGAGCTAGTTGGTGGGTTATCTTGTGTTGGGTGTGGCGGCTTGTATAAATTAGGGCATGTTTTGTTTTGAGCTAGGGTTTATTTTGTAATTGTGGTTCTTCTTCTTGTTGGGGTTGGTGTTGGTCATGGGATGTGGTTGTGATTGTGGCTGTGTTTGGATTTGGGTGTGGTTGTGGTCATGGGGTTGGTGTTTGGAGTTGTTTGTTGTACTGATTTTCCCTTCATTTTAATATAATTTGGTTTTCTCATTAAAAAAAAAAAAAAAAAGAACTTTACATGTGTTGGCTTTGAGTTGGGAGGGTTTGGCTATGCATCCAGTAGTGTGGTTTTAATTTTCTATGGATAGTCCCTTTTGTCAAGTTTGGGAGGTTTAGTTGGGGTTGTTGGTTGTTGTTTTAGGGTGGCTATTGTTTTTGTTTAGATATTGGATGAACAACTTTTTCAATAATTCCAGAATATTCCACCAAGTAGGAGAGTTAGCCACTCCCCACTATAAATACCCTCCTTGGGTCATTCTCGCGCGCGGGTCGTGTCATCCTCCCTTACCCAATCCTGCGACGTCCTCGTCGCATAATCGCATCTTAAATCGTTTAATGTGATCTCTAAAACGCCACAAGGACTCTTCTCGCTCCCAACTGGCTTTGGACTCTGGTAGTCCCTTCCACTTCACCAAGTACTCTGTATACTCTAGCATTCCCTTCCTGTGCATCACGCCTTCTACCAGAATATCGTCTACTTCCTTGGCTTTAAATGGTGCCTTCTTCTGCAGCTCCTTGGGTATAACTCGCGCTAACTTTTGGGAATCTTCTTTTCCCTTCAAGGCCACCAAGTACGTTATCTCCCCTTCCTCTAGGAGTTGCATGGCTATTATCTTCTTTGACTTGGTATTGGCTTGTTTAATCATCGACACCGTACAGGACATTCCTTCTTCTGCTATGCATAAGCTATTGGCATAGGGAATAGAGAAAGCCTTTACCTTGTCAAAGAAGTCCATCCCAAGTACCATCAAATAGTCATCGATATGCGTTACCGAGAAGTCGACCAACCCACTCCACGCGTCGATGTATAGTTTTACCCCATAAACTACACCCTCCGTCGACTTGGCAGTTGAGTTGATTGCCTTCAACAATCCCTTCTTCTTGGTGACTTCAACACCTAACTTCTTAGCTTCCTTCACGTCTAGGAAGTTGTGTATCGCCCCCGTATCGACCAAAGCACAAGACATCTTCCCTTTCACCACTGTCTTGACGCACAACAGTCCCTTGGTTAGGGCCTTAGGTTTCTCCACTTTGGCCTCCGGCGCATTGAGCAACTAAAGAAAACTCACCCTTCCCTCCTCAGTTGGCTCTTCTTCCTCCTCATACCGCTTGGTCAAAGCATTTAGGCTCGCCTTCTCAGGACAGTCTCTCAGCCAGTGCGGTCAATCGCAAAAGTAGCACGCCCTTGGCTTGAACTGCTCCTTGCCCTTATCCCCTCTAAAGTCTCTCCTTGGGGGTGATCGCCTCGTATCTGCCTTTCTCTCGGCACTCTTATCTTCCCCTACATTGCTGTCGCCATCCTCCCACCCCTTGGGTCTCCTGTCACTCTTCTTGAACTCTATAAGTGACTCCGCAGCCGCTATAGCCGAAGACAAGTTCTGCAACCCACGACGTTGCAGCTCTTGCCTTGCCCAGGGTTGGAGCCCACTTATAAAGAACACAAACTTATCTTCCTCACTAATGTCTGGAATCTCGAATAAGAGATTGCTATATTCCGCGACATATTCCCGGAAAGTACCCGTTTGCTTTAGCCATCGCAGCTTCTCTTTTGCTTCAAAGCGGGTATTCTCAGGGTAGAAATGTAACTTAAGATCTTTCTTAAAATCATCATAAGTCTCAAGGGTGAACGTACCTTGGTCTATCTCGTAACTTCGTCGCCGCCGCTACCACAAGAGAACATTGTCGGTGAGGAACAAGCTAGCCGTAGAGATCTTTGATGCGTCGTCCTCCACACCCATATGTCAGAGGTATCTTGATGTTCCAAAAGAAGGTGTCTAACTCCTTTGGATCCCTCCTACCATCAAAGGCCTTGGGCCTTGGAGCCTCTATCTTCGACGCCCCACGTACTACGTGAGCCCGACTGACCACCGCCTCCTTGCAAAGTGCCCAATCTTCCTTCATTTCCTTAATCTCCTCGCGGAATGAGGCCAGCTCCGGCAAACACTCGATCCAATTGGCCTTGGACCTCCTGTCGAAGTTTGTCAGCCATGGAATTCAAGGCTCCCAACATCTCATCCTTAAGGTCTTCCACTATGCCTTCAAGGGTCGCCTGACTTGGGAAGTCCTCCTCGAGCCGCATCGCAATGTCGGCCACGACTGTCTCCATCCTGACTAACCATGCTTCCATAGATGACCCCACGTCCTTCGACTTGTCCCTCCTGCCCTGCCAGTGTTGCGAGCATCCTCCCGTTCCTTGTTGAGAAGCTCCTCCATCAAGTTAGAGGTGTTCGCCATCGCCGCCTTTGCCTTAGTCACACGTCTTGCAACCTTGGCTTAACCTTGGCTCTGATACCAACTGTTACAGGCTCGATGTTTCAACCAAACAACTGTGCGGCATTTAAGCTTCGCTCCTTGTCTGTGAACCCTTAAGTAAGCCTGCTCGAAACCTCTAAGCTTGGAATAAAGGAAAACACACTCGGACACTTGTGGAAAGTATGCTTCTATTACACTAAATAAGCTGTACAACACTTGTGGGCTACAATGCTTCCAACTCCTTCCGGTTGGTTTGGCCAAATGAGGCCTCCTTCTATTTATAGGCTCCTATGGACTATTCTAGAATATAATTAATGCTACGAGAGTTCTAGAGCATTCTCTAGAAACTTCCCACCTCCTTAGTAGAATTCTCTAGCTAAAGAATATTCTAGAAATCTCTACATATATACAAGTCTAGAGCCTCCTGGAAAACTCTAGAATATTCCATCAAGTAGGAGAGTTAGCCATTTCCCACTATAAATACCCTCCTTGGGTCATTCTCGTGCGCGGACCGTGTCACAAGATATACATCTAAGACCCACAAGGAGGTACAATCAAGAGTAGTTTTAACATCACTAATGAAAGATTGGATGGCCCATTGAGGGGTCAAATTCCAATCAGCCAAGGGGTCAATGAGCTATTTCGCTTGTAACATTCTATATATGATTTTTAGAGTTTCATGTGGGAATGCAGACTTAATAGAATCTCTATTATATTTCGCTTGTTGCATTGGTAAGAGTCTAGGAGAACCCTCTAAATGCCTTATCTGCTCATTTAAGTAGTGATGGTACAACATGCCTATGTTAGGTCAAAGGGAACTTCTCCATTGTCCTTGGGTGTTTAATCCGTAAACATACTCAAAGTATTCTTTCCCTAAATTATCTTGAATTAAAAAATTACAAATTAGTATTATAGTTAATTAAAATTTTAAATTATGATTTGATGTACTCCAACTTCTATTTTGACTCTAGAACCATGTTTAAAAAACCTGAGTATCTTAGGTTTAATTGAGTATTTACCAATCTATTAGTGAATATCCCATATATTTTGAATATTACTAGCTATTATTAGTCAAAAAATAGCTAAACAAGGTTTTTTTTTTTTTTTTAATTATTATAAATTTACTTGGGTATCAAACATAAACTTTTCTTATTCCCATTCATTCATAGGTAGTATTTGAACTACATCGGTGACTCTTTATCAACTTAAAATTCCCATTTTTTATTTTTTTATTTTTTATTTTGCTATCCATTGGTTGGATTTAGGAAAGGGCTAAGACAAGAAAAAAAAAATGATCAAAATTATTTTAAGAAATTTTATTTCCTTCTATTCCTACTTTCTCTAAATTGAGTTTAAGATGCCATTAGGGTTACAGACCAAATGCCACTTCTCTCTCTTATGAAGGAAAAATTTTGAGAACATTGTGATTTTAACATTTTTTTTTTAAAAAAAATGCGTATGTAAAGAAAACGAGGGTAATAGAAAATCGATGGGTTACCCAAAGATTATGGTTTTAACTTTTTCTAAAATTCATATGCGTTGAGAGGTAGTAATAGAAAAACCATGGATTATCATTATTAGCTAGCCCAAAAGGCACATTTTGCTAATGCTTGAACAAAAAAAATAAGAAAATGAGCCTAAAAGAAATATATAAAGGGAAACTATGACGTCATGTCATTGCTCTTCACTTATATAATTATAATTATAATTATAATAATTGTAAGGTACTAATTATCAACCCATAGGGTTCAGCCTATAGTGTATGAAAGCAACTCCACGATTATATGCGTAGCCTTAAATTGAATTTAATCAACCTTCTGCTGAACTTATGATGCTTTTGTGTGGACTTCTGATGGTATGGTTCACACGGACTTCTGAACTTACAGTATGATTCACGCATACGATGATTTCATAATTCTACTACATGCTGGGCCTTTATTAGGTCTTACATATCTTCTAAATTAAAACTTGTGAAGTACGATCATTTCATAGTTCTACTACATGCTGGGCCATTTATCAAGTTTCACATGTCTTCTGAACTATAACTTGTGAAGCAGGAATCACGCGTACGATCATTTCATAGGTCTACTTGCATGCTAGGCCTTTTATCAGGTCTCACATGTCTTCTAAACTAAAACTTGTGAAGCAAGATTCACCCGTACGATCATTACTGCATGCTGGACCCTTTATCAGGGCTCACATGTCTTCTGAACCCTTTATCAAGTCTCACATGTCTTCTAAACTAAAACTTCTGTAAGAGGAAAGAGATGGTCCAGCCCCCACTACACTATCTATAAATCACCAACTTCAACTCAAAATAAGTGCATATCTTCAGTCAAAACCAGTGCATAAAATTGTGATATTTCTTATATTTCTTTCACCTTTCAACTTTGTTTACAATGACTGTGTGGAATACAAAACATGATATGAAATTCATGGAGATGTTTGAGTTATGTCAGGAGGGGCCTACTACTAATTGAACTCAACTTTGGACTCACCTTAGTTATCAACTCAAATATGATCATGATTTACATTATACTGTAGAAGAGTTGAAAGAAAGACGGGTTCAATTAAAGAGATTAGCTAAGAGAATTACTGGGTTTTTCGAATCAAGAAAATGTGGATGGGAATGTACAGAAAATATCGAGGATTGGACAAAAATTTTTTGGGTAAGTTATTTGGATTGATTTTTTTATCATAAATATAAATGTCATTTTGTTTTTCATATTAGTTTTAATTTTAATTTATGTATTTTTTTTTCACAAGATATGGTTTTATTAATTAGACTCTCCCCGACAATTACTACCAATTATATTATAAAGAAGGGAAGGATATACATTATTTTGCTCAACTCCAAAAATTTTCTTGATCAAGAAAGCAGTCTACCGCCCATATCACAGGTAGTAAACATTCGACAACAATTGAAAGTGAACCAATTGGTTTCACAAGCAAAAAAAGAAAAAAGGGGAAGAACAAAGTAGGTCCTTCAAGCAGCTACCAAGTAGAAGAAGCAGAAGAAGAAGATGAATTTTTAAATGATCAGCTCTATTGGGATTGTGTTGATTTCCTAGGAAGTATGGGAGTTAAACAAAAAGTCTATAATGCTGCAACAATATTTTTTCAATCCCACAAGCATTGTAGGAAAAGTTTTCTTGATACAAAACCAAAGTATAGGTTTTTATTCCTACAAAATAATATGAAATAGGAATCTCTTTTATTGTTGGTAGCTTAGGCAGTTTTAAGGTTTGCTTTGTTTTTTCTAGACTTAGCAAAACAAAAATAAAATTACCGCACTCATCACTAGATGCAACACCTCCCTCTGTGAAAAACTCCTCAACTGACTTTCGCTTCCCCACTTTCGCTTTACCCAATTCTTCCCCCGTTCTTCCTCGGTTAGTGCGAGCTCTGCAGTTTCCAGTTCTTGGCCCTAACCCTCAACTCAACCTCATCGTTCAATGAAAACTCCAGCGTGGACTGTTTAATGAAACCTATACTAAAATCATCATTGCCTGAATTAGGTGCAGAAGGGCCACCATTGGACCCGTTAGAACCGTGATGGGCTTGGCTATTTGGGCCTCCCTAACATTAGGAGCCATCTGCCCAATAATAGGTTCAGCACTACTTTCTAAGGCCAGACATATATCAACCATTCCTCCTTCTGCCTCGTTTGACTCTACAACGGGCCCACCCATTACCATCTGCGGGATTGGCTCAAATCTCTGGCCATCATACACGCCTACAATCTCCATTGGCTCCCATGAAGCACTCCCAATATCCTTAACAGATTCCTTGAACCCCTCCCTCTTGCTAACAAAAGTCGGATCTTGTGCAATCCCAACTCCATCAGCAGAAGATGTACTAAGATTTCTGGTAGCCAGCCCGCAATTGGTTACCTCTTTTCCCGCTGCCTTATTACTTCTTTGTTTCAATAACAATGCTGAATCAATTACGATATCGTGAATTCCAACTATGATCGTGAATGTGCGACAAATGTCTTCATTTGGAATCAACCCCTTCCTAACAAAATCAAGCACATTTTGTGGAGAGCATATAGAGGTATTCTTCCCACAATAGCCAGTCTTGCGAGAAGGAAAGTTCCCGTGGATCCTTTGTGCCCCACCTGTGGGCAAGGGGACGAATCCATTATCCACGTGCTTCAGAGTTGCAACTTTGTTAAGAGGGTATGGAGTTGTAGCGGGTTGGGATGGCAGGGAGATGACATACCATTCCCAGATTTTGGGGCATGGCTGGGTGAAATTCAATTGCATATAGAAAAGAAGATGACTCCTCAAACGATTATGACCATCTGGGCGTTATGGAATGGCAGGAATCGTTTAGTTTTTTATGGGATTAGGGAGGAGCCAATCACAATTGTTGAAAGGTCAGCTAGGTTGTGGAAGGATTGTTTTGATGCTTCAGAGAGTCAAGCGAGCACAGTTTTGAGGCCAAGGGTTCTATGGCGTCCGCCGAAGATGGGGGTCTTCAAAATCAACACTGATGGGGCTTTATTTCTGGATTAGCATTGTATCAGGTTGGGAATGATTGCTAGAGATTGTGAGGGCCAAGTCGTCGCGGAAGCTTCAAAAAATTTTTGGGTCTTTTCTCTACAACTGAGATGGAAGCTATGGTTGTCTGCTATGCGATGGTTCTAGCGCGTGATCAAAGTCTGAATTCAATGATAGTGGAAGGGATAACTTGGAGGTTGTTAATGCTCTCACCACACCCACAGTCTTGCTTAATTCTTTGGGCCTGATCATTGAGGATATCCAACATGCTGCAGCTCAATTCTTTAATATGGTGATTTTTTTGCATATTCATCGCGAAGGTAATGCAGTTCGTCGTCGACACTGACAATACCTCTGAGGAGTCTCAACAGAAACTCGAAGACGATTTCGACTACTTCACCACCACCAAAGTCACTGATCTGGCTCAACCGCTTGTCGACGCTCATATCCCTTTCTAGCTCCTATAGTGAAAGATCATGATATGAAGGAGAGGCTATGCTTGGAGGTGGAGCGGTTAGGGTTGAGTGCAGTGATTATGGGGAGCCGAGGGTTTGGCACGTCAAGGTGAATCGCCAAGGGACGGCTTGGGAGTGTGAGTGATTACTATGTGCATCACTGCATTTGTTATATGGTTGTTGTTCGCTATCCTAATGGAAAGGACGATTCTAGGGGACATAAAGGACTTTTGTGTGTGGGTACTTGAGGAAGTCCCTGATTTTGTAAGGACCATTTACTTGTTGATTTACAACATCTTTCATTTTAATAAACAAAACCCAGATCATTTCTATAAAAAAAAATAATAATAATAATAAAATTGTGAGTTCTTTTTGTAACAAGAAAAAAACTTACATCCACTCCCCCCCCCCCCAAAAAAAAAAAAAAAAAAAAAAAAAACCTTAAAGTAAACTGTTTGACCACGTACCAATAAAATTCGTTAGGATAATGCTAGCTAGGGGTGTTAATGGTTTAGGTTAAAACTGAGAACCAAACCGAACCAATCATTAGGTTTGGTTTTGGTTCTAATTTTAGAAAACCGAACTAAATTGGTTTGGTTTTGGTTTTCATTTTTAAAAAAAACCAAACCAAACTGAAAAACCGACTGAAAAGGTCCATGGGAACTTTCTTGTGGGGCACAAAGGATCCACGAGAACTTTCCTTCTCGCAAGACTAGCTCTTGTTGGAAGAATACCTCTATATGCTCTCCACAAAAAGTGCTTGATTTTGTTAGGAAAGGGTTGATTCCAAATGAAGACATTTGTCGCACATTCACGATCATAGTTGGAATTCACAATATCGTGATTGATTCGGCATTGTTATTGAAACAAACAAAGAATAAGGCAGCGGGAAAAGAGGTAACCAATTGCAGGCTGGCTACTGAAAATCTTGGTACATCTTGTACTGATGGAGTTGGGATTGCACAATATCCGGGTTTTGTTAGCAAGGAGGGGTTCAAGGAATCTGTTAAGGATATTGGGAGTGCTTCGCTGGAGCCAATGGAGATTGTAGGTGTGTATGATAGCCAGAAATTTGAGCCAATCCTACAGATGGTAATGGTAATGGGTGGGCTCGTTGTAGAGTCAAATGAGGTAGAAATGGGGATAGTTGATATATGTCTGGCCTTAAAAAGTAGTGTTGAACCTATTATTGGGCAGATAGCTCCCAATGTTAGGGAGGCCCAAATAGCCAAGCCCATCACGGTTCTAACGAGGTCCAATGGTGGCCCTTCTGCACCTAAGTCAGGCAATGATGATTTAAGTACAAGTTTCATTAAACAGTCCACACTGGAGTCTTCTTTAAACGATAAGGTTGAGTTAAGGGTTAGGGCCAAGAACTAGAAACGCAGAACTCGCACTAACCGAGGAAGAACGAGGGAAGAATTGGGTGAAGCAAAAGCGGGGAAGCGAAAGTCAGTTGAGGAGTTTTTCACAGAGGGAGATCTTGCATCTGGTGATGAGTGCGGTAATTTTTTTTTTTTTTTTTTGCTAAGTCTAGGAAAAAACAAAGCAAACCTTAAAACTGCCTAAGCTACCAACAATAAAAGAGATTCCTATTTCATATTATTTTGTAGGAATAAAAACCTATACTTTGGTTTTGTATCAAGAAAACTCTTCCTACAATGCTTGTGGGATTGAAAAAATGTTGTTGCAGCATTATAGACTTTTTGTTCTACTCCCATACTTCCTAGGAAATCAACACAATCCCAATAGAGCTGATCATTTAAAAATTCATCTTCTTCTTGTGCCTCTTCTACTTAGTAGCTACTTGAAGGACCTACTTTGTTCTTCCCCTTTTTTCTTTTTTTGCTTGTGAAACCAATTGGTTCGCTTTCAATTGTTGTCGAACGTTTATATTTATGATAAAAAAATCAATCCAAATAACTTACCCAAAAAATTTTTGTCCAATCCTCGATATTTTCTGTACATTCCCATCCACATTGTCTTGATTCAAAAAACCCAATAATTCTCTTAGCTAATCTCTTTAATTGAACCCGTCTTTCTTTCAACTCTTCTACAGTATAATGTAAATCATGATTATATTTGAGTTGATAACTAAGGTGAGTCCAAAGTTGAGTCCAATTAGTAGTAGGCCCCTCTTGACATAACTTAAACATCTCCATGAATTTCATATCATATTTTGTATTCCACACGGTCATTGTAAACAAAGTTGAAAGGTGAAAGAGATGTAAGAAATAGCACAATTTTATGCACTGGTTTTGACTAAAGATATGCACTTATTTTGAGTTGAAGTTGGTGATTTATAGACAGTGTAGTAGTTGTCAAACCATCTCTTTCTTGTTACAGAAGTTTTAGTTTAAAAGACATGTGAGACCTGATAAAGGGTTCAGAAGACATGTGAGACCTGATAAAGGGCCAGCATGCAGTAATGATCGTACAGATGAATCCTGCTTCTCAAGTTTTAATTCAGAAGACATGTGAGACCTGATAAAGGGCCCAGCATGCAGGAAACCTATGAAATGATCATACGCATGATTCCTGCTTCACAAGTTATAGTTCAGAAGACATGTGAAACCTGATAAATGGCCTAGCATGTAGTAGAACTATGAAATGATCGCACTTCACAAGTTTTAGTTCAAAAGATATGTGAAACCTGATAAAGGGCTCAACATGTAGTAAAACTATGAAATGATCGTACGCGTGAACCATAAGTAAGTTCAAAAGTCCGTGTGAACCATACCGTCAGAAGTCCATACCAAAGCGCCATAAGTTCAACAGAAGGTTGATTAAATTCAATTTAAGGCTACGCATATAATCGTGGAGTTGCTTCCATACACTAAAGGCTGAACCATAGGCTGAGCCCTATGGGTTGATAATTAGTACCCTGCAATGATTATTATTATTATAATTATAATTATATAAGTGAAGGGCAATGACATGACATCATAGTTTCTCTTTATATATTTCTTTTAGGCTCATTTTCTTTTCTTTTTTTTGTTCAAGCATTAGCAAAAATGTGCCTTTCGGGCTAGCTAATAATGATAATCCATGGTTTTTCTATTACTACCTCTCAACGCATATGAATTTTAGAAAAAGTTAAAACCATAATCTTTAGGTAACCCATCGATTTTCTATTACCCTCTCCTTCTTTACATACGCATTTTTAAAAAAATAATGTTAAAATCACAATGTTCTCAAAATTTTTCTTTTATAAGAGAGAGACGTGGCATCTAGTCTGTAAACCTATTGACATCTTAAACTCAATTTAGAGAAAGCAGGAACAGAAGGAAATAAAATTTCTTAAAATAATTTTGATCATTTTTTTTTTCCTTATCTTAGCCCTTTCCTAAATCCAACCAAAGGATTGCAAAATAAAAAATAAATAAATAAATAAATTGGAATTTTAAGTTGATAAAGAGTCACCAATGCAGTTAAAATACTACCTATAAATGAATGGGAATAAGAAAAGTTTATGTTTGATAACCAAGTAAATTTATAATAATAAAATATAAAAAATAAAAAATAAACCTTGTTTAGCTATTTTTTGACTAATAATAGCTAGTAATATTCAAAATATATGGGATATTCACTAATAGATTGGTAAATACTCAATTAAACCTAAGATACTCAGGTTTTTTAAACATGATTCTAGAGTCAAAATAGAGGTTGGATAACATCAAATCATAATTTAAAATTTTAATTAACTATAATGCTAATTTGTAATTTTTTAATTCAAGATAATTTAGGGAAAGAATACTTTGAGTATGTTTAGGGATTAAACACCCAAGGATAATGGAGAAGTTCCCTTTGATCTAACATAGGCATGTTGTACCATCACTACTTAAATGAGCAAATAAGGCACTTAGAGAGCTCTCCTAGTCTCTTTCCAACGTAACAAGCGAAATATAATAGTAATACTATCAAGTCTGCATTCCCACATGAAACTCTAAAAATCATATATAGAATGTAACAAGCGAAATAGCTCATTGACCCCTCGGTTGATTGGAATCTGACCCCTCAATGAGCCATCCAATCTATCATCAGTGATGTTAAAACTACTCTTGATTGTACCCCCTTATGGGTTGTTAGATGTATACTTTGTGACACGGCCCGCGCGTGAGAATGACCCAAGGAGGGTATTTATAATGAGAAGTAGCTAACTCTCCTACTTGGTGGAATATTCTAGAGTTCTCCAGGAGGCTCTAGACTTGTATATATGTAAAGAGTTCTAGAATAGGTTTTAGAATATTCTTTAGCTAGAGAATTCTACTAAGAAGATGGGAAGTTTCTAGAGAATGCTCTAGAACTCTCCTAGCATTAATTATATTCTAGAATAGTCCATAGAAGCCTATAAATAGAGGAAGGCCTCATTTGGCCAAACCGGAAGGAGTTGGAAACATTGTAGCCCACAAGTGTTGTACAGCTTACTTAGTGTAATAGAAACATACTTTCCACAAGTGTCCGAGTGTGTTTTCCTTCATTCCAAGCTTAGAAGTGTCGAGTAGGCTTAGTTAAGGGTTCACAGATGTCACACCCCATTTTTGTACCACCTTACTAGGGCTCATCATTTCATGCATGTTTTTGTTTTGTTTTTTAGTCTAGTCACTTGCATTAGTTTCCTAGAGTCACAAGGACAATGGATATAAATTTTGGTTCAGGGTTTAGGGTCACCCGAGGCCACTTTCCTATTTTCCCTATGATTCCTTGCTGAAGCGGAATTCTTCCTATTTTGACGAACAAGGACTCTTTTGGACGAGTTTCCTTCTAATTTTTGATAACTTCTGAGTTACTTAAGCCCCAAGGGGGTCTCTAATAGCCTTGGATTAATTCTTAGAGTTTTAATCCTAGCCATTGGTTAATCTTAATTGAAGTCTATAAATACCCCCTATGCTTCAGCACAATGGGAGCCACTTTATGCCTTAAAACCTGAGTGTTTGAGAGAGAATAAGAGAGAGAGACTTGAAGGAGAGCTGGAGTTCTTGCTGTAGCCTTGGAGAACATTGGTTCAAGTCATCCATAAGAGCAAGAGAGAGTCCCTACAGCAGCAAGGAAGCTTCTTCTTAAGGTATTCCTCACTCTTTATGCTGAATATGGGTTTTCATATAGGATAGGCTTATTGCATGTTAAAGGTAGCTTTTTTATCATGTATTAACACTCTAGCTAGTTAATATACATGGAATATCTACTGTTTATCATAAGTTTAGCATGCTTTAGGGCTGTCCTATGTGTTTTTAAGCATAGTTGTGATTCATGTGCTCCCATTGTCCTTGTTTTAGAATAGTGTTATCGCATGCTAGAGTTAGGATTTTTGTCATGTTTTATTGCTTTAGTTAGTTAATATGCATGATTTAGGTTCTGTTTAGGTTTATTTTAGCATGATAGAGGTTTGTTTTGTGTGTTTTTAAGCATATTTGTGAGTTTAGGGTTGTTAGTGTCCTTGTCTTAGGTTAGTTTTCATACAGCATGTTAAAGTAGACTTTTCATTGTTTTTTTTTCTTCATAGTTGCTGTATATGTTTGCATATGGAGTAAATATGATATTTTTGCATGCATGTTAGTATATTCTAGGGTTTTTATGCATGATATGATTCTAGGATTGTGTTAGGGCTTATGAAAGTTTGCTGTTTTTGCTGTTAGCATGTTTAGTGGATGATTTTAGGCCTTAGTCCTATTCTGTCCAGATTTGCATGTTAGTATTTTTCCATGGTTTTGAGCACGTGTAAGGGTGCAAATAGGTGTGGTAATTGTCCTATGGCAAATAGGGCTGCCAATGCTTGAAATGGCTAATGCTTGGAGCAATTGCGCTAAGGTAAGTGGGTGTGAAGGTGCCCCAATTCACCTCTCTTCTTAACGCTTTCTCTTCTCCCTCCCTAGGGTTAATTTTTAATGGGAATCAATGGTTTTAATCAAGGGTTTCCTTAACCAATAAAATTCTGTTTTTTATCAAGGTTTCTATTTTGTGGAAGTTTTCCTAAATTCAAACTTTGTCTATTCGATTCTTCTTTTTTTTTAAATAAGGAAACCTAGGTTTTTACCATAGGTTCGTATTAAGTCTTAACCCTATTTCTAATCGAACTACGTGGACTTTGATCCATGTATTTCGTTGCATGATACGTAGGCGCTCTTCGTGAGGCTCAAGTCCGTTCTAGGATCCAAGTATCCTAGATTTCTTTCTTTCTTTCTTTTCTTCTTTTTATTTTCTATTTTATTTGCTTGTTATGCATGGATGGATGAATGGAATATATGATATGCATGCAATTCTTGTGATGATATACTTGCTGATTTTTATATGGAAAGATCTTAATTTAGCCCAAATAAACCGAGAGACCGAAAGGGTGACATGCGTGCCTATAGGCTTTGCCTAGAACCTTCCCATGTCATAACTTAGCCTCCGAATCCCTGATTTCTTTGGTTTCCAAAAGACTGTTTTTGCCTTTCCTTTTTAAATATGGAGTCATTCAAATTGTTTTCTTAAAACAAAACTATTTTTAGGGTTTTCCTTGTTTCCTTTAAAAAATAAGGTGCCGACTCCTTTTCTTTCTTTTTTCAAAACCAAATTTCATTTTCTTTCCAATCTTGTGGGCCCAATTTCCGAGGTTCACAACGGACAAGGCGTAAAGCTTAAGTACCGCAAGGTGTTGGGTCGAAACATCAAGCCTGTGACAGTTGGTATCAGAGCCAAGGTTGAGCCAAGGTTGAGCCAAGGTTGCAAGGCGTGTGACTAAGGCAAAGGCGGCGATGGCAAACACCTCTAACTTAACGGAGGAGCTTCTCAACAAGGAACAGGAGGATGCTCGCAACACTGGCAGGGGCAGAAGGGACAAGTTGAAGGACGTTGGGTCATTTATGGAGGCACGGTTAGTCAGGATGGAGACAGTCGTAGCCGACATTGTGATGCGGCTCGAGGAGGACGTCCCAAGTCAAGCAACCTTTGAAGGCATAGTGGAGGACCTTAAGGGTGAGATGTTGGGAGCCTTGAACTCTCCATGGCTGACAAACTTCGACAGGAGGTCCAAGGCCAATTGGATCGAGTGTTTGCAGAGCTGGCCTCATTCCGCGAGGAGATTAAGGAAATGAAAGGAAACTGGACACTTTGTAAGGAGGCGGTGGTCAGTCGGGCTCACGTGGTACATGGGGCGTCAAAGATAGAGGGTCCAAGGCCCAAGGCCTTTAATGGTAGGAGGGATGCAAAGGAGCTAGACACCTTCTTGTGGAACATCGAGAGGTACCTCCGACACATGGGTGTGGAGGACAACGCATCAAAGATCTCTATAGCTAACTTGTTCCTTACCAACAATGCTCTCTTATGGTGGTGGCGACGAAGTTACGAGATAGACCAAGGTACGTTCACCCTTGAGACTTGGGATGATTTTAAGAAAGATCTTAAGTTACACTTCTACCCCGAGAATGCCCGCTTTGAAGCAAAAGAAAAGCTGCGATGGCTAAAACAAACGAGCACTTTCTGGGAATATATCGCGGAATATAACAATCTCTTGCTTGAGATTCCGAACATTAGTGAGGAAGATAAGTTTGTGTTCTTTATAAGTGGGCTCCAACCCTGGGCAAGGCAAGAGCTGCAACGTCGTGGGGTGTAGAACTTGTCTTCTGCTATAGCGGCTGCGAAGTCACTTATAGAGTTCAAGAAGAGCGACAGGAGACCCAAGGGGTGGGAGGATGGCGATAGCAATGGTGGGGAAGATAAGAATGCCGAGAGAAAGGCAGATACAAGGCGATCACCCCCGAGAAGGGACTTCAGAGGGGATAGGGGCAAGGAGTAGTTCAAGCCTAGGGTATGCTACTTTTGAGATGGACCACACTTACTGAGACTGTCCTGAGAGGACGGCCCTAAATGCTTTGGCCAAGCAGTATGAGGAGGAAGAAGAGCCAACTGAGGAGGCAAGGGTGAGTTCTCTTCAGTTGCTCAATGCGGTGGAAGCCAAAGGGGAGAAACCTAAGGCCCTAACCAAAGGATTATTGTACGTCAAGACAGTGGTGAAAGGGAAGACGTCTCATGCATTGGTCGATACGGGGGTGACGCACAACTTCCTAAACGTGAAGGAGGCCAAGAGGTTAGGTGTTGAAGTCACTAAGGAGAAGGGATTGCTGAAGGCAATCAACTCAGTTGCCAGGCCAACAGAGGGTGTAGCTTATGGGGTAAAGCTATACATCGACACGTAGAGTGGATTGGTCGACTTCTCGGTAATGCATATCGATGACTATTCGATGGTACTTGGGATGGACTTCTTTGACAAGGTAAAGGCTTTCCCTATTCCCTATGCCAATAGCTTATGCATAGCAGAAGTAGAAATGTCCTGTACGGTGTCGATGATCAGACAAGCCAATACCAAGTCAAAGAAGATAACAGCCATGCAACTCCTAGAGGAAGGGGAGACGACGTACTTGGTGGCTTTGAAGGGAAAAGAGGATTCCCCAAAGCTGGCGCAAGTTATACCCAAGGAGCTGCAGAAGAAGCCACCATTTAAAGCCAAGGAAGTAGACGATATTCTAGTAGAAGGCGTAATGCACAAGAAGGAAATGCTAGAGTATACGGAGTACTTGGTGAAGTAGAAGGGACTACCAGAGTCCAAAGCCAGTTGGGAGCGAGAAGAGTCCTTGTGGCATTATAGAGATCACATTAAGCGATTCAAGGTACGATTACACAACGAGTACGTCGCAGGATTGGGTGGGGGAGAATGACCCAAGGAGGGTATTTATATAGAGAGTGGCTAACTCTCCTACTTGGTGGAATATTCTAAAGTTCTCCAGGAGGCTCTAGACTTGTATATATGTAGAGATTTCTAGAATAGGTTTAGGGTTTTTTTGTAAAAAGATAAGCCTACAATTACCTCTGGTGAATCTCACAAAATGCCTGTTTACTGCATTGAACACAATTTTACTTGTGGAACAAAAGCTTGTTCGAATAGAACTTTGTTTGCTCCTTTCTTTTTCTTTTCTTTCTTTTTTTTTTTTTTTTTTATAAATTTAATTTTCATCTACCACAATCATAAGTATGTTGCAGGTTGAGAGAAAGCGTTTTGAGAGAGAGAAAAAACAAAAACAAACAAACTAGGGCACAAAATGGGTCGGGTCGAAATTTGGATTGGGTTTAAATATGGGACAGGTCATAATTGGGTCGGTTGAGGGTTGGTTTTGGGTATGCACAGTAATTGGGTTGGGCATAACCCAATCCATTAATGGCACAAATTACATAACCCATTAATGACCCAACCCAAACCATTTATGCGTTAACCTAAACCCACCCAACCCGATTGTCAGGCCTAATTACATCCTCTATATCTAGTTATCAATAATACTCAAAAGGTCCATCACAATATAAAATAGCTAAAACTTGGAAATAACACAATATAAAAAAAGTGGCAAACCATAAATTGATTGCAAATTATCAATAATACTCAAAGGTTCATCACATAAAAAAATGGCTAAAGCTTGGAAATACCATAAAATAAATGGTTAGATACATACCCATTCTTTCCTACACCACCCATCCCCAAAAGACAGTTCCATAGCCAATCTATTGAGAGAAATCAAATTTAAGAGGTAAGTATGAAGTATTCATTAAGAAGATTATTCAATTTCAAAGAAGACCACCAACTAAATGATTGCACCATGCACTTGCAATGATTATCAATAACTAAACAAAGCAGAGTAACATACACTAATTCTCAAACATTTGAATCAATCCTCCTACTGAACTTTACCCCATCAAAGGTGGTTTATGATGCTTGATATGCAACATTCATATGCCCTACCAACCCTTTCCCTATTTAGCAAAGTATGTTTTTTGCAAAAAAAATAGCAAGCACTATATATAGACATGTACAATACAAAATTTTTGTTAACTAGGAATTTCAATTCCAAAGTTATAATAATAGGCAAATGTAGATTCTAAAGTCACAATAAATGTCTATCCGCATGAATTGCCGTCAACTTATGCCAAACAGGAATTTTTCATGGGGTTGACAAAAATTGCTCTCGAATATCCTTATTGACTTGGCCCAAGTGAGTGGCACAACGATCCATCTAAAATGTGCACCATTTATCTTCTTCTCATTGGCCATGTTTCAACACGTGTATTCTGCAAAGCTCTAGGTGGGTATGGATATGCTTATATGATAAAGAAATAAAAAATAAAAATATATATAACAAAGGTAGGCTAAGCAACAATATCCATGCGTTAGAAGGTTAGTTTACATTGCGACGGAATTTAAAAATAAAAATAAAAATAAAAATAAAAAAATAAAAAAATAAAAAAAAACAACCATTTGACATTGGGACGGATATTTCATCGCAAATCTGTTAAATAATAGATGTATGACCTTGTGACAGAAATATCTGTCGATATGGCCTACAGAAATGAATGTTTTGTGAAGTATACTAGTGTAACCCCAGGCGATGCCCTACAAATTAAACAAAATCAGGCTTCCTCAAATTTCAATATATACTTGGATGGTGTGATAACAAAGCATAACAGAGGATGAGATGCATGGTTAAACATGTTGACGAATATCACAAATGGGTTTATAGATCTGTATGAAAGTGAAAACTCTGACAACCTTCATAGTTCATAAAATTACACCTTAATGATGAAATCAACAAGCATACAACCAAAGACTTAAATATCAATATCAATGGATATATCGAGAGTCCAAAAACACGAATATATCAGATATATTAAAAATTTCGATATCGATTCAGAGATATGACAAATATTGCTAGTTAAACACGTATATTTCCATTGAAACTCTGGGACAATGATTAGACTCTAATAAATAGTTTAGAATCAAAATATTGTAATTTAAATGTGTATTAGATAAGTATGTATTGTATAGGGTATAAAAATTGTGCCACATTGAGCAATAGAATGAATATTCTAACAAAGTAAATGAAAGTTGTTACTTCATACACTAATTTAAGCCCTTAGTATAATTGAAATATTTATATAAATCAATGCTAAAAGAGTAAGAGGTGATAATTTTAACGTAATAACAAGAAAATAAATATCTTGATATCGTTGATATATATCCTCGACATAGTAGATATATCTCAACATATTCGATATATTAACGATACCAGGTGAAAGAAAGAAGATATTATGGATATATCGAGATTTTATCAATAATATCGAAAATATTGACAATATATTAAAGATATTTTGCGAAAAAGATATGTCAGTTAGATATCATATCGGAGGGTACAGATACACAGATATATCGTGGATATATTAAAGATATCGTTGATATTTTAGTCCATGCATACAACACAAGATTTTGGATAAACTTCAAAAGGAAAGAGCTGAATACAAGAGCTTTTTGCAAGAGAAGGAGCTTTTTATAAGGTACAAAGAATTGTTAATGAAATTTTAACAAATAGCAATCCGATATAAAAAGTTAAAACATCAATGTACCTAGTATTGATGCACTAGTGGCACCACATCCAGCATATAGATAAAGTAAAGATATCTTTGAACTCTGATGAGCGTGGACTAGAAGAACTTCCTTTGAATTATGACAATTTTCCCCATTGACGTTAACCCCATTGGAAATTGTTAAGAATTATCACAATTCTTAACTTTTTCACAAAGCAAATTAAGGGGTTGTCATCTTTAATCTATGACCAGACCCAAGATATTCGTATCGTTAAGGAAGTTTTAAAAAAAAAAGGGAAACTATACTTACACCTTCGTATTGTGCAAGGTTAAATAAAATCAAGAAACTTCTAGTAAGATAAATTAAAGCTTGAAAATAGCATAATATAAATGGTTCCACATAGTGATCAAAGGCAGCAACCAATAAAAGTGTATAAAAGGCATGGGAAGGAGGGTTCCAAGGCCCAAACCTTGATTTGGCACATGTTAGACGATGCGGGACCCTCTTGGGGCCTAGCATAATTGGGTTTAGTTAAGTTTGGGCACGTATGGGCTTTACTTTTTAGGCTTCCAATTTGGGCCAATTAATTGAGTCTTTCTTCTTGGTGTAGTCTAAGTCCACTTGCTCCAAGTTCTTTAACTTCTCTTGAAAGCTTACTTGGTCTCCAAGTTGGCTTGTTTTGGAAGCTAAATTGGTCTCCAAGTTAGCTTGTTTTAGAAGTTTCTTTGCTTTTACCCTATATAAAGTCATGTAATATCAAATTTTGAAATGAATGACATTTACTACAGTAGCTGCTGGTTGTGAGTTTTCTCTCAAAGCTTATGAGGTGTGACGCCTTCTTCTAACTAGAGTGATTCCTAGACCCTACTGGTGTGAGACCAGTAGTTATCTTCCCTTTTCCCCTATTGCTTCCACTTATCAACTGCCTTTACCCTTTCTCCCTAATTTTCCAGCAAGTATTTCAACCCAACACACCCTGCTCCAACCATCAATCCTTCATACTAATACCCCAAGCCTTCAAAAGGCCACCACAAAGCTTCGAAATAACTGCTGTCCAGAAATCCCAGCAAGTTCTTCCTGAAATTCCAGCAACATGCAACATACAACCTACAAACCTTACCCAAATCCCATCCCAAACGATCCACAAAGCCTACAACCCTTTAACCATGGATTTCTCCTCTATTTGTCCTATATCACGTACCTTTTTTTTTCCCTACACCACCCATTCCCAAAAGACATTTCCATAGCCAATCCAAATTAGAAGTCAAGGAATATATATTCAATTTGGTAACATAAATCAATGAGAAGCATCTATCAATTTCAACTTCAAATAAATCAATCAAACCTTTCCAAAATTATTTAAATCCTTTTTTTCCTAGGAAATTGCAAAAATGAGTCATTTTCCAAAAAAACTTATGCACCGATCAAGGGCTCTAGTATGCCATACAATCGATAATGTCATGGAAATGCTAGTTTTTTCTTTCTTTCTTTTTTTTGTTTGGAACAGCAACAAAATATATATATATATATATATATATATATATATATATAAGCAAAAAAAGAGATACACCAAGAGGACAAGAAGTTTACCTAAAACAAAAAAAGAAAACAAACAAGAAAAGAGAAACTAAAAACAAATAGCCCTCCAATCAGCTTTAAGCAAAAACAAAGGAATATGAACAAACTCCTTAGAGGAGTGAGCCCAAAAAGATCCCAAAAGCTGGACCTTATCCCACAAACCAAATAAAGGGGACTCCCTATCCTCAGAAATCCTAACATTCTTTCAAGTCAAAGAGCCCAAAATACTGCCAAGATAGCACAGCTCCAAATAACTCTTGCCTACGTACTAGACCTAAAACCCCAAAAATAAATCTCAAACATTCTTGAAAGACAAACTAGAAGAACCCACGTTCCACCACTTAGACTAAAAAGTCTTTGCCACAACCACAAAGTCATAGGGCAAAAAAGAAAGAGCTGGTCAATACTCTCCATTGTACCTTTATACATGACACACCACTGTGGGCATAAATAAAGGAAAGGTCTCCTTCTTTGAACCATCTCATTGGTATTAATCCTCTTGTGAACAACAGTCGAAGCAAAAACCTAGAATTTGAGTGGCACACAAGCTTTCCAAATCATAACTGAGGGAAGAAAAATGGGAATACTACGAAATTCGATCAATTTATCAAAATAAGATTTGCAAGAAAAAACTCCTAAGGAATTGGCAATCCAAATTCTCTTGTCTAAAATAAACTCTCTCAAGAAAACCCTCCAATAATAACAACAAAGCCAAGAGCTCCATACTTTCCCTATCATTGAGATCTCTGAAAAACTTGAAATCCCAACCAAGATGAATAGAATCAAATGAAACCATAGAAGAAATAGAAGCATTGTGAACCAAAGAAAGCCTATATAAGTGGGGAAACAAAAAAGAAAAAGAAGCTTCCCTTCTCCAATGATCTTCCCAAAAAAGTCTATCCCCCTTCCCAAACAAACAAGGAAATGAAATCCATAAAGCTATCCATACCCTACGAAATAAATTTCCAAGGACATCTAGCCGTCCTAAGGCTTGCAAGAGCATCCCATCCATTATGATGCAAAACCATAGTTCTAATTATAGCATGCCATAAAGAATTCCACTCTAAAGGAAACCTCCATAACCACTTAGCAGTTAGAGCAACATTTCTCTTCTCAATTATACCCAAAGCTAACCCCCCTTGAGATTTAGACCTAAAAACAACATTCCAACCAATCATATGGTCTTTCTTACCCTCCCCACTTCCTTCCCACAAAACGCCCCTCATTAACATTTCTAAAGAACAAACAACCTTGGAAGGGATCCTAAAAAGAGACCAATAATAATTAAGAATACTAGACAACTTACTAAACTAAAACTAATCTCCCTCCCCTAGGAATAAGAGCTCTCTTCCAACCATCCAATCTTTTCCTAACCCTATCAACAACTGAACGCTAAATAGACTCAGAATAAGGATTACCCCTAAAAGAAGACCCAAATAGATTAAAGACCACTCACCCACTGAACAACCAAGTTGCCCTGCTAACCATCGAATCTTGACACCCTAACAATTGATCCCCATAATCGCACTTTTACCTATGTTAACTTTAAGGCCCAAAACTAGCTCAAAAACATGTAAAATAGATTGAAAATTTAAGAATTTTTCATCATCCCCAGCCACGTGAAACAAAGTATCATCCGCAAATTGCAAATGAAAAACATGAACCCTATCTCTACCCACCTCAAAACCCTCAATTTATTTATGGAACCACTTCAAAGAGGCATCTTATATTAGAACCTGGCAAGAAAGCAGCCTTTTCAATCATTTGAACTAAGGCACTTCTAGGTAATAAAAAGCTCATGTAATGGTTCTTCTCATATCTAATGGCTTCTATTTCTTAATTTCTTTTGGTTAGACTTTATTTACTTTCTCCTTTTTTTTAGTTATATATTTTGTGTTATATTTGACAGGGGGCTCTTTTCTTCCTTTTTACCCCCTTTTTTCCTATGAATCTCAATTCATTTTTTTTAATTACCATGTTCTAAAAAGGTGAATAATTTTCTCTTTAGTGGTTTGATTGAAAACCACAAAAATTTACTCGAGGAAAGCTATGTGCAGCATAAGACTAAGTGCCTGCGTCCAACATCGTCATAGCATTTATTTTCAATTTTCATTTTTTCAAGTTTATTAGGTTCTAATTCCTTGCATTTGTTTCAGGTCTATTAGTTGGTGAGACTAGAGTACTAGACAGACAGACCTTTATTGCTCTCTTATTCTTTGTTAGAGTTATTATTTTTATTGTTTTATAGTGTTTATTATTCCTTTATTTCCTGAAGGGTAGTTTTGTACTTGGACTTATCTTTCTTATATAAAAACAATATGTCAGAAGGTGAAGGGTTATTGATTAAACCCTAAACCGTTCTTCATCTTCTCTTTTTCTCTCTTTCATATCTAACCTAACCCTAGTTTACAACTCAACTTGGTATCAGAGCCTCCTAATCGATTCTTGTGTGACAAATCTGAAAAATAGAAGAGGAGCACAGCAAGAAATCATAAACACAGACGTGCTGACATCATCAGAGTAGATGCTAACATGAACATATGACATCAGCAAGGTGAGTTGATCTCCCCAATCTGGTCAACTCACCTAGGGAAAATTTCTGGTGAAGTTTCATCGCGATCCGAGGTCGTTTGGTATGATTTTTGAATTTTCTTATATTCCTAGATTTTAGTGCAATTTTTTGAAACTCAAATTTTTGGGACTTTGGCTTGAGTTTGTTGCTTAAGGCAGTCTCTATGGGTGCCGACTAGGTGATTCTTGAGTGGATTTGGAGTTGTTTTGATGTTTGGATCACAATCGCTTGTCTTTTTATGTGATTTGAAGGGTCGACTGTGTGTTTATTGAAGTTTTGGCCTCTGTTATCATGTTTCCTGGTTTTGCTGCCTTGGTATGGTGATTGTAGCTTTGCTCTAAGTCATCTTGCTATGTAAAGAGGTCTGGTTATGTGATTTTCCATCAGATTGTTGATATTCTTGTGGGTTTCTCAAGTGTTTTGGGAGGTCTGCTATTTCTCAAGTCTATTATTGCTTCGTTGACTGATTTAAGGGTCTGTTGGTTTAGTTCTAGATCTAGTTTTGTTGTTTGAACCTTGTGTTGATGGCAGAAGAGAAATCCAGTACTAAGACGGAAGAAAAACTCCTGGTTTTTAATGTTAACAATGATTTGCCTAAATCTATCACTTCGAAGAAGTTGAATGGTTTAAATTACATGGCTTGGGCACATGCAGTTAGAGTTTATTTACGTGCTCATCGAAAGTTGAAGTATTTGACTAACAATCCTCCTAGTGTTAGTGATCCCACTTATGAAGATTGGATTTGCGAGGACTCTGCTATTATGGGACTGCTCTGGCATAGTATGGATCACAATATTGCTACAACCGTTGAATTTTGTGACTCCTCCAAGAAAATTTGGGACTCCATTGCAGATTCTTTTTTTCATTAGAGTAATGTTTCTCGTGTGTATGAGCTATATGAGAAAATTTCCATCACCAAACAGTCTGGAAAACCTTTAGCTGAGTATTATAACACACTTAAGAATTTATGGGATCAATTATTGCAGCATAGGCCTTTTACCATTGATTTAGAGTAGCAAAAGAAGCAATGGAAGGAGTTTATGATTGTTAGCTTATTATTTGGTTTGGACTCTGATCTTCGTGGCTTTAAAGATCAGATCCTTGCGAGTGAGACCTTGCCTACGGCTGCTAATGCCTATTCCCGGTTATTGCGTTCTTCCCTAGGACAGTATCCTCCCTTGCTTAGTTCTTCTGTTTCTTCTTCAAAGACTACTGCCTTGGTCTCTAACAGTGGAAGTCATGGCAGATTTCATGGTGGTTTCCGTAGTGGCCATGGAGGCCGTAATTTTCATGGTGGTTCTCGTGGTGGTGGTGGTCGCCTTAATGGACGTAGTGACAGGAAGTATAATTATTGTGGGGGGTACAAATCACATTGAACATTATTGCTTTCAGAAATATGGTAAGCCGAATTATGTGAATCAAGTTAGTCATGGTGTAGCACAGTCTCAGAGTATAGCACAATCACAACCCACATCTGTTGGATCTACATCCTCTAGTTCTGGCTCTCGTGATTTGTTCAATACTCAACTTGGCACGCTTCTCGTCCAACACCTACACACTGCAGTTCCTTCTCTACAACTTTCTTCCTCCTCTACTGCTACCTTAGCTAATTCAGGTAATATTGCATGTGTAGCAGCTTATCCCTCTTCATGGCAGTGCTAACAAAAATATATCTGGTGTATCATCTTGTTTTTCTAATTTAACACCTGTTAATCATCATGTCATGTTAGCTGATGGCTCTTCTCGGCCTATTCATGGACAAGGTGTTCTCCATCCCACCACCTCTCTCTTCTTACCTTCTAATCTTTATGTTCCTAATTTTCTATTTAATTTACTCTCTGTTAGTCAGTTGACAAAAGCCTTACAGTGTGAAATTGTTTTCACTCCTACTTCTTGTATTTTTCAAAACCTCAAGACCAAGAAGAAGGTTGGTTTGGGGCATGAGAAGGACGGTCTTTATCTTTTGGATCCTAGTGACTCCCTGTTTCTCAGTTCCTCTACTTTGTCTCTACAGTTTCTCCTCTTCAGTAGCATTTCCGCTTGGGTAATCCATTTTTTGGCTAAACTGAAGACAGCTACTCCTTATCGAGTCCCTTATCTAAATTAGAGTGTGAGGCCTATCAGCTAGGGAAGCATCATCGTAGTTCTTTTCCCAGTAGTAATCATGATTGTCAATCTGAGTCATTTGCTTTGGTTCATACAGATATTTGGGGTCCATCTCGTACTGCAACTTTAAGTGGTTTTCATTATTTTGTTGTTTTTGTTGATGATTATTCACGGATAACAGTTGTTTCTAATGAAAGAGAGGTCTAAATTGCTTAAAATTGTTCTTCAATTTTATAATGAAATTCTTATTCAATTTAATAAGCGGATAAAGATTTTTCGATCTGATAATGCATTAGAGTATACCTAAACCATTATGAATTCATTTTGCATTGATCAAGGTATTATTCATCAAACTAGTTGTGGCTGAGCGGAAACAACACCATTTAGTTGATATTGCTCGCACTTTAATGTTCAATATGAAGGTACCTAAACATTTTTGGGGTGGTACTGTTTTAACTGCTTGTTATCTCATTAATCGGATGCCTTCTACTGTTTTGGATCATAAGTCTCCTTTTCTCTTGTTTATCCTGCTCAACTTCCTTTCTCCCTCACTGCTCAGGTTTTTATTTGTATTGCTTTTGTTCATGTGCTTGATTTGGGTCAAGGTAAATTATATCTTCGAGCTCGAAAATGTGTCTTCCTTGGGTACTCCCGTACTCAAAAAGGCTATCATTATTACAGTCCTGATTTTCGTCACTACTTTGTGAGTGCTGATGTCACATTTTATGAGTCTACATCTTTCTTTCCCTCCCAAGGTGAGAATCTATTTTCTGATCTCATATCTTGTTGTGAGGGGAGCATTCTTTTCCCTCTCCTACTCTTCCGATGCCCATGTCTCCACCTGTGGTCACTTCTCCGATTTCCTCAGCTCCTAACCCTTCATTGCAGGTATACCACCGATCTCAAGATAGGCGTGTTATTTCTTATGGCCCTGTTCCTACGACTTCTCAGTCTGAGAATTCCTATTTTGCCTCCTCCTTTCTTGAGTACCGATGATTTACCTATTGCTCTACGTCAAAGTAAAAGGACTTGTACCCAACATCCTATTGCTCATTTCTTGTCTTATAATCATTTTTCACCTTGTTTGTAGTCTTTTGCTTGTTCCTTGTCTTCTATTTCTATTGCTTCATCTTATAAGCAGGCACTATCTTTTTCTGGTTGGAAACAAGCTATGGATGAGGAAATGAGCGCTCTTCACAAGAACCACACCTGAGAGCTTACTCCTCTTCCTCCAAGAAAACAGATAGTGGGTTGTCGTTGGGTTTATATTGTTAAGTATCTTCCTAATGGTTCTATTGAACACTTTAAAGCGCAGCAGGTTGCGAAAGGCTATATCCAAACCTATAGCGTTGACTACTTGAGACTTTTTCCCTGTTGCTCACCTAAACTCTGTTCGCATCTTACTCTTAGTGGCTGTTAATCATTCTTGGCCTTTGTATCAGCTTGATATCAAAAATGCATTCCTTCATGGTGATCTTCAGGAGGAAGTGTATATGGATCAATCCCCAAGATATGTTGTTGCTGAGAATGCTCATCTTGTATGTCGACTTAAGAAGGCCTTGTATGGCTTGAAACAGTCTCTTCGAGCTTGGTTTCATTGATTCAGTGCTGTTGTTCTTGAATATGGTTCCAACGTTCTATCTCTAATCATTCCGTCTTTGCTCGTCATTCCACTGCTAGCACCATTGTTTTGATTGGTTATGTGGATGACATTATTATTTCTGGGAGTGGATTCAACTAGCATTGCTGATTTGAAGCGTTATTTGAACCAGCAGTTTCATACTAAGGACTTGGGTGCTCTTCGATATTTTCTTGGGATTGAAGTTGCTTGGTCTTCTAGGGGTATTTATTTTTCCCAACGAAAATATGTCATTGACCTTTTGTCTAAAACATGCCTATGGACTCTACTGCAAAACCTGATAGTGAACAGGGTGATCTGTTTGTTGATGTTGGTCACTTTCGTCGGTTGGTTAGAAAGTTAATCTTACTGTTACTCGTCCTGACATTATTTATGCTGTTGGTGTCGTTAGTCAATACATGCATGCTCCTCGACACCCTTATTTTGATACTGTCTGTCATATTCTCCGTTATCTAAAGGGTACTCCTGGGAGAGGCTTGTTGTATAAACCCTCTACTTCTCTCTCTATCATTGGCTTTACTGATGCTGACGGGGCTAGTTCGCATTTTGATCGGCGGTCCACATCCGGTTATTGTACCTTTATTGGTGGAAATTTGGTTACTTAACGAAGTAAGAAGCAAAATGTTGTTGCTCGTTCTAGTGCCGAGGTTGAGTATCGAGCTATGGCTCATATGGCTTCTGAAATGTTGTGGATTCGTGCTCTCCTTCGTGACATTAGTATTGATGTTTTTGTTCCTCTGGAGATGTATTGTGATAATCAGGCTACTATTTTTATTGCTAATAATCCTATCTTTCATGAACGTACCAAGCATATTGAAGTGGATTGTCACTTTATTCGGGACTTGTTGCTTCGGAAGGAACTTATTACTCCATATGTTCGTTCGAGTGATCAGCTTGGTGATATCCTCATAAAGCCTCTTGCTCGTCAATCCTTCCAATAGTTGTCTTCTAAGCTGGGCATGTTTGATTTGTATGTTCCAGCTTGAGGGGGAGTGTTAAAGTTATTATTTTTATTGTTTTACAGTGTTTATTATTCCTTTATTTCCTGAAGGGTAGTTTTGTACTTGGACTTACCTTTTTTATATAAAAACAATATGTTAGAAGGTGAAGGGTTATTGATTAAACCCTAAACCTTTCTTCTTCATCTTCTTCTCTTTTTCTCTCTCTCATATCTAACCTAAACCCTAGTTTACAACTCAACTTCCTTGTAATATATATTGTAGAACGATATCCTGTTTTCTAGAACCAACACTAGATAATGACCATTTTATTGTCATGAAATTACTTTACATACAATTACTATTCATCTCTCGGACATCGCCCGGGGTTTCCAATAGTAACATGATATAGATGACCAAAAGAGAAATATACGGCTGGAATTCTCAAATCCAACATAACTACATATATGTCAGGCTATAGTATCCAATCTATGTAGTATCCCCAAAACAACAGAAATCACACAAAAGCACAAAAATAAAAATAAAATGAAAGTTCTAATTACAACTCCTAAATCTCAAAGCCAAAACCAAAAAAAGAGACCGATGCTGCCAGCTAATCACCAAGCAACCCTCCATTTCACTGACAATGCATCAAAGGGTAGATAGTTAAGGCACTTAAAGATGGAAGAAGCCCTAGATTCTTCTAATCTATATACAGCAGAAGGAGAACCATGGAAGACCCTTATGGCATGAAGGAAAGGATCAATTTATAAAAGTCACATCAACAATTGACAACAGTACAAAAAGTAACACCATGACATTATAAAACTGACCTCAACACATGAACACCATCTGGGTCCTATTGCAAAGAAGTATAAAAAATCCAACCCTGTATGAAAACGATTGATTAGGAAAATGAGATCATTTATTCATAAACTCAAATTCGGCAAAAGGAATTAGACTATATGGAGAACCAAAAAAACATTAAGTAAAGCAGCCATCCTCATTTACAGTGACAGAATAACCACGTCTACAGCATGGACCTTGGTAACCAGCGAGTGAAACTACTTTTTCAAAAGAAAGGAAAAAACTCCGAACAGAGAATAGAGAGAGCGCATAAGAAAAGCTTTTTTCAAATGAATAAAATAAATAAAAAATCTACTTCTGTTTTTTGTTTTTTTTATGACCATCATCCAAAAAAAAGTATTAAATTTTAAGAATTTGTTTTTATTAGCATCAAGACAGAGGCTAAAGTTGATCACTTCAACTTTACTCTCACATGATCCAATCAGAAGGGTGTATCATCCCCTGCCAAGAGAGAAACTGCTAGTGTGTGTCATATAACCTTGGCTTAGTTGAGTGATTCTTTCGTTTAATTGGTATCCAAAAGAAGACGAAACACAAGTTTTCCAATTTTTTATACTTTCTCAAAAACCAAACAGAATGTAAAGTAATCAATAGATTAAATTTAAAACCTCTAATAACCACTGTACCTAAAGCCTTGAATTGATTAACTTGAAATAACGGATTTGAGATCCTCTACATCCCTATACTCATTCCAAAATAAGTAGATTGATTCAACAGAACAAAACAAACCAATATTTGAGAAGAAAATCAAAATATTGAACCTTTTAGTTGAATTCCCTTACCTCACAAGCCGAAATCCAATCATGAGAAGAAAATTCCCAAAAAAGTAGCCGGGATTAGATAGCAGAGAATGCATCCATGGTGTAACGGACTCCCAAAAAATATACACAGCTCAAATCCAAAGCCATAACCCTACCTAAAATAGCAGCACCAGAGAAAAGCATTGAAGCATAAAAAAATTGAACATAAAAAATAATAATAATAAATAATAATAATAATAATAATTTGTTCGAGTACCTTCTAGAACTAAACCTTAGCCAAGGTCTTGAAATACTAAACGTTCTTCTCTTCTAGAAATTAAGAGGACACTGAAGCTCCCTTCTTCTATGGAGTTGCCCACCTCAACCCCCGATCCCAACCTCTCCATCAAATCCCCATTTTGTCTCTATCTAACCCCTAATTTTCAGTCTTTTTTATAATAATAAATATAAATAAATAAATAAATAAAAAAGTGGAGATTTTCCCATGAATTTGATCTCCAAAGATAAGCCATTAATGATTTTACCAGTGCAGGAGTAGGTTCACCGATGGTGACTTGCATGGATTCATAGATGATTTTTCATCAAATCTTATGGATCTCATTTCATATGCTTGTGTTCTTCTTTTTGGGTAATACCCCTTTTGTGTTTCTTCATTTTAATCTCTTTTTCTCATGGAATCAAATGCCCCTACCACCCACTTCTCATCTCTCTTCTTCTGAACAAACAATACCACCGACCTTGACTGGATTTTGTAGAACTCCTCAAAACGAATCGTTTGGCATTTCACTAAAAATCAAATTCCCACCCAAATCTTCCCCAACCTCACTCCTATAGAAAATTACAACTTTCACACATCACAAATTCCATTAGAAATCTTCATGAACATTTCCAGTCTTTGATCCCCGTCGAACAACCACCATGAACACTTGTAGGGTACAACATAAATACTGCCAAATTATCAAATAAAATAAATCACTTAGAAGTAGCTCAAAAATAGTGGGAATCAACTACAATGAATTTACAAGAATTGATACATTATTGAAAAAAATAAATAAATAAAAGAAAAAAAGAAAATTGACCCTATATAATCACCAAATGCGACTGACGAACAATCTCCAAACAACATATGCAGCGGAACTAGCTAATACAACTCAATGGTAGTTGACATCTAAATATATGTGCACATGTGTGATTAGCTTCCCTGACATTCAATTTCATGCATAAGCAACCAAATAGAAAGCTTCAAAGAGCAAAAATAAATAAATAAAATAAAAATGCCTACAAATGCCTACCAATATCAATGGGTAGAAGGAGTAAACTATCGAGAACTAGGGGTGCAAATCGGTCCAAAATACGTCCCGAATTGGTACCGAATTGGTCCCGAATTCAAATGGAAAAGACCATTTTCGTATAATCAATACTAGTTATTCCAATCCGATATCAAACCGATATCTGGTTTCTTAAAACCATATTTACTATTTAGGTTGTTGACATAGTGAAGCATGTTTTAAATAGATTATGTGTTTTAATGATTATTGCATTTTACATATTTTAAGTATGAAGTTTATATTCTCATCTTCCCGTAGCTAGGTATAGTTATAGTTGTAGAATTTACATGTTTATCATATTTTGTTTGATATAAAAAAAAAAAAAAAAAAAAAAAAAAAAAAAAAAAGAAAGCTTAAGGTCCTGTACTACTATGCGGTAGTTTTGTTAATGGTATCAGAGCTTCAGTAGTTTGTTAATAACTTTTTATTGTAATCTGTTTGAGCCTGTTGTTAGTTTATTTATTCTTGTTTCTTTGTTAAGTGTTTTAATTGTTAGTTAAAGTTATTTTTATTTATCTATAAACCTTAAGACAACTTTGATTAGGGAGTACCGAGGCCTTGACTTTGTTGAAAGGTAGCCAGTTGAGCTTGTATCCTTTCGTTTGAGTCGGCAACTTTGTAGGAAAACCTAGTCATGGAAGATTTAGGGTGCGTAGGTAAGAAAAATAATCAGACTAATGATTATAAACATTTAGCACATGTACAAGATAAAGATGCTAATGTAGGCAATATTAGCAGAACGTTAAATTATGTTGTAGATAATCTATCTGGTATGTTTAGTAAATTAGTAAATATTGAGAAAAATCAAGAAAAAATATATGATAAAGTTAATATGTTAAGTGAAATCCAAAATATAGACCTAAAGGATGAAACAAAAAGTTTAATCCAAAGTCTAGAAAATAATCTGAAAAATAATTCAGATAATTTACTTGTTCTAAAAGAAAATACTTGTGAAGAAATTCCAAGATTATATTTTGGAACTGAAATAATGATGTTTAAAACTGATAAACATCGAAAAGACTTTGAAGCCATCAAAGAAATTTTAGAATATTGGAAAACCCGATATATAAAAGAAGAAAATTACGATGAACGTAATAAACTTCTAAAACAAATGCAAGATTTATATTCAGCAAATGAAAAATTAATGACTGAATATAATTATGACTTAGCCCTTCAACTAGAAGAGTCAAGTGAATCAGATAAAGAATCTGATATAACTTTCATGCCAAACAGTGTTCAAGAAGAAAGTTCAGAAGATGACGAGCCAGAACCAGAAGGTAGAAAATTTGGCCTGTCATCAAGTGATAATAATACTGGAAGTACAAGTAGTACTTCAGTTGATAAAGAAATAATCATTGAAAAAGAAAACAATGATGACACAAACAATAATAATGACCCTCAAGACTCTAAAAAAAGAAAAGAGATTGAGACGGATGAAGGAGAAAAACTAATTCCTAGAGGTCAAAGGTATAATTTTGAATCACCTATATTTGATATCTATGATGATGATGATGATGACCCGATGCAAATTGAAGATTTAAAACCTTTAAAAGATGAAGGTTCTACATCAGAACCTGCACCTACAACAAGTATAAGGACTGATTTAAACAAAATCAATGTCACTACAGGAGGTGTTTATCTCGACTTAAAAAATGTCGAATTTAAAAATTATGATCAAGCATTAAGAGAATGGGCACAATCAATGTCTATTGTCATAAACACATATAAAAGCAGTTGGTCTAAAGAAAGATTTTTAGACTACATCTGTGCAACTCTCCAAGGAGATTGCTTAAACTTCCTTAGAAGATGGGAAGCCTCTGATGAAGGTAAACATGAAAAAGCAAGTTTACTTAATGAATTTAATTCATTTGATAAAATATTAAATGAATTTGCACAAATTCTAAGAAAAGAATTTTGTGGAATTAAATTTGAAGAACAGGAAGAAATTTACAATGAGTATATGCTAACAAAATGCAGAATATGCAATATTTGTGAATTTAAATCCTTTGCAAAATTTTATCAGGAATATTACCATAAACTTAACCCACCAAAAACTGAGTTTTGGTTAAGTCAATTTTTCCATAAGTTACCCTCACCATGGGATGAACTTTGTAATGATGGATATAAAGAATTCTTGAGTAGTTCTAATGGTGGAAAAGACATGTTAGGAGCAAGAATTCAATATGCTGAAAGAATTATAACTAAACACTGCATAACACAAAAAGCTGTTAAGCAAGTGAAAAATCAACTTAATGATAAGTGTTGTAGCAAAGTAATGCGACAACAATGGGAATTTGGTTGTAAAAAATCAACCCCTTATAAGAAAAAGAGAAAATTTAGAAAATATAAATTTGTCAAATGGAAAGGTAAAAAACCTAACCCTAATAAAAAATATGTCAAAAAAAGAAATAAAAATCGAAACACTACGTTTAGAAGAAAATCTAAATGTAAATGTTATATCTGTAATGAAGAAGGTCATATAGCACCACAATGCCCTAAGAAAGGAAAGAGTGGTAGACAAATGATAAAATTCCTAGAAGAAAAACAACTAGAAATTTTAGTTGGAGAAGAAGTCTCTGACAATGATTCAATTATATATGAGGTTCAATCAGAATCTGAAACTGAAAGTGAAAGTGAAGATGAATCAGACATGATATTCATGATGTCTGAAAGAAATAAAAATAAAGAAATTTTTGAAGCAATTCCAAACGAGGAATTACAACTCATAAAATTAGGAGATGTCATAGGTGAAGAAGCATCTATAGACGAATCTAATTTTGAAAAATTTAATAAAATCAAAGAAGTTAAAAAAGAAGAGCTTTACCAAATATCAAAATTTAATATTTGGCAAGCAAGATTATTTGAGCAATTTAGTGGAAATACATCTGCTAAAGCTACTGAGGATGAATCGATAGAAATCCCTCTATTCGATAAAAACAAAATTAAAAGACTTAAACAAAAGCATCCAAAGATTCGATACATACATATCGGAATAATTCAAATTGAAATCACAGCTCTATTTAGAGTAGGATTAGACACTCCTATTCTAGTAGTAGTCTTGGATAAAAGATTTGAAGATCCTATTAAAGCACTAATAGGTGGAATACAATCAAATCTTGTTTATGGACAAGTCTGGTTTAAAATAAAACCAAATTATTTTATATCAATTGAAGATCCAAATATTTGTGACACGATAAAAATTCGTATCCAAACTAAAGGAATTGATATGAAGAAAAATAGTTACAATTTATCAGTTCAGTGGAAAGCAATCCATGAACTAACAAATTTTACTAAAACTTCAATTAAAGAAATTGATAGAAATATGATCGAATTATTCGAGCCACGAGTATTCGATACTGAAATCCAACCAAGATTAATAAATTGGAAAGATTTGGAGATACCAAGAAATTGGTTAATAAAAGAATTTACAGAAAATCCTAAGCCAAAATTCTATAGACCAATAGAATTCCAAGCATCAGGAAATAATCTTTATTTCACTGATAATCGCCGGAATAATATAAAATTATTAGACGATGGATCAACATCAACATCTAAAACAGATGAACAAGATGAAAAGGGAAAAGCAATTGCAATAAAAAATGTGCAAATACCCATACTTCCAGGTACAACCTACCTTGAAGAACAAAAATCTGTAGTATTTCAACAGATTAAAATTGATGGAAAATATCCAGAACAACTAATCTTTAGCTACCAACAAGGTAAGAAAAGATATATGTATGTTCTAGGAAAATTTAATTTTAAAAACTATAAACCATATGTTTTATCTATCTTACTTGATACCGGAGCAACAACCAGTGCTGCTAGGTATAATGCATTACCTGAGCATTTATGGATTAAAATGAAAAATCCAATATCTGCAAGAGGTATTGATGGTAATGAAACTTTAATTATTCTCAAAGCTAAAAATGTTACGCTTTGGTTAGGAGATAAAAAATTCTCTATCCTTAAAATACTTTGTTTCCCAGATATGCATGGTGATGTAATATTAGGAAATAATTTCATTGAAAATTATATGCCTTTTATTGTCAATCGTGACCATGTTATTCTAACTTGTAAACAAGAACCTGTTAGAATTCCTCTTTTACAACATCATAAACATGTTTGTGAAAAAGGATTTGCGCCAGTCAAGCGTGGTGAAATGACACCAATAATCAAATCTTTAGATGAAAAACATTGGATTTATAAAAAATTACATCCAAACTTTTCTGAAGACCCATTAAAACTTTGGGAAAAATCTCCAAGGTTTTGTGAATTAAAACTCATTGATTCTAATAAAATAATTAGAGTTAAACCAATGGTCTATACTAAAAAAGATATAGATGAATTTGAAATTCAACTCGAAGAATTACTTAAGAAAGGATTAATTGAAGAAACAAGAAGTCAACATTCTAGTCCCGCCTTTATGGTAATGAACCATAATGAGATAAAACGAGGAAAAGCTAGAATGGTAATTAATTATAAAAGATTAAATCAAAATCTTGAATTTGATGGATACTTTATTCCTAGAAAAGATGTTCTAGTTAAACAGACTATGAACTCTAAATGGTTTAGCAAATTTGATTGCAAATCAGGCTTTTGGCAAGTAAAGCTCACAGATGAGTCAAAACCATTGACTGCATTTAGTGCACCATATGGACATTACCAATGGACGGTTATGCCATTTGGAATTTGTAATGCACCACAAATATTTCAGAGATGGATGGACAACATGTTCAAACATCTTCATAAATTTTGTTTAGTATATATTGATGATGTTTTAGTATTCTCTAAAACCAGAGAAGAACATAAAAAGCATCTTGAAATTGTTTCAGATATATTCTTAAAACATGGAATAATATTAAGTCCTAAAAAGATGGAAATAGAAAAAGAAGAGATTGAATATTTAGGAGTAATTCTAAACCAAACAGGTATGCAACTCCAAAATCATATTATTGTTAAAATAAGAGATTTTCCAAATGAGATAACAACTCTCAAAGAACTGCAGAGTTTTTTAGGTTTATTAAATTATGGAAGAAAATTCGTAAAGAATTTATCTAAAAAGGAAAAACCTTTAATTGAAAAACTTAAGAATATTCCTAAAAAAGGAAATTCAGATATAAAAATAGAATGGACTAAAAAAGATTCAGATTTAGTTCAAGAAATTAAAAATATGTTTAAAGATACCCCAAAGGTTTATTTTCCAAAAGAAAATGACCAATTAATTCTAGAAACCGATGCTAGTGATGAGTTTTGGGGAGCAGTATTAAAAGCAATCCCAGAAAATTCTAAACAAGAAGAAATCTGTGGATATGATTCAGGAAAATTTAAACCTAATGAAATAAAATACATAACTTATGAAAAAGAGTTATTAGCCATAAAAAATGGAATAAAAAGATTTCATATTTATTTGGCACCTGTTAAATTTTTAATTCGTACTGATAACAAATCAGTTAGAGATTTTATTAAATCCAAAAAAGGAGAAGAAAATGCGAGACGAGTAAGATGGTATAATTTTATTTGTCAATATACTTTTGATATAATACATATTAAAGGTACTAACAATTTTCTTGCTGATTATCTGTCCAGAAGTTACAATGAATAATCAGAATCCGGACAGAGGGAAAAAGCCCTCAAATTCTCAAGGAAAGAATTATGGGAAACCATCCCGATTCTACAAAGGCGAAGGAAGCTCAAACCAGAGCAGCTTTCCTAGACTTCCTCAGATCATGGGTAACCAACCCAATGTTCCAGTTTATGTGATGCCAGTCAGCTATAAACAAATGGCTGAAATGTCTCAAAACTTTAACCAAATGAATTTTCAGAATCATCCTGAAACAAATCAGGAGATAAAAGATTTTTATAACCCCGGTTTAAATCCAAAAACCTATCATCTTTTAAATAATATTTGGAAAACTCATTGCTTAAACCACAAAGCTGAGTTTAGAAGAAATATGTCCCAACTTGCTGAATTCTTGAAAACACAAGAAGATAAGCAAACTTTTATTCATTCTGAATTTGCCAAGTTCATTAAACAAGTGGATTGGCTTGAAGATTTTTCTGAAGAAAAAATTACTACTATTGTTAATTTGATGAATTTTACTGAACAACAGGAAAATTCATACCTTAATAAAGCTTTAAGGATTTGTTTATTCAATAAAGCTAAAACAGCTTTACCAAAAGAAATATTTTCTGATATTAATGATCGTATTGAAAACAATGAGATTAAACCTCTTCTCATTGAATTTGCTGAAAATATTTATTTGGAAAAAGAAATTCCAAAGTTAAAATTTTTCATAAACCATGAGCTTTGGAGTATGGAAGCAATTGGTTGGGGAGCCGTCGGAACAATCATCTTCGACTCCTTGGTATCCACTGCATTTGTTGACTTTCCCGCAATGATCAAAACAATGATCTATAATGTGGTAAAACACTACAAATGGAGTAGATATTTGAAATTCAAAATTTTTAGTCATGCAGGATGGCGACAGAGAGAACTGTTTTTTCAACCATATCAAATCTGGAGCCTAGAACTTGCAACTGATCAAGATCTCATAAAAAATGACGATCTTAAATTTTTGGATAAAGCAGAAAATCTTGATTTATCCTCTTATTATATAGATAATTATATTGCTCTAAAAAGAGAAGCACAAAACATCCACAACTATCGCTCCTACAAATTCATGATCAGCGATGGAAGAAGATTGTTTTGCACAAATCTGATTACTTCTTATGTGGAGACAGTTGCTCAAAGAATGGCAGCTGATGAGTTTCTTAATGATATTATCCATGGCCATGTTACCGGTCCTATTGAATTAACAATGGATGCGGAAGAGCTGGTGGGCGCACAAGATTATTATGAAAATATTGTTAGCCATAATCAAGAAGATAATGGTGACAGTTTCTGGAATTCTCTCGATGAAGAGACACTTCACAATATCGAGAACATGATGGAAGGATAGGGCCAGCCAGGCAACATCCAGAAATTCTGCAGAATTGGACACGTATAACAAATACGTCCAATATTCTACAACTAAAGGACATGACGTGATATGCAGCATTCATTTAGCCTGACTCTTTTAAAAGAAGACAAAGACTTTTTGAAGGCTTAGTCACAATCCCTGACAGAATCACGTGATACGGTGAAGGAAGGAAGAACCTAGCCTCACTTTTCTATTTCAAAGTCAAAAAGTGTACAGTGTAAAGCATGTAACATGTTTTTAATAGGGTTGTTGGGTAGTTGAATGTAATTATTGTACTTTTGATTCTTATCTTTAGTTTTTGTGTTGAGTTTAAGTCCGGGCTTGAAGTCCGAAGTTTGTCTATAAATAGATGAGTCCTTCATTTGCATAGGCAGAGTTCTCAGAGAGTTTTAGTGAGAAAGAGTCTGTATAGAGAGAGAGCTTTGCTAAAGAAGAACTATTTGTAAGTTTTCTTTATTCTTGTATATCTTTTGTAATTATTAATAAAATGTAAGGTATTTTTGTAAATATCGTATTTTTGTCTTTATACGTATTTTGTATAGCTGGTAACAGCTATACAAAATACGTATAAAGACAAAAATACGATATTTACAAAAATACCTTACATTTTATTAATAATTACAAAAGATATACAAGAATAAAGAAAACTTACAAATAGTTCTTCTTTAGCAAAGCTCTCTCTCTATACAGACTCTTTCTCACTAAAACTCTCTGAGAACTCTGCCTATGCAAATGAAGGACTCATCTATTTATAGACAAACTTCGGACTTCAAGCCCGGACTTAAACTCAACACAAAAACTAAAGATAAGAATCAAAAGTACAATAATTACATTCAACTACCCAACAACCCTATTAAAAACATGTTACATGCTTTACACTGTACACTTTTTGACTTTGAAATAGAAAAGTGAGGCTAGGTTCTTCCTTCCTTCACCGTATCACGTGATTCTGTCAGGGATTGTGACTAAGCCTTCAAAAAGTCTTTGTCTTCTTTTAAAAGAGTCAGGCTAAATGAATGCTGCATATCACGTCATGTCCTTTAGTTGTAGAATATTGGACGTATTTGTTATACGTGTCCAATTCTGCAGAATTTCTGGATGTTGCCTGGCTGGCCCTATCCTTCCATCATGTTCTCGATATTGTGAAGTGTCTCTTCATCGAGAGAATTCCAGAAACTGTCACCATTATCTTCTTGATTATGGCTAACAATATTTTCATAATAATCTTGTGCGCCCACCAGCTCTTCCGCATCCATTGTTAATTCAATAGGACCGGTAACATGGCCATGGATAATATCATTAAGAAACTCATCAGCTGCCATTCTTTGAGCAACTGTCTCCACATAAGAAGTAATCAGATTTGTGCAAAACAATCTTCTTCCATCGCTGATCATGAATTTGTAGGAGCGATAGTTGTGGATGTTTTGTGCTTCTCTTTTTAGAGCAATATAATTATCTATATAATAAGAGGATAAATCAAGATTTTCTGCTTTATCCAAAAATTTAAGATCGTCATTTTTTATGAGATCTTGATCAGTTGCAAGTTCTAGGCTCCAGATTTGATATGGTTGAAAAAACAGTTCTCTCTGTCGCCATCCTGCATGACTAAAAATTTTGAATTTCAAATATCTACTCCATTTGTAGTGTTTTACCACATTATAGATCATTGTTTTGATCATTGCGGGAAAGTCAACAAATGCAGTGGATACCAAGGAGTCGAAGATGATTGTTCCGACGGCTCCCCAACCAATTGCTTCCATACTCCAAAGCTCATGGTTTATGAAAAATTTTAACTTTGGAATTTCTTTTTCCAAATAAATATTTTCAGCAAATTCAATGAGAAGAGGTTTAATCTCATTGTTTTCAATACGATCATTAATATCAGAAAATATTTCTTTTGGTAAAGCTGTTTTAGCTTTATTGAATAAACAAATCCTTAAAGCTTTATTAAGGTATGAATTTTCCTGTTGTTCAGTAAAATTCATCAAATTAACAATAGTAGTAATTTTTTCTTCAGAAAAATCTTCAAGCCAATCCACTTGTTTAATGAACTTGGCAAATTCAGAATGAATAAAAGTTTGCTTATCTTCTTGTGTTTTCAAGAATTCAGCAAGTTGGGACATATTTCTTCTAAACTCAGCTTTGTGGTTTAAGCAATGAGTTTTCCAAATATTATTTAAAAGATGATAGGTTTTTGGATTTAAACCGGGGTTATAAAAATCTTTTATCTCCTGATTTGTTTCAGGATGATTCTGAAAATTCATTTGGTTAAAGTTTTGAGACATTTCAGCCATTTGTTTATAGCTGACTGGCATCACATAAACTGAAACATTGGGTTGGTTACCCATGATCTGAGGAAGTCTAGGAAAGCTGCTCTGGTTTGAGCTTCCTTCGCCTTTGTAGAATCGGGATGGTTTCCCATAATTCTTTCCTTGAGAATTTGAGGGCTTTTTCCCTCTGTCCGGATTCTGATTATTCATTGTAACTTCTGGACAGATAATCAGCAAGAAAATTGTTAGTACCTTTAATATGTATTATATCAAAAGTATATTGACAAATAAAATTATACCATCTTACTCGTCTCGCATTTTCTTCTCCTTTTTTGGATTTAATAAAATCTCTAACTGATTTGTTATCAGTACGAATTAAAAATTTAACAGGTGCCAAATAAATATGAAATCTTTTTATTCCATTTTTTATGGCTAATAACTCTTTTTCATAAGTTATGTATTTTATTTCATTAGGTTTAAATTTTCCTGAATCATATCCACAGATTTCTTCTTGTTTAGAATTTTCTGGGATTGCTTTTAATACTGCTCCCCAAAACTCATCACTAGCATCGGTTTCTAGAATTAATTGGTCATTTTCTTTTGGAAAATAAACCTTTGGGGTATCTTTAAACATATTTTTAATTTCTTGAACTAAATCTGAATCTTTTTTAGTCCATTCTATTTTTATATCTGAATTTCCTTTTTTAGGAATATTCTTAAGTTTTTCAATTAAAGGTTTTTCCTTTTTAGATAAATTCTTTACGAATTTTCTTCCATAATTTAATAAACCTAAAAAACTCTGCAGTTCTTTGAGAGTTGTTATCTCATTTGGAAAATCTCTTATTTTAACAATAATATGATTTTGGAGTTGCATACCTGTTTGGTTTAGAATTACTCCTAAATATTCAATCTCTTCTTTTTCTATTTCCATCTTTTTAGGACTCAATATTATTCCATGTTTTAAGAATATATCTGAAACAATTTCAAGATGCTTTTTATGTTCTTCTCTGGTTTTAGAGAATACTAAAACATCATCAATATATACTAAACAAAATTTATGAAGATGTTTGAACATGTTGTCCATCCATCTCTGAAATATTTGTGGTGCATTACAAATTCCAAATGGCATAACCGTCCATTGGTAATGTCCATATGGTGCACTAAATGCAGTCAATGGTTTTGACTCATCTGTGAGCTTTACTTGCCAAAAGCCTGATTTGCAATCAAATTTGCTAAACCATTTAGAGTTCATAGTCTGTTTAACTAGAACATCTTTTCTAGGAATAAAGTATCCATCAAATTCAAGATTTTGATTTAATCTTTTATAATTAATTACCATTCTAGCTTTTCCTCGTTTTATCTCATTATGGTTCATTACCATAAAGGCGGGACTAGAATGTTGACTTCTTGTTTCTTCAATTAATCCTTTCTTAAGTAATTCTTCGAGTTGAATTTCAAATTCATCTATATCTTTTTTAGTATAGACCATTGGTTTAACTCTAATTATTTTATTAGAATCAATGAGTTTTAATTCACAAAACCTTGGAGATTTTTCCCAAAGTTTTAATGGGTCTTCAGAAAAGTTTGGATGTAATTTTTTATAAATCCAATGTTTTTCATCTAAAGATTTGATTATTGGTGTCATTTCACCACGCTTGACTGGCGCAAATCCTTTTTCACAAACATGTTTATGATGTTGTAAAAGATGAATTCTAACAGGTTCTTGTTTACAAGTTAGAATAACATGGTCACGATTGACAATAAAAGGCATATAATTTTCAATGAAATTATTTCCTAATATTACATCACCATGCATATCTGGGAAACAAAGTATTTTAGGGATAGAGAATTTTTTATCTCCTAACCAAAGCGTAACATTTTTAGCTTTGAGAATAATTAAAGTTTCATTACCATCAATACCTCTTGCAGATATTGGATTTTTCATTTTAATCCATAAATGCTCAGGTAATGCATTATACCTAGCAGCACTGGTTGTTGCTCCGGTATCAAGTAAGATAGATAAAACATATGGTTTATAGTTTTTAAAATTAAATTTTCCTAGAACATACATATATCTTTTCTTACCTTGTTGGTAGCTAAAGATTAGTTGTTCTGGATATTTTCCATCAATTTTAATCTGTTGAAATACTACAGATTTTTGTTCTTCAAGGTAGGTTGTACCTGGAAGTATGGGTATTTGCACATTTTTTATTGCAATTGCTTTTCCCTTTTCATCTTGTTCATCTGTTTTAGATGTTGATGTTGATCCATCGTCTAATAATTTTATATTATTCCGGCGATTATCAGTGAAATAAAGATTATTTCCTGATGCTTGGAATTCTATTGGTCTATAGAATTTTGGCTTAGGATTTTCTGTAAATTCTTTTATTAACCAATTTCTTGGTATCTCCAAATCTTTCCAATTTATTAATCTTGGTTGGATTTCAGTATCGAATACTCGTGGCTCGAATAATTCGATCATATTTCTATCAATTTCTTTAATTGAAGTTTTAGTAAAATTTGTTAGTTCATGGATTGCTTTCCACTGAACTGATAAATTGTAACTATTTTTCTTCATATCAATTCCTTTAGTTTGGATACGAATTTTTATCGTGTCACAAATATTTGGATCTTCAATTGATATAAAATAATTTGGTTTTATTTTAAACCAGACTTGTCCATAAACAAGATTTGATTGTATTCCACCTATTAGTGCTTTAATAGGATCTTCAAATCTTTTATCCAAGACTACTACTAGAATAGGAGTGTCTAATCCTACTCTAAATAGAGCTGTGATTTCAATTTGAATTATTCCGATATGTATGTATCGAATCTTTGGATGCTTTTGTTTAAGTCTTTTAATTTTGTTTTTATCGAATAGAGGGATTTCTATCGATTCATCCTCAGTAGCTTTAGCAGATGTATTTCCACTAAATTGCTCAAATAATCTTGCTTGCCAAATATTAAATTTTGATATTTGGTAAAGCTCTTCTTTTTTAACTTCTTTGATTTTATTAAATTTTTCAAAATTAGATTCGTCTATAGATGCTTCTTCACCTATGACATCTCCTAATTTTATGAGTTGTAATTTCTCGTTTGGAATTGCTTCAAAAATTTCTTTATTTTTATTTCTTTCAGACATCATGAATATCATGTCTGATTCATCTTCACTTTCACTTTCAGTTTCAGATTCTGATTGAACCTCATATATAATTGAATCATTGTCAGAGACTTCTTCTCCAACTAAAATTTCTAGTTGTTTTTCTTCTAGGAATTTTATCATTTGTCTACCACTCTTTCCTTTCTTAGGGCATTGTGGTGCTATATGACCTTCTTCATTACAGATATAACATTTACATTTAGATTTTCTTCTAAACGTAGTGTTTCGATTTTTATTTCTTTTTTTGACATATTTTTTATTAGGGTTAGGTTTTTTACCTTTCCATTTGACAAATTTATATTTTCTAAATTTTCTCTTTTTCTTATAAGGGGTTGATTTTTTACAACCAAATTCCCATTGTTGTCGCATTACTTTGCTACAACACTTATCATTAAGTTGATTTTTCACTTACTTAACAGCTTTTTGTGTTATGCAGTGTTTAGTTATAATTCTTTCAGCATATTGAATTCTTGCTCCTAACGTGTCTTTTCCACCATTAGAACTACTCAAGAATTCTTTATATCCATCATTACAAAGTTCATCCCATGGTGAGGGTAACTTATGGAAAAATTGACTTAACCAAAACTCAGTTTTTGGTGGGTTAAGTTTATGGTAATATTCCTGATAAAATTTTGCAAAGGATTTAAATTCACAAATATTGCATATTCTGCATTTTGTTAGCATATACTCATTGTAAATTTCTTCCTATTCTTCAAATTTAATTCCACAAAATTCTTTTCTTAGAATTTGTGCAAATTCATTTAATATTTTATCAAATGAATTAAATTCATTAAGTAAACTTGCTTTTTCATGTTTACCTTCATCAGAGGCTTCCCATCTTCTAAGGAAGTTTAAGCAATCTCCTTGGAGAGTTGCACAGATGTAGTCTAAAAATCTTTCTTTAGACCAACTGCTTTTATATGTGTTTATGACAATAGACATTGATTGTGCCCATTCTCTTAATGCTTGATCATAATTTTTAAATTCGACATTTTTTAAGTCGAGATAAACACCTCCTGTAGTGACATTGATTTTGTTTAAATCAGTCCTTATACTTGTTGTAGGTGCAGGTTCTGATGTAGAACCTTCATCTTTTAAAGGTTTTAAATCTTCAATTTGCATCGGGTCATCATCATCATCATCATAGATATCAAATATAGGTGATTCAAAATTATACCTTTGACCTCTAGGAATTAGTTTTTCTCCTTCATCCGTCTCAATCTCTTTTCTTTTTTTAGAGTCTTGAGGGTCATTATTATTGTTTGTGTCATCATTGTTTTCTTTTTCAATGATTATTTCTTCATCAACTGAAGTACTACTTGTACTTCCAGTATTATTATCACTTGATGACAGGCCAAATTTTCTACCTTCTGGTTCTGGCTCGTCATCTTCTGAACTTTCTTCTTGAACACTGTTTGGCATGAAAGTTATATCAGATTCTTTATCTGATTCACTTGACTCTTCTAGTTGAAGGGCTAAGTCATAATTATATTCAGTCATTAATTTTTCATTTGCTGAATATAAATCTTGCATTTGTTTTAGAAGTTTATTACGTTCATCGTAATTTTCTTCTTTTATATATCGGGTTTTCCAATATTCTAAAATTTCTTTGATGGCTTCAAAGTCTTTTCGATGTTTATTAGTTTTAAACATCATTATTTCAGTTCCAAAATATAATCTTGGAATTTCTTCACAAGTATTTTCTTTTAGAACAAGTAAATTATCTGAATTATTTTTCAGATTATTTTCTAGACTTTGGATTAAACTTTTTGTTTCATCCTTTAGGTCTATATTTTGGATTTCACTTAACATATTAACTTTATCATATATTTTTTCTTGATTTTTCTCAATATTTACTAATTTACTAAACATACCAGATAGATTATCTACAACATAATTTAACGTTCTGCTAATATTGCCTACATTAGCATCTTTATCTTGTACATGTGCTAAATGTTTATAATCATTAGTCTGATTATTTTTCTTACCTACGCACCCTAAATCTTCCATGACTAGGTTTTCCTACAAAGTTGCCGACTCAAACGAAAGGATACAAGCTCAACTGGCTACCTTTCAACAAAGTCAAGGCCTCGGTACTCCCTAATCAAAGTTGTCTTAAGGTTTATAGATAAATAAAAATAACTTTAACTAACAATTAAAACACTTAACAAAGAAACAAGAATAAATAAACTAACAACAGGCTCAAACAGATTACAATAAAAAGTTATTAACAAACTACTGAAGCTCTGATACCATTAACAAAACTACCGCATAGTAGTACAGGACCTTAAGCTTTTTTTTTTTTTTTTATTTTTTATTTTTATTTTTTTTATTTTATATCAAACAAAATATGATAAACATGTAAATTCTACAACTATAACTATACCTAGCTACGGGAAGATGAGAATATAAACTTCATACTTAAAATATGTAAAATGCAATAATCATTAAAACACATAATCTATTTAAAACATGCTTCACTATGTCAACAACCTAAATAGTAAATATGGTTTTAAGAAACCAGATATCGGTTTGATATCGGATTGGAATAACTAGTATTGATTATACGAAAATGGTCTTTTCCATTTGAATTCGGGACCAATTCGGTACCAATTCGGGACGTATTTTGGACCGATTTGCACCCCTATCGAGAACCACCACCAATAACCACCTCCTTGAACCACCGACATCTTCTTCTGGGTTGAAAGAGATTTGATTGGATCTTAATCTGAAAAGGAGGTAGATTGGAAAGGAGGAGAGAGAGAGAGGATATCAGATCGGAAAGCAAGGGGAAAGCGACGAGATGAAATCGGAAGGGGAGTTCCCTTTCTGGATTTGATTAGTTAAACGACGGTGAGATATGGTGGTTTTGGAAAAAAAGGAATACCCTCTCAAATATTAAATTGTGTCCGTTGGATTGCCATTCATTACACATGTCGTGTTCTCTTTACAAGTATGGCAAGATCAGTTTCTGCCATACTATGGCAAAGGGTCCTGGTCTGGGTATGGATTTATTCAACCTGCAAAAGAAGTGAGCAGGTATTGTGAATCACTTCCATTGTTCAAATCGTTCTCAAACCAAGAAGAGGTATTGTGAATCGGTCTAAGTTCATGAACAGGTAGACGCGTTCACCGACTCAGCTTTCAAGGGAACAAGCAGCGGTTTGTCTATTGGAAGAAGGGAGAGAAGAAAAATGGTTGCAAGCAATGGCTCGCGAGTTCAATATCTTAGAGACGTTACTTGACTTGGATAACTAAATCGGAGACTCTGTTACGAGCTTTCCCCTTTCCCTTCGCTATTTTGAAAAGTGATTGATTACTTCAAGGGTAACCGGCCTCGAGTAGCTACTTTGAGGGTAACCAGCGTCCTTAAACAAGTCTCGATTTGATTAAAATTCAGCTTAAACTATTACAAACGTAGGAAACACTTAAATAAGAACAATAGATAACTACTACAATTTAGAAACTACCCACTCCTACCATTTAGCTATCACTCCTACACTACATTGGGTTACAACCCTACAATTTAGCAACATAAAAAATAACTCCCTAATCCTAACTGCTAGGCACGTAACATTCCCTCCTCCTTGACACGAACCTTGTCCTCAAGGTTTAAGCTTTTATGCAAAACCATCGATTCCACCTCCTTCATCTTCCTTTTCCTTAATGGTCTCGTTGGGCCAGCTGGCATCCATAAGAAACAATCATTGAATCTTACACTCGCCAGGAACTAACTTCTCATCACAATTATAACAGAGACCCTTGTCCCTCCTCTCTTTAGCTTCGACCGAAGTCAACCTTTTAATGGGTAAAGGGTGGAGGTTCATTGCTAATCGAGATTGCCTTTCCAAATTCTAATTGAGTTTGGCATTTATGAACCTCAACTTTCTCCTCTTGCATACGAGCAAGACCAATAAGAGTAGAAGGTTTTAACATCTGAACACTCGAAGAGAATTTCTTCCTTCAACCCCCCTACAAAGCAGCTTGTCATGAAAGACTCATTAAGACTTTTTTATTCATATGTTCAATGCATACAGCTTCCATATATATAAAAGAGATAGAAAACTACCCACAACCACTACCAAAACCACCAATAACTACCTAAATATTATCCTGAAATTAAACTACAATTATCCTAATAAAAGTACTACTCCCTCCGTTCCAAATTAAGTGTCCCCTTTGAAAAAACACGCTTTTTAAGAAAACTATATTAAATGCTTTCACATCAATGCATATCTTTTGAAATTTCAATTTTGCCCTCAAGTGTGTAAAACATTAGAAAAAGTGATAATACCTTTTTAAGGGTATTTTAGGAAATAAATTAAAAATGACCATTGCCTTTTGAAATAAGACAATTATTTTGAAACATCCCAAAAAGGAAAGTAGGACACTTATTTAGGAACAGAGGGAGTAAATATTATCCTAATAAAAGAGTCATAATAAATAAAGGTACATAACATTCCACTCCCTTAAAATTAACCTTGCCCTCAAGGTTGACTGTACAAAACAATACAACACCACCCGGATCCCAAATCATGAACATGCTCTTGTCAAATGACACCAGTAACATGAGGCTTTCTTTTAATTTAAAAGTAGTGGCTGAAATCCCACAAATGTGGCCATCAAATTTCTTTATAGTCACACTGTGAAGGAAATTGGATTTTTCGTCATGGAACTTGGAGACGATGGAATGAAACTCAACAAGATCATAAGGCTCAAATTTTCCAATTGGAATGAATAGACCTTTGTCCCCATCATCCATTGCCTTCTCTTTTAACAAAACATGAACCTTTTCAAGAGCATGCTTCTCCTCTCTTATCTTTGTTTGCATTTTGTCCAAGCCTTCCATAATACGCTGATTTACCTTAATCGCCTTCAATACTGACACTTTCATCTCATGTAAATCATCACGCATCGAGTTCCTGAACTCACGCATCGAGTTCACGATCCTTACTGTTGTAGCCATCACCAAAAATCGACCGCTCTAATACCAATGTTACGAGCTTTCCCCTTTCCCTTTGCTATTTTGAAAAGTGATTAGTTACTTCGAGGGCAACCGGCCTCCAATGGTTAGTTCGAGGTAACCAGCCTCCTTCAACAAGTTTCAATTTGATTAAAATTCAGCTTAAACTATTACAAATGTAGGAAACACTTAAATAAGAACAATAGATAACTACTCCTACAATTTAGCAACTACCCACTCCTCCCATTTAGCTAGCACTCCTACACTATGTTGGGTCAACCCTACAATTTAGAAACTTAAAAAATAACTCCCTAATCCTAACTGCTAGGCACGTAACAGACTCATCCTGACTCGCCCAATGGGTACTTTGACACCTAGGTTCCGTCTCAGATGGTTCAATCTTGGTGCTGAGGTCAGTTCGTTTTTGGTTTAAAATATCCCCTCCCCCCTTTCCTTTCTTAGCTACCAAACAGAGCATGAAACTTGTTGAGGTTCTGGTTGATTTTAGTGAAAAGCCCACCTATAAAATCAAAATATCTTGATGTGTGGGTATCAATAGTTTGATTGAGTATCTCAGTGATTTTAGTTTGATTGAGTGAGTGGAATTTGAAATTTTGATGTATTTGGTGGCATGTGCAAGTGATTTTAAATTTATTATATGCCCACCAGCTGTTTGATGGAAATCCATATAGAGTTTTCAATGTCGTTGTGTATTCTAAACCAACTGTTTGGGTGTTCTGTTTTCTGGTTGCACTAGTCTTAATGAGGTTATGTTTAGATGGAGGATTATATGGTTATCTTGGGGCATTTGGTATTAGTATAAATTAGCATGTCTTTTTTCTTTTTCTTTCTTTTCATTATGTGTTGTTGTTCTCATTATTGTCATTGTTGCCTTAGTGATTAAGGTAATATTACTACTTTGTTATTAGCTTAGGTTGGTTTTAATTTCTAGGAGAAGTTCAACAGAATTGTTCAACATTTCGTTCATATGAAGGTAAAACCCCACCCAAGCCTCTAACAAACAAAATAAGACAGGCTCTTTAACCCCTGATCTGCCTACAGGCAGTGGAGCAAATTTTGTTCCAATTCATAAATAAATTAAAAAAACCCTGCCCTCGCAAAAAATACTTGTACCAACTGAGTTTGATATTTTGTTTGGATTCATGTTGCTTTGGTGATATGATTTGGGAAAAAAGATCCCATGTGCCCTCAATTTATTTGGAACTATTTGGAAGGAAACATGGTGCATGGGCCCTCAGATTATATGTCTAGTAATTCTCTGCAACATCTGCCAACTATGCCTCATCAACGTTATTAATTCCAATCACTCCTTAATTGGAAGCTCCTTCTCTTCGTTGACATGTGAAAACCCTCATTTTAAAACATAAATTTCTACCTTGCCTTGTTGACTTTGTGATGTGGCAGAGTTGAGTACAAATTTCAGGAGTTGAGTTGGTTTAGTGATGCAAAGTTGCAAACCTCCCTTCCTTTTATCTCCTACTGGGTAGATGATTTTAATGGTTACTCAACAGGATATATTGCTCCTGTTCATTTTATGCCTATGTGCATCATCATTTGGGAACATATAACTCCTGTCCACTCTATGCCTATATGTTTCTTCACCTGGAGCGATTCCATAGGTCACCTTTTGGATGATTTACGATTGCAAATTCTAGTACCCCAAATATGTACAATTTGAAACTCAGGCTGCTAATTAAGTTTTAAGATTTAAGATTCCTATCATTATGATTTTGAATAAAGGGTGTAACCATAACTTTTCTATTAGAATGTTTAATTAGTAAAGATTTATAAGCTGTATGGGTTTTGATCAACTATGCATTTCTGAAAAGTGTTAAGTATTAAGGTGGTTAGGGGTAGCGAGAAAGGATATGTGTGCTAAGGAAATAACAGAGAATACGGCCCTTGATAGAGATGAATTGTGTAGCATAACTCAAGTATAATTGTGTGGGTTAGGCATATTTGATTGCTTCCACAATTTTTTCAGGCAAGATGAACCAATCATCAGCTACTTTGAATGGGAGAGAGAGAGAGAGAGACTTTGTTCATAACTCCATAAAACATAAAATAACATATCAACGTCCTCTTAATCCATCAACAGGTCACGTTTAAAAATATGCCCAACAAAAATCAAGAGAAACATGTTTTGTGAAAGATTCCAAAAGCAATAGTAATCTAACCACTAGGGAAACCAAGGAGAAATCACATCACTTCTAAGCATCATCAAATGTTGTCAACAACAAAAATTTAAATTTTTTTTAAAAAAAATTCTGCATCACCGATAATTAAGCCTTTTGCGTAGCCTTGAAAATCTTAAGTCCAGTAAGCTCTAACACATTTGAACCCACTTAATGGAATTATAATCCCAATTATTTAATGAAAGCCCCTACTTAAGATTACTTTCAGTACACCAAACAGATTACACTGACAAGAAAACACATACTTATAGTTCTGTGACTTATCTCCCACACATCAAAATGACCACATATGACAAAATGGCCAAAGATCATGTACAATATATGTTGGCATTCATCAGCACCAAACTATTTTAGAATATAGAAATTAGCAATAAACTGCATAAGCAAACGAAAAACCATACCATGAACCTGTAACAAAAACACCATTGCTTTGCACTAACAATGCCATAAATATACTTTCATTAAAAATGATTTTCGATATACCAAATAATTTCCACTACCAAGTAAAATTTCTTCCAACTTTTAGAAAAAATATCAGTCTAGTAACATATTTGGAAATCAAAGTATCTATATCCACAACTAAGATCCAAGAAGATTAAAGCACTAAGAAAAACAACATGAGATCAACACTTCCATGGATTTAGTTCAAGAAGTAAAAAAGATGAAACTTTCAGAACACTAGCTTCAGCACCCCGACAAAAGCTCATTTGTAGAATTGCAGCCCTCTATTTTGTTCTCGGGAGAAAAAAAAATAAGAGGAAAGAAAGGAAAATGTTTACAATGGTCTCCTTTCTTGATCATCATGAAACCGCTCTAACTTCTTTTTTCCTCATTCCTTACAAGAACCAAAGAGGGATCCTTCAATTGAGAAAAGTGCATTCTGATTTGGGAAAATTAAAAAACAACAGAGAGAGTAATCCAAAAACAAAAAAAAAAAAAAAAAAACAAAACCTGCTTATACTTCATACCCATATTAAGAATATATTGTTGGCTCAAGGCTTTCATGTTCGCTAATTGGAGATTTTTCAGTTCTCCCTTAAAAGCTCAAGCTCCAGAAAATTGTGAGCCTACTCACAATGAACACCACGAGACCATTCAAAGTATTGGAAGTAGAAGCATTACTCTAATGCAAATGGCAATAAGACTATACATTACATCCAAGAAATATATAGACTAATTTTACAGAAAAAAATGAAATTATAGTAGTAATTAAAAGCTCAATATCGTGGAAAAGGCTAAGGCATGGTTTGTCACAATGGATAAACAGAAGATCATTTTTTCTCTTCTTTTTGGTTGAGTAATTCTGTGGATCAGATGGTGACAATATGAATGGTTTGTTAGTGAACAATGCGTTACTTTGTGAATGTGTAGAAAATAGAAAACCATTGAGCAATTATGAGCAACAATGAAAAAAACAGTTTGCTACCAATCAAATCAAACCACCATTTATACATCATCAATGCAAAACATATTCTAACAAAGTAGATCAACATTCATCCCACTACAGATTCAACTGTATGTTACCAGAGAGTCTACGCTCGAGGAGTGAATTCGCTGCTGAAGGCTACTTTTACAGCAGCAGGCTGTTGTCCAAAACATCGGTCGTCTTTTAAGCACCAAACTTGGGGAAGTTAACGCTGTGAGGCTAACTCTTTAGCAGAGGGAATTGGCGAGCTCTCTCACTCCCGATCGGCGACAAACCTTCCCCTCCCGTCGGCTCCAAAACCCAGCACTAGCAGTATACACATAAACCCAAATAAGATCAAATCATATCATCTCTCTCCCGACCAGATCAGATCATACTCAGTTTTAGGGCTTTTTGTCTTTTCTTTTCTTTTTCTATTTAAAATAGTCATCAATTTCTTCGGCCAATGAAGCTTCCTTCTAAGGTGAAGCTGACGATGAGAGACCATGAGGGTTGAGAGAGAGAGAAATAGAGAGTCAGATCTCAAGATCTGAGATCTTTTGGCATTTGGTTACCAAAAAATATAAAATATAAAAAATAAAAAGGAGAGACATACCTGATGACTACCGATGAAGCTTGTTTCTCCGGTGAAGCCACCATGAGGGACCATGAGAGAGAGAGAGAGAGCGCTAAGATCTAAGATATGTGGGTGGTTGATACGTGCCCAAGATAATGCCCCTGATTATGCCCCCGATGGCCTGATTGTTGCACAATTCTAGATGAGGAAGTCAAGCTTCCATTATTCTAAGGTCTTGTTTGGGAAAACTGTAACTTTTGCTTTTAGGCAAAAGTAGAAGAGAATCAGAAATTATGAGTAGCATAAGAGAATCAGTCTCTGTTTGGAAACTATATTCAAAAGTGCTGTTAAAGTTGAAAGTGATTTTTTGTCTGTTTGGGAATAACATTTGCAGTAACTGTTATAACCCTAAATTGACTGAATTGTCCCTTATAATAATATTTTTTTTTTTTGGCTCTATTGGGTATTAGTAGTGATTTTTTAAAAAAAATTTAATATTAATGATTGGGGGTACCCTAGGCCGTACTTTTATCAAAATTTGAGCATGAATTGACATTTTAATTGATATATATATATTTTTTTAATTTTTTCCTTGCTCAAAACAAAAAAAAAAAAAAAAAAAAAAGAGAGCATGAATTGATTTTTTTTTTTTTTTTTTAAATTATTACAAATCCAAATTTTATGGAATCAATTCTTGAAAAAATTCCAACAAGTATAAATCAATGAATGTATGAAGGGAGAGTCCAAGTTGGTTGAAGTTACCAAGACATTGATGTCGGTAGGAGAGAGGAACAATCGTAGGAGAGAAACACAGTCGTAGGAGAGGAGAGGACTTGGGTCTAAGGTGGGGCTATTATCGTTTTGTTAAAAGATATAGGTGAAAAAAAATTGTTTCCATACTCAAGCATTAAGGGTAGTTTTGGAAATATGAAAAGTTATTAAAATCCTCTGCAAAAGTTGACACCAACTTCTGATTAAAAGTTGAGGGTAGTCTGCTTATTATAAAATCACTTTTTGAGTTAAAAGTGATTATGATTTAGATTACCAAACAGGACCAAAAGTGATTTTAAGCTTCAAAAGTGATTTTGGACCATCTAAAAGCTTAGCCAAACAGAGCCTAAGTAAGGTAATTAGTGTTGACCATTAAGCTATAATGATGGGTAGAATGGAGTCACACAGCTGCAGTCAAGGAGAGAAAAGGTTTAAATTCTATTATTATCTTCCTAGAGTCCCTATAAACAGGGAGTCATTTAATGAGGGTATTAAAGAGTAATCTGCCTTTTTCTTTTTCTTTTTTTACTGTGTTGGAGGTTTTGTCCCGTCTCATAGCCTCCACCCTATGACAAAATACGAGACCATCAAGGGTCCCACGTCTGACTCCACTTTGACAGGCTTTGACACCGTTAACGTCCCTGTCAATTTGTCTTTTTTTTTAGAAAGCACGGACACTCCGAAAATGGTGCTGTGGCTGTGTCAGACACGTGTCGGACACGGACATGGCTCTGACATGCCTCCGACACGTGTCCGACATGCCCCGTACGTGTCGGGAAAATAAAAAAATTAAAATAATTTCGGACACGAGAGGGACACGGGAAGGGACACGGCGGGATAAAAAATATAAATTTAAATTGTTTTAAAAGGGGTAATTTTAGTTGTTTTTAACAATTGAGGGGTGATTTTGCAAAAGCCCAAAATTTCTTTTTGTTTTGTGATTTTTGTTTTAAACTCTGTCTTTCAATTGAAAAATAAAACTATAAAACTAGAGTAATGATTTAGAAGACGAAAAGGGGGACCGAAAATATGAGACGAATAGCAAAATGACCAACCTACCCGTTAACACACACAACATAAAAAGCTATCCTTCTAGATTTTTCTCTCCATCTCCCCTCAAAATATGAAAAGTACCCCGTCCCTTTTATCCAGAAACATTTCCATCTAACATATCTACACCACCAAACTCAACCCTCCTTTCTATATTTTTCAGATCTAAGCACATTCAGAAGAGGCTTCAACAGCGGTTCTGACTACATGAGAAGGCTTCAATGACAAGAGATCTTAGCACAATTTATAGAAGAGATTTTGACAACAAATCTGGTGATGCGAGGAAGCTTTGACGACGACCGGATCTGAGTACCATTTGTGGATGAGGCTTCAACGGTGGTTTTGACGGCTTGCTCGTGATGGGTGAAGGTCTTGACGATGCAATTCTCATGGCCGGAGGTGCGGTTTGATAGAAGTGTAATATTTTGCTTATTTTTCTCTATCTTTTTTTTCTTTTCCCTGCTTGTGGATCTGTGTTTTTCAGATAATTATCTTTAAACTTAAGATAATTATCTTTAAACCCAAGATAATTATTTAGATTTTCAGTCTAATTATCTAGGAAGTTAAGATAAAATTAAAATTTCTCATAAAATAACTTTATTTTTTATCTTGATTTTTCCTATTTATTTTTTCTTTCAATCTTGATTTTTGTGTTGCTGGTTGCTGTTCAACTTTATGATGTTATCTTGATTTCTTTTTTGATTTCTTTTTTCTTGATTTTTCTTTTTGTTGGTTTGGAGTAAGTAATTTAATTTTTCAAAATCATAGATTCTCATGGCTGGAGGTGCAGGTTTGACAGAAGCACAGTGTTTTGCTTATTTTTCTCTATCTCTCTCTTTTTTTCCCCCCCAAGGAAGTTAAGATAAAATTATAGTTTCTCATAAAATAACTTTATTTTTTATCTTGATTTTTCCTGTTTATTTTTCTTTCAAATCTTGATTTTTGTGTTGTTGGTTGTTGTTCAACTTTATGATGTTATCTTGATTTCTTTCTTTGATTTTTTTTTCTTCTTGATTTTTCTATTTGTTGGTTTGGAGAAAGTAATTTGATTTTTCAAAATCAAAGACCAGTTTTTTTTTTTTTTTTTTTATTATTGCTGTGCAGGATTCTCGTTGTTTGATTTTGAGCGTGATTGTAGGTTGGGTATTTGAATTAAATAGGAAAGTGGTTTTTTGGTCTTTTCAGTAGGATTCATGAAGGATCGTTTTTTGTATTGGCAAATTGAAAGTCGACATGTTAGTCGGTTTTTTAGAAATCGCCGTGTCGGAGTGTCCGTGTCGTGTCGTAATAGTATCGCGTGTCCGTGTCCGTGCTTCTTAGCTTTTTTTTCTTCCATCCCATGCCTTCTCCGATTTTATTACCGGAAAGGGTAAAAAAGAGTACATTTAAAATGCATTATTTTAACTATCTCTTCCTTGATTTGTGCCCTTTTAAGAGCATTTCCTAGGTAAGAAAGTTGGATTTACTACCTCTCTCTCTCCCTAAAAACTAACTCTAACAAAAATAACAGTAATAAAAATAACAGGAAATAGCAAAAGTACATAAAAAATTTTGCTATCACTTTCTTTTTCTTCAAATCTTAAAAAAAGAAAAAAAAAAAAAAAAAAAAAAAGAAGACAACAAATTTTATTTTTGATTAAAAAATTGAAGGAACTTACCTGAAAATCTCATAGCTGATTGCAACAACACTCAACTATCTTCAACTAGAAAACCCGAGAACCAACCTTCCATACTATTGGCTGTTTGAATTCAATCGGCCAACTGTCACCATTTTTATATTTTATAAAGATAATCATAGGTTAAAATAATAGTTGTTCAAATTATTTTTTGCTTTATTTGTTATTAAAATTAAATTCAAATGTTTCATGTTAAAAATTTGCGTTCAAATAACATTTTAAAATTTTATATCTTTAATCATAGTATTTTAAAAATAATATAAAAATATTAAATAATTTTTTGTTATTAAAATATATTAATTTAAAAATAATCACACTTGTTTTTTGTTCCATCGGTCTAAAAATATATAAAATAATGTTCAAATATGTTTAGAGTATTAAAACATTAAAATATATGAAATAATAATAAAATATTGAGGGTTTTTCCACACCAAGAAAATAATAATAATAATTTTTTAGTTAAATATGGGAATCAAATTTTCATTCCCGTTTCGATGTTCGGAGAAACCAATTTAATATAGGAATGAAATCAAAATTTAATTTAATTTTCCAAAATAACCCCTTCCTACAATACTTATGTGATGTTAATTTAACTTACAACATTTTTTTTTTCTCTAAAAAAGCACAACCAACTTCAAAAATAATAACTAAAAAAAAGCTAGCCCATATCATGCTATACCAATTTTCATTATTATTTATTTCTATTGTTATAATTATTGTTATGATATTAGTTTCAATATTATAAACTTGACAAGTAGAAAATAATATTACAACAATAATTTCAATTTTCAGGATTTCAATTTTTAGAGTTTCATTATACTAATGGGCCTTACAAATTTATCTTTCTAAATAAACTAAACAAGATAAAATGTGGGGTAGGGCAACATAACATTACCTTTCTGTACTTATCAGTTGTGAAAATGCTACTCTAAAAAGCAAAGACTTTTGTAAGGAACCAAAGACTTCTTCACACACATACTGTTGCTCTAAAAAAGAAACAAAAGTACAAGAAATTTGAGACAAAACCTTTGAAGAGGCATTAAACTTTTTTAACCCTAAACCATCAACCCCGAACCCCAAACCCTGAACCCTAAACCTTGAACCCTGAACCCTAACCCCCAAACCCTAACACCCAAACCCTAAACCCTAACCCCAAAACCCTAACCCCCAAACCCTAAACCCTAACCACTAAACCCTAACCCCAAACCCTTAAACCCTAACCCCTAAACCTTAACCCCTAACCCCAAAACCCTAAACCCCAAACCCTAACCCCAAACCCCCAAACCCCTAACCCCTAAACCCCTAAACCCTTAACCCCTAAACCCGAAACGTAAACCCTAGACCCTAGACCCGAAACCCCAAACCCTAAACCCCTAACCCTTAAACCCGAGCCTCGAGACCCAACCCCCAACCCCAAATCCCAAACCTAAAGCCAGAAACCCGAACCTTGGAACTCGAAACCCCGAACATGAAACTTGAAACCCAAACCCCAAACCCTAAACCCTAATCCTAAACCCTAAACCCCCAACCCTAAACCCCTAAACCTAAACCCTTCGTTCGTATTTTATTGGCTTCCTTTCCTTTTTAGGATGTTCCAAAATTATTTTCCTATTCAAAAAGTCAATGATTTTTTTATTTAATTTTCTAAAATACCCTTTCTCATGGGTATTTTGCTTCTTTCCAATGTTTTGTACACCTAAGGACAAAATTGGAATGTTAAAACATATGTAATGATGTGAAAGCATTTAATAGGACCTCTTAAAAAAAACATGGTTTTTCAAAAGGGACAGTTAACTAGGAACGGAGGTTTGTATAAAAAAAAATGAGTGGGGTCCTTTTAAAAATGTAATGATGTGGAAGCATTTAATAGGGCCTCTTAAAAAAAAACATGGTTTTTCAAAAGGGACAGTTAATTAGGAACAGAGTTGACAAAGGCTTGCTAAATACACAACATCGTTGTTATGATCATTCCATGGATAAGAACCTAAAAGTAGAAATACAAATCAACGGCAGGAAGTAATGCTTACCTAGCTTTCGATCATTTTCTATTTTCCCTATTGGCTTCTAGCAAACATTTAAAAGTTTACATTTTGTATGTTTCATTGAGTAATTAAATGGATATATCTAACAGGTTAGCTACCTAATGTTAACCATTATGATTCCTTACAAGTATCAAATTGTCAATTTATCTTCTTTTTGTTTACTAGTAGTAATTTTGGTGCCCTAGAAAAGCATACGAAATACTCTCAAAGCCATCTTCATCAGACATGACCTTAAAGTTACCTATGTATTTATGTGAGACAACACTCCTTACTCTTTTTTTTCATTTTCTTTTTCTTCTACTTGCTCTAACTTTTTGTAAAAGCATCTCCAACATCAATAGAGAAGATCCTAAAAAGGAAGACATATACAATCATTAGCCTATAACCAATATTTTGCATACATCAATTTAGAAATAAGCTATGAGAGAATGAGTATTGTATAGCAATCCCAATAGTATCCTAACTCCACAACTCATCTACCATATCAATCAACAACCTCCGATAATAAAAGAAAAAAGGTTGGGGGAAAAAATTCCTGGTACCATATAACCAACTTTAAAAATTAAATAAAAGAAAAAAATTAACAAGTAAAAGGAAAAAAAAAATTTACATATAAACCAGTCCTTACTTCTCATGTTGTAATTTTGAATTTGATTCTAAACCTTAGAAGCAGGAACCTTCTATCAAGGGTGCCACTCCCGCTTTGGAACCACAATTTCGTGCTTCCAAATCAGAATCTTGTAAGAACCTTGATTCTCTCTCGAGAGAACATCGATTCTAAGTAAGACAGAACCTTGTGATGGAGGGGAGAAGGCATTACCCTTCCACCCCAAAAACTGAACTCTTCTCAACTCTAACCAAAGTGAAAATTTTTTCTAATAATAATAGAAAACCTATTAAATCATATCAAATTAATGCTTAGTTAAATACTCAATTATTTTCCTCAAGAAAAGAAAAAAAAAAAAAAAGAAGAAAGTAAAAGCATGCTCACTTTCTCTATATTAGTGTGGCTTCTCAAAAGAAAACTTTTTGCACCTTTAAAGTCGCTCATGTTTATATTTGAAAGTTCAAAGATAACTTTTATGAGTGGTTTACATTTAAAATTTAATTACTATAATATATAAACATATAAATATAATATAAATTTTGTTTTTACACATACATAATAAAATTTAATATATACTTAATTTTGTTTTTATATTTATGTCTACGTATTTGCATCCTTTTTTTACTTACTATTAGTAGTGGGTATTATCATTTCATTTGAGTTCAATGAAAGATAAAAATAGGGATAATGCATGGTTTTGAGCTAACTAGGAAATTCATGTGATATTAATTTTTGTATTTTTTATTTCTTGAATGGAACATATTTTTTATACTTTACACAACATATACTTGTATTATATAAGTTTTACTTTTTATCTTTTCTTTATCAAAAAAAAGTTTTAATTTTTATCTTTTGATTCTAAATTGTTTATTATATTCTAAATCATTGTTTCCTTGAGTTTCAATGAAAATATCCATGTTTAACTTATAATATCCGTCATATTTATAAATTGATATCGATATTCTCGATATATCTGTATTGTGAGACTCTTGATACATCCATGATGCTAATATGCCATCATTTCCTATTCTTTTTAGCTTGCCTACTTATTAGTTCTCACTATTTTTGTTTTGGTGATTAGAGAAGCTGTTCCCTAGACTCAGAGGAGACCCACATGGAAGAGATGCAGAGGCATCTGTATTGTCTCAAATGTGGTGGATATGCAAGAGATGCAGAGGCATCTGGTTGCAATTCTATTAATCTTAATAGTACAGAGTTTATACGTATTTTAAATTCTGTTAATCCTAATGTTACAGAGTTTATGCCTATTTTAAATAACATGCACAATGTCAAGGAAAGTGACAATAACACTTTTGACCATGCTAGCGAGTTGTGTAGCACTTGTACGAGATTTGTGAGTGTCTTCCTTTCCATGAAAGGTTGCTTGAGGAAGGCGTTTTTGGGAAAAACTTTGAAGCACCTGAAGAAGAATTTACCATAAACTGAACTTACTGTTTGCATGTGGTCCACATTTATCTTTGTTCATCTTCTCTCTCAATTCTTTTTGTTTTTTCCCCCCTCCCTCTCCCCCTTACCATCTGCAACAGTATAACCCACTGCTCACTGATACAAGAAGACCCAATAGTCAATGATGCAAGATCTCCACTCATGTAGTCGAATGCAGACAATTGCTTTGTATTGTTTGAAGATTGTCTAATACAATTAGTAGGGTCTGGTCTTGCTTATTATATTCACAACCTTACCCATTATTTCCTATTGTAATGCCTATGCAAATTTGGAATAATTAACCTTCATGCAAGTAGTAGTTATCCATCAAATTTGGTTGCGACTGGCATATGAAATAGGAGATAGGTTTTGGAATTGGTTTATGTAAGGAATTTTAACCTATTGTATTTGAGTGTTCCTTTTAATTACTTAAATCAACAAAAAATAACAAATAATTAGATTTCCATATATAAATTTTATAAATTTTTATATATATTTTATTATTTAAATATTATTCACGTGCAACGCACGTGTGCCCATATCTAGTATATATATATATATATAAAGTCCTCTTCTTATAAGGTTAACTTAACCTAACTTTGTGTTAGGTCATCCACCCTCTAAAACTCTACATATGATTTGTATTTTACGAAATCAACCATTGGATTACATAGACTGATCATGTAAGTGATTTATGCCAAAAATCAGATTGATCCGAGATTGATTGTTATTCAATTCAAAACTTACATTTTTTAATCAATGACAATCTCTCATTTTGAACATTTATAAATGAAGTAGTTCGCAATCTCGGATTAAATTGATTTTTTGTACGCATAACCTTAATTTATATGAAGTAGATCTAATCTAATGGTTGATTTCTTAAAATACAATTTAGATATAGAGTTTTGGAAGGTGACCTAACCTAAAGTTTGGTGCTTCCAACGGTAACTCTGTTTGGCATTATGAGAAATCTTTTTAAGAGGACATCTATCTTTCTATATATATATATACTAGATGTAGACAAACATGCGTTGTATGTGGTTATTTTTCAATAATATGAAATATAAATGAAAGAATAATTTTTAAAGGATTAGAAATTAATATCGGTTTGGTTAGATTTTTACTTCTAATGAAACTCATAGTGAATAGTATAACTAATTTGAAAAATTTTAAGTTAGTCACAAATAAATTTAGAATATAATAATCCCCAATAAATTTAGAACATAATAATTCCCAATATTATATTGATTAACCACAAAACTTCAACAATTCGAAATAAGGGTATATTAGTCAATCAAAAGTTTTTCTCGCATTCACCTTTGTGCTAATGGGAATATACACGGTTATATTCCCATCAGCACGTTGATATAAGTTATATCAACACGTAAAATATATTCTATATTTAGTTCTGTAAAATATTGTTAGTGTTTTATTTCTTGTTTTCCTTATTCTTGTTTTCTATTTTCCTAGGTTCACTTATTTTGGTATTAGATCCAAGTTGATTTACTTTGTTGATAGGTATATTCATTCAGTATTTTTGATTGATCTGGTCCTAGATTGATCTCTCTATTTTTACTGATACTGCAGTTATGGTGTTTTAAGGCAGGATAGTTGTGTCGTCACCATAGCAGTGTAAGAATAGTTAGTCTCTAGGATTTCAGTCTCTTAAATATGAAAATGAATAGATTTTTTCGAAGTAATTCCACTTGGTCTAATGCTTAAACAAGTGAACAAAGTACTAGTAGTTCTGTTTCTGACCTTTCGATAAATACCACCATAGTTAATAGCAAACAAGAATTATATGAAGATATGGAAAAAGATTTTGACAATTGGGAAAATACCAAAGGTAAATCCCACAACAATATATAAAAAGGGAACATTTAATTTTAAAACTAATTATGCAATAAAAACTGTTGAACAAACTATTCCATTTTCTTCTAATCATGAAACTATCCTGTGAACCCTAGAAAGTGGCCCACAAGGATTGGCAAAAATAAAATAGGTTTGAAAAATAAAGAAAATGAGTCGCCACCTTATTTTTTAAAGGAAACAAGGAAAACCCTAAAAATAGTTTGTTTTAAGAAAACAATTTGAATGACTCCATATTTAACAAGGAAAGGCAAAAAACAAGTCTTTTGGAAACCAAAGAAAACTAGGGATTTGGAGGCTAAGTTATGACATGAGAAGGTTCTAGGCAAAGCCTATAGGCACCCATGTCACCCTTTCGGTCTCTCGGTTTATTTGGGCTAAATTAAAGTCTTACCATACAAAAATCAGCAAGTATATCATCACAAGATAGCATGCAAATCATATATTTCATTCATCCATCCATGCATAATAAGCAAACAAAGCAAAGAAAAACAAAACAAAACAAAACAGAAAACTAGGATACTTGGATCCTAGAACGGACTTGAGCCTCAAAACGAGCGCTTGCGTACCATGCAACAAAATACATGGATCAAAGTCCACGTAGTTCGATTAGAAATAGGGTTAAGACCTAATATAAACCTATGGTAAAAACCCTAGGTTTCCTTATTTGAAATAGGATTGAATAAACCAAGTTTGAATTTAAGAAAACTTCCACAAGATGGAAACTTCAATAAAAAATTAGAATTTTATTTATTAATGAAGGAAACCCTTGATTAGGACCATATGTTCATATTAAAAAGTAACCCTAAAGAGGGAGGAGAGAAAGAGTTAAGGATAGAAAAGGTGAATTAGGGCACCTTCACACCCACTTACCTTCGTGCAATTACTCCAAGCATTAGCAAGCTTTAAGCAATAACAGCCCTATTTGCAATAGGACGATTATCACACTTGTTTGCACCCTTACACGTGCTCAAAACAAGACAAAAACAACAACATGCAAATCTGTACAGAATAGTATTATTAAAATCATCCACTAAACATGCAAACAGTAGAAATAGTGAATAAACATAAACCTAATGCAATCCTAGAACCATATCATGCATAAAAACCCTAAAAATCCACTATATGAATGCAAACAATCATCATAGTTATTCTATATGCAATACATATACAACAACTATGAAGAAAAATCAACAAAAAAGCCTAAACTAGCATCCTATATGAAACTACCCTAAAACAAGGACAATGGAAACCCTAAACTCACAATCATGCTTTAAAACATATAGAACAGCCCTAAAGCATACTATAATCATGATAAACAGAACTTAAATCATGCATATTAACCAACTAAAGTGATAACACATGATAAAAATCCTAACTTTAACATGCAATGACACTATTCCATATGAAACTCTAGTTTAAGCTTGAATAAAAGGGAGTTTTTACCTTAAGAAAGCTTCCTTCCTGCTGCAGAGACTCTCCTCTTGACTTGTGGATGACTTGAATCAAGCTTCTTCAAGGTTACAGCAGGAACTCCAACTCTCCTTTAGCTCTCTCTCTTTTATTCTCTCTCAAACTCAAATTAAAAGTAGCTCTAGGTGCCTCTAATTCCCTCCTTTTGTGCTAGAAGCATGGGGGTATTTATAGAGTTTCATTAGGATAAACCAATGGCTGGGATTACAACCCTAAAAATTAATCCAAAGGTTATTAGAGACCCCCTTGGTGCTTAAGTAACTCAAAGGTTACCAAAAAATAGAAGGAAACTCGTCAAAAAGAGTCCTTATATGTCAAAATTGGAAGAAGTCCGCTTCAGCAAGGAAATAGCAAGAAAATAGGAAAGTGCTCTTAGTTGACCACTAGGGCCTGGGTGGCTAGCCACCTAGGCCCAGGCAGCTAGCCACTCGGGGCTGGGTGGTCACCCGAGCCCACTTCAGCTTCCCTCATTTTTTGGATTCATTTTCTTTCTAAAAGTGTTTCAAGGGTCTAATCAACTCCGATTTTAATGAAACAAAAGCCAAAATGACCGTGTTTCGATGAGGAATACATTTTTGAATATTTCAAGGTGAAAACCACTAACCATGGGGGCATGGTTAGGTTTGAGAAAGGCGGTTAACTACTATGCACTACCATTGCAAAGCATAGGTATGCACATAGGTTCAAACCCATTGCTTTCCATATCAAAATTAAACTTTCTAAAACACTTTTAGGGATAAAATGATGACTAATTAAAGTCAATTTGAAAAGATTTAGTGGAAAATTGTGAGTTAATTTAAGCTAACCCAAAGAATGGTCAATTAACCAACTTGAACTATATCGAGCCATTTTAATCCTGAGCTATTGATTTATCAAATTGAACCTAGAAATACCTCATATGCATCTATATGAACTCTAATTGACAATTTAGAGATCATTTCAAGGTCAAATGAAAAGTTTGTGACTTAAAAGATGATTATACCCCTCAAGTCACAAAAGCTCTTATTATCCCTCAAGATCAACTCTAAATTAAACTAAAATTCATATCTATTGTCCTTGTGGCTCTAAAAAACTAATGCATGTGACTAGACTCAAAAACAAAATAAAAGTATGCATGAAATGATGAGCCCTAGTAAGGTGGTGCAAAAATGGGGGAATGCCCGAGAGACAACAATATGTTCAATCCTTACAAAATCAATGAATTTGAATACACAAAGTCATAAGCATTCATCTCTAATTCATTTCATGAATAAAAACCCATATTTTCAAACTTTTGGAAAACCATTTGAAATCAATTACCAATGTATGCCCAATATCTCTATGTTTTCAAAGCTAACTCAATAAACAATCCTTTGAAATAGCCCAATTTCCAAAATCTCCATACAAGGTCGTCAATGAAGGGGCTCATCGCATGGTGGAAATATATGGAACATGCCCAATCACGTGCTCGTAAGATAATAAAGAAGGCGGGTTTTGGGCCCTTCTTAGATGCTCTGGATTTGGAGCTATCACTATTAATCTCATTAAAAGCTCCCACTATGATGATTATGGACTTTAAGAAGATTCGATCCAAGCCAATGGATTGAATCCAATGTCTAAGGTGGGTCTAGGTGATCGTAAGACGTTCATTCAAAACATAGTATGCTTTCTTGAAAGTCTTCTCCAAACTTTCAAGTCCTTTAATCTCCTCCATAGGCTTGATGGTCTCCACCATTAGCTTGTAGGGCTCCACCATGCTCCTTTAGGTCCACCATGCTCCTTAGTGCGCTCTCGATTACATAAAATTTACAAAATTTAAAGAAAAGGATACATAAGGGGAATGTGGGGTCCATAAGAGAATGATAGAGAGAGAGAAGAAGGTGGCATGTAAGCCCCAAATAAATAATACATCACCAAAATTAACAACTCTTGAAAAATTAATACAACCCATTCATAAGACGGCCAATCACAATTGGTTTAAGCGGTATAGTCCATAATCATCATCCATTCTTAAACATACAATCACATTCCATAATAAAAGAAATAATTGTAAGCAATAAAGCATAAAGGCATTATGGTAACTCTATTGATTGGTATTCATTAATCTCATTAATATGTCCTAATCTCATTAGGATATGCATAAATTCTAGAATTAATTAAGTCTTAACATTTAAGACATTTAGTTTGAATTAATCAAATCAATTGAAACAATTAAAGTCCCCTAATAAAACTCTAATATCAAATATTAGGGTTTCTTTAATTAAACAAAACAATTTCATTTAATTAAAAATTTCCAGATTTTAATTTAATCCTAAATTGTGTTTTAAACCATTTAAAAAAATATAAAATTAATCACCATTAATTAAATAATCAAATTTCAGAATTAAATAAAATCAATATATTAATTAATTAGTGCATTAGGGTTTCCTAAAACCCTAAACCCTAAATGCATTAACTCTAAACCCTAATTGTAACCCAAATGCATTAAATGCCTTATGATTGGTCAATTAATGACCAATCATTTAAACCCTAGGTTTATACGGTATTAATGATTAGGATTAGGTTTAATTAATTCCACCTAGTATATTAATTACACCTAATTAATATGCACTAATTAGGGTTTCTAAAACCCTAAACCTTAAACCTATTAAATGCCAATGATTAATTACTAAACCTTTAATGATCATGATTGGTCATAAATGACCAATCATTTAACCCTAGCTTAGACACATTAATTACTAGGTTTAGTTATTAATTAATGCATTAATAGAATTAGGGTTTAATTAATATGAATTAGGGTTTCCTAAACCCTAAACCCTAGACATCATAAATGCACTTAATTATACCCTAATAATTAATAACCATGATTGGTCATTTAATGACCAATCATTAAACACTCTAATTAAGGTAATTAATTAGTTCATTAGGGTTTTAATTAATGCCATAAATGAATTAGGGATATGTCATTAATGGGAATTAGGGTTTCCTAAGAAAACCCTAATGCTGCCACCACAATAAGTGGGCTGCCATGGCTAGGCCACGGCTAGGCCAGGGGGCTGCCATGGCTTGGCCACGGCTAGGCCAGGGGGCTGTCAAGGCCAACATAAAGGGGACTCAAGCTAGGGTGTGGGCCAAGCCCATGGACACGTGTGGAGTGGCCAATAGGGCTGTCTTGTTCAAAACAAATTAGGGTTTCAAGAACCCAGTGCTAGCACCACCATGGGAGGACCTCCAAGGTCACAAGTGTTTCTAAAACTCAATCAATTCGACTCCACCAACAAAACCAGCTTTTTTATCATGTCCCTACATGAATTACTAAGCTAATTGAAGTGGTTTGGATGATCAAATCATCCCCAATTGTTCTAAACAATTCGAGAACAGTGGGCTGTCCAGAATTTGACAGCATACTGTCCATGGTCACAAATTGATTTAAAACCCAGCAAGATGATTAATTCATGCTACCAAATTATTTTTCCTACTATTCTACATGTCTTATGAAACTAATGGAAGTGGTTTCATGCAATTTGGAGTTCCCTAGCTCAAGTTATGAATGAAACTCCATTGACGACTTTCTGCAGAAAAACAGCCTGCTGTGTTCTTCCAAGAAATCAAACTTTTTGATTCTTTATGCATCAAGACTCTTTTGATTATTAAAGAATATGATCTATACATTATATATCATGATCCTATAATGATTTTACATCAATTTTACAGAAGTTTCATAACAAAACAGTAGCAAGAACCATAGGGCTCAAAAACCCAGATTCGAACATGGTGGTATTCTCCTTCTTCCTTCTGTTCTAGAATCATAATCCAATTATGATGCATCCGAATGCTTGGGAACCCTTCACTACCATGTCTAGAACATAACCCAAGTGGTGGCAACCATTTCCATGCCTTTGATCTCCATCAAAAACTCACAGTTGTGGCTGTTGCATCTTTCCCGAGCAAAATTGTCTTCCCTAACAGCCTGTAGTAAAAAATTCATAACTTTCACTACAAAACTTGGATCGACGAACCATTTATTGGGTTGGAAAGCTGATTCGAAGAGATTTCTAACCATATATGGCTCGAAAATTTTGGAGAAGAACTCTGATTTCGGCATGCAAAAAAAGATGACGGTTTTTCATGGCTACTATGAAAACTGTTCTTCTTCTCCAAACTCAATACCTATTCAACTCTTGAATAACCAGCAGTTCTAGAACTTATTTTAGAAGAGGAGTAGAAGAGAAAAAAACTTAGGGTTCATAAACCCTAGGTTTGGACCATAAGAGGGAAACCATTCTAATGCATGAACATGAACCCTAGTTCATTAACCAATCAATTTACCATAAATTCCAGCCCATATGCAGTTTGTATTAGGCATAATCATGGCTCTGATACCGCTGTTGCGAATCGAACTAGAGAGGAAAACATACAAAGGCGGAATAAAAATTTTCCTACGATTCCCAACCCCATGAATCCAATTATGCATAATACAAAACAAAAACCCTAACTACAAAGAGAGTTAGGATACTTACAGTTGATTAAAGTCTTCTCCTTTATGCTCCAAGCTTTGTCTTCTCCTTTTTGCTCTAAGCTTGAACTCCGGGTAGCAATGAATGAGTAGTTCAAGTGTACTGCCTCCAACGGTATCCACACTTAACTTGAGCTTCAAGTCCTTTCCTTCTTCTTCCTTATTGTTGCTAGAGGTGGAAAAGAGAGAGAAAAAGAGAGAGCCTCCAAGCAAATTTCGGCTAGCCCTTAGGGAGAATGATTGTGATGATGTCATCACACATAACAAGGCTATTTAAAGCCACTAATAGGGCCGGCCCTAGGGGGGATTCCAAACCCTAGAGGGTTTTGTGTAACTACTCTTAATTGCACAATAACCCCTCTAATTTGTATCTTATACAACCTTGCCCCTTAAGAACTCTTCTTTTATTCACTTATGCCCTTTTTCTCATAGACTTTCAAGCTCTCTTAACATGATCAGTGTGTGACCCATTGGGTTCACATCATCAAGTAGTAGGAACAGCACAAGGTGTGCACAATGGAACTCTTTCCATTAAAGGGTTTAATTGGAACTCCTTCCAATTCCCTAATTGATTATAACTCATTTATATCAATTAGGGCTTCTACTAACCATGAGTAACACCTAGCATATGGCTCATGGTGTGGTCCGTAATGAGGTGAATAGTCATTTACAAAGAACCCTTCTGTTATAGTTTATAGGTTACAATTATATCCTTCCATCAACACAATGTCTCCAATTGAACTAATAGGACATGGAAGTCTATCAAGTTCCTAGTTCAATTACTTTATACTCATTCATTAATATCAACTCAATGATGAACTTATGGAAACTCCTTTCCATATTCATTCTACCATGGGCCCATGGATTTAATGAGTTATATTCAATGAATGCTATATGAGACATTCACTCTCTTTTTCCTGAGAGTGATGGATTCTTTGTTGATCACTCACATGCCTTCACACACATAGCAATAGGGCCAATAAACACCCTTAGAGACCCCTATAAGGATCTGCACTTAGTGTTATCAAACTTCTAAAGCTACATGTATAAGGCAACCATGGTGTCTCAGGTCAAAGGATTACTTGTACTACTATAACAATGAGAAACTGATTGACAGGTAGGTTAAAACTCCATTCAGTTTATTTCATATCTTTGGTCACATTCAGTGTACCTATTCTATAATATGCACCCATTTGTTGGTTGTAGTGTCTACACACAAATAGCTTGAGACTAGCTATCCTCCTATAGAGTTAACCTAACAAGTGCTAGTCCTATGGTTTATTACTGTCTATCATAGTAAACCTTCAACTAGGAATGATTTAGTAGTTTAGTACGGAGATATATTTACAGTCTCAATATTACAACACTTTGTAATTTCATATTCTCAACTCTAACTCCATGGATATATTATGTAAATATAAATGATGCATATAAACATAATAGAATAAGCCCTTTTATTAAATCAATAATCAATATGACATGCATAAATGAAATCAATTGATTGTTCCTAATCCCTAAACAATCATCTCTATGATTGGCTCTAGGGCATAATCCTAACAAGTTTACATAACATAAGAAAGATTGCATCTTTCTCATATTCAAGCGATCAAAGTTATCACAAAACATGAGAAAGATCGCATCCTTCCCATGTTCAAGCAAACGAGGTTATCACAAAACATGAGAAAGATCGCATCTTTCTTACATTAAGTTATCAAGGTTATCACAAAACATGAGAACGATCGCATCTTTCTCACGTTAAGTTATCAAGGTAATCATATGACATGAGAAAGATCGCATCTTTCTCATATTACATTATCAAGGTAATCACATAACATGAGAAAGATCGCATCCTTCTCATATTACACTATCAAGCAATCACATAACATGAGAAAGATCACATCCTTCTCACATTACACTATCAAGCAATCACATAACATGAGAAAGATCGCATCCTTCTTATATTACACTATCAAGGCAAGAGTAAGTTTCTACTTACCAACACTTAACAAGTACACAAAGTCATCTCATATGGAGGCTATTCATGCTCTAACCCAAACACCAACTCATATAGGAGACACATTCATCTCATAAAAGCAATCATTCATATGCACATAGGGAAAGTATTCTTATCCCAAATGAGAACAAATCGTAGTGATAAAGGAGGGAATTCAATCCTAATGATCACACATCTTATGCATAGGAAGGGTTATTCAACCCTATTAGCAAACCATACCCACACAAAGGCCACCAATGCAATCCATTTCAAAATCATTTTATGCTAAACAATATCAAGATATTCATTCACTTTTCAACTCAAAACAAGCTTGAGATTTCATCTCAAAGAAGGTTCAATGGCGCGAATAAGCGAACAAAGGCCAAACGGGCGAAGCAAAGCGGGCAAGACAAGCTGACCACCTGGCTCGCCCAAGCCCAGGCGGCTTGCCGCCCAGTGCTAGGCAGGTTACCTGAGGCTGGTGTTAGACTTATGCCCTAGAGCCAATCATAGAGATGATTGTTTAGGGATAAATGAACAATCATTTGATTTCATTTATGTATGTCACATTTATTATTGATTTAATAAAAGGGCTTATTCTATTATATTTGTATGCATCATTTATATTTACATAATATGTCCAAGGAGTTAGAGTTGAGAATATTGAATTACAAAGAGTTGTAATTATGAGACTGTAAATATATCTCTGTACTAAACTCTTAAATCATTCCTAATTGAAGGTTCACTATGATGGACAATAATGAACCATAGGACTAGCATTTGTTAGGTTGACTCTATAGGAGGATAGCTGGTCTCAAGCTATTTGTGTGGAGACACTACAACCAACAGGTGGGTGCCTATTAATAGAATAGGTACACTGAATGTGACCAAAGATTTGAGATAAACTGAATGGAGTTTTAACCTGCCTGTCAATCAGTTTCTCAATGTTATAGTGGTACAAGTAATCCTTATACCTGAGACACCATAGTTACCTTATGCATGTAGCTTTAGAAGTTTGATAACACTAAGTGTAGATCCTATTCATGGGTCTGTAAAGGTGTTCATTGGCCCTATTGCTATGTGTATGAAGGCATATGAGTGATCGACAAGGAATCCATTACTCTCAAGAAAAAGAGATAGAATGTCTCATATAGCATTCATAATATAACTCATTCAGTCCATGGCCATGGCAGTGTGAATATGGAAAGGAGTTTTCATAAGTTCATCATTGAGTTGATATTTATGAATGTGTATAAAGTAATTGAATTAGGGACTTAACAGACTTCCATGTCCTATTAGTTCAATTGGAGACATTGTGTAAATGGAAGAATGTAATTGTAACTTATAAACTATAACAGAAGGGTTCTTTGATAGATACATATTCACTTCATTAAGGACGACACCATGAACCATATGCTAGGTGTTATTCATGGTTAGTAGAAGCCCTAATTGATATAAGTGAGTTATAATCAATTAGGGAATTAGAAAGAGTTCCATTGTGCACACCTCGTGCTATTCCTACTACTTGATGATGTAAACCCAATGGGTCACACACTGATCATGCAAGATGAGCTTTAAAGTCTATGAGAGAAAGGGTATGAGTGCATAAAGAATAGTTCTTTGAGGCCTATTTATATTTGATATAATTTATAGGGGTTATTGTGCAGTTTAGAGAAATTGCATAACACCCTAATAGGGTTTCCCCCTATGGCCGGCCCCCCTAGTGTGGACTATATAAGTCACACTATGATGTGTGACATCATCACAAGTTGAAATCCCTAAGGGCTGGCCATAATTTCCAGCCTCCCTCTCTCTCTCTCCTCTCTTCTCCTACACTAGCAACAACAAGGAAAAAGTGGAAGGACTTGAAGCTCTAGCTAGGTGTGGATACCGTTGGAGGCAACACACTTGGGCTGCTCATTCACCGCTGTTCGGAATCAAAGCTTGGAGCAAAAAGGAGAAGACAAAAATTCTGTAAGTGTTCTAACCCTCTTCATAGTTAGGGTTTGATTTTGTATATGTATAGTTAGATTCATGGGCTGTGGAATCAAAGGGAAAATTTTTATATTCCGCACTTCAATTTTTCCCTCTTGTATGGTTCCCAACAGTGGTATCAGAGCCATGATTATGCATAATACAAAATACATATGGGCTGGAATTTATGGTGTAGTTGAATGATTCAAAAATCTGGAGAATTTTTACTGCATAATTGTTCTTCTCTCTGGCCAAACCTAGGGTTTGGAACCCTAGGTCTATTCTTCTTCTACTCCTCTTCTAAATCATGGTTAAGGGTAACCATTGATGCAAAGGTTGTATAGGGTTTGAATTGGAAGAAGAAGAAAAAGGAAAACTGGGTTTTCTGCAGAGGGTCGAATCTGGGTTTTAGAACCCAGAGGTTCTTGCAATTAAATTCAATCAAAGCTTCTGTATTTTTGATGCAAATCTATTTTAGGATCATTATATATCATGTGTATATGATTTTCTTTAATTTCAAAAAGGTTTTGATGGAAAAAGATTCAAAAAGTTTGAAAATTTTTCATGAACAGCATAGCAGATTTTCTCTGCAGAAAAGTCATCAATGGAGTTTTGATTAGAACTTGAGTTAGGGAACTCCAAATTGCATGAAACCAATTGCATTAGTTTCCTAAGACATGTAGGATACTGGGAAAATTCGTTTGGTAGCCTAATTCATTCATCTTGCTGGGTTTTAAATCAATTTCTGACCATGGACAGTATGCTGTCAAATTCTGGGCAGCATACTGTTGTTTTAATTGTTTAGAACAATTGGTGATGATTTGATCATCCAAACCTCTTCTAGTAGCTTAGTAATTCATGTAAGGACATTACACAAAAGCTGGTTTCAATGGAGGAGTCGAATTGATAAGGATTTAGAAGCTATTGTCACCTTCAAGGTCTGCAACAATGGCTCGAGCAATGGGTTTTGGAAACCTGATTGTTCTTGATGATGGTAGCCACTTCCACCACTTCTCACGTGTCCAGAGGCTTGTCCCACACCCCTAGGATGTTCTCCCATGACTGGCTATGGCCTCCCACAGTCGTTGGTGGCCATGGCAGCCTAGCCAAGCTCAGGCAGCCCCCTGGTAGTGACGGCTGCATAGAGTTAAGGATGAAACCCTAACTTTGAGTTAATGATGAAACCCTAATTTCATTATGGCATTAATTAAAATCCTAATTGGAATATTAATTACCTTAATTAAGAGTTAATGATTGGTCATTAAATGACCAATCATGGTTATTAATTGTTAGGGCATAATTAATACCATTAATGATGTCTAGGGTTAGGGTTTTGGAAACCCTAATTAGTGTAATTAATTAAGGGTAATTAATACCCTATTTGGCATTAATTAAACCCTAATCCCTTTTATTAAATACCATATGAACCTAGGGTTTTAATGATTGGACATTAAATGACCAATCATAAGGCATTTAATGATTAGGGCTTGCATTTAGGGTTTAGGGTTGTGCATTTAGGGTTTAGGGTTTTAGGAAACCCTAATACACTAATTCATCATTTTATTGATTTTATTTAATTCCTATATTAATTATTTAATTAATATTGATTAATTTTATAATGTTTTAAATGGTTTAAAACACAATTAGGGGATTAAATTAAAATCTGGAAATTCTTAATTAAATGAAATTGTTTTGTTTAATTAAGGAAACCCTAATATTGGATATTAGAGTTATTTTAGGAAACTTTACATGTTTTAAATTAATTTGATTAATTGAAACTGAAATGTCTTAAATGTTAGGACTTTATTTAATTTTGGATATTTTTGTTAAAACCTAATGAGATTAGGATGCATTAATAAGATTAATGTAAATCATTCAAGAGAATTGCCATAATGCCTATATGTTTCAATGCTTACAGTTTTTCTTTACATTATGCAATGAGATTGTATGTTTGTGTTTGGATGATGATTATGGACTATACCCTTTAAACCAATTGTGATTGGCCATCTTATGAATGGGATGTTATTATTTACAAGAGTTGTAATTTTATTAAGGTAATGTAATTTATTTGGGGCTTGCATGGCACCTTCCCTCTCCCTCTCTCTCTATCATTCTCTTATGTACCCCACAGTCCCCTTATGTATCCCTTTCTTTAAATTATGTAAATGTTATGTAATCAAGAGCGCACTAAGGAGCATGGTGGACCCAAAGGAGCATGATAGAGCCCAACAAGCCAATAGTGGAAGACCATCAAGCCAAAGGAGGCAGATTGAAGGACTTGAAATCTTAGAGAAGATTTTCAAGACAGCATGCATGTTTCGAATGTGTTATTTTACGATCACCTACACCCACCTTAGACCATGGATTCAATCTATTGGCTTGGATTGAATCCTCTCGAAGTCCATAATCATCACAGTGGGAGCTTTTTAATGAGATTAATAGTGATAGCTCCAAATCCATAGATCGTTATATGTCTCTTCTTAGGGACTAATATTGATAAGTGGATTATTATTATTATGCTGTTCATTTTTTTATTTTTTTTTATTTTTATATATTTAGATGCATGAGATGTATGTTAAATTAGTTAATTTGATGAGACCCTTAAAACCCCTCTCTTTTAATATTAAGTTGGAAATGGAGAATACATTAGGGAATGGATTCTTCATTGCCTTCCATCATTATAGGATCATCTAACGTCCCTTAATGTGGGTACCTAGCTGCAGACATGTAGGAGCTACCCATATTAAAGACATTACTTGAAACTATCACATATGTAGATATCATGGGATGCCTAAGCTGGTATATACCAAGAAACTAACATGTGAGGAGTATGTACCTTAGAGGCAAAATGATTGGAATTTGCTTATGAAGCAATAGACAAAGAGTTGTCTTCTTACTGTGGGTTAGAAGTCAAGAAACTAACATGTGAGGCTTCTAGGTCACAGTGGGACCCCAATCCCCATTAGGAATGAGATTCCCGAATTCCATTAGAGGGTGTACGGAATTTGATAAAATAGTGGGAGGTACCATATGATTAAAGACCCGATCATTATGGATTAAAAATGAAATCTAATTTTCTGTTTAATTTTCTGTATGTAGATCACCGTAATGGCTCACCGCAACCCGTTATCCAACATTTTGGAAACCAATCGTTTAACTAGACCTAATTATCTTGATTGGCTAAGGAATTTAAAAATCGTTTTGAATTCTGAAAATATTACCTATGCACTTCAAAGTCCACTTCCCAATGCTCCTACTGAGGCTGCAACTCAGCAAGAGAAAGACGCTTATCAGAAGCACATGGATGATGATCTTATGACGAGATGCTATATGATAGTGTCTCTAAGTCCTGAGCTTAAGAAGCAATACGAATCCATGGGAAGTGCACCCGAGATATTTATCCACATACAAGAGTTGTATGGCAAAGAGTTCTTGCTTGAATGTGATGAATGGGTTGAAGTTCCTGCTTCCAATTTTGTGCTCAAGCCTAAAGGCAAGGGAATAAGAAAGGGTAAGAGTACCCATAGGAAGAGGAAAGGTAAAGGGATCTGTTTTTACTGCGGCAAAGATGGGCATTGGAAACGTAAATGCCAAGAGTATCTGGTGTTAGGATTATGCCCTAGAGCCAATCATGGAGATGATTGTTTAGGGATTAGGAACAATCAATTGATTTCATTTATATATGTCACATTTATTATTGATTTAATAAAAGGGCTTATTCTATTATGTTTATATGCATCATTTATATTTACATAATATGTCCATGGAGTTAGAGTTGAGAATATGAAATTACAAAGGGTTGTAATTTTGAGACTGTAAATATATCTCTGTACTAAACTCCTAAATCATTCCTAGTTGAAGGTTCACTATGATGGACAGTAATGAACCATAGGACTAGCACTTGTTAGGTTGACTCTATAGGAGGATAGCTAGTCTCAAGCTATTTGTGTGGAGACACTACAACCAACAAGTGGGTGCCTATTATAAGAATAGGTACACTGAATGTGACCAAAGATATGAGATAAACTGAATGGAGTTTTAACCTGCCTGTCAATCAGTTTCTCATTGTTATAGTGGTACAAGTAATCCTTAGACCTGAGACACCATGGTTGTCTTATACATGTAGCTTTAGAAGTTTGATAACACTAAGTGCAGATCCTATTCAGGGGTCTGTAAGGGTGTTCATTGGCCCTACTGCTATGTGTGTGAAGGCATGTGAGTGATCAACAAGGAATCCATCACTCTCAGGAAAAAGAGAGTGAATGTCTCATACAACATTCATTGAATATAACTCATTAAATCCATGGGCCCGTGGTAGAATGAATATGGAAAGGAGTTTCCATAAGTTCATCATTGAGTTGATATTAATGAATGAGTATAAAGTAATTGAACTAGGGACTTGACAGACTTCCATGTCCTATTAGTTCAATTGGAGACATTGTGTTGATGGAAGGATGGAATTGTAACCTGTAAACTATAACAGAAGGGTTCTTTGTAAATGACTATTCACCTCATTAAGGACCACACCATGAGCCATATGCTAGGTGTTACTCATGGTTAGTAGAAGCCCTAATTGATATAAATGAGTTATAATCAATTAGGGAATTGAAAGGAGTTTCAATTAGACCCTTAATGGAAAATGTTCCATTGTGCACAACTTGTGCTGTTCCTACTACTTGATGATGTGAACCCAATGGATCACACACTGATCATGCTTAGAGAGCTTGATTGTCTATGAGAGAAAGGGTATAAGTGATTAAAGAAAAGTTCTTTACGGGGCTAATTTTTATTTGATGCAAACTAGTGGGCTAATTGTGTAATTAAGAGTAATTACACAAATTAGATTAGGGTTTGGAATCCCCCCTTGGCCGGCCCTATTAGTGGGCTATGTAATGCCCACTATAAGGTGATGACATCATCACAATCACTCCTCCCCAAGGGCTGGCTGGAAAAATTACAGCTCTCCCTCTCTCTCTCTCCCTCTTCTCCACCTCTAGCAATCATAAGGAAGAAGAAGGAAAGGACAATAAGCTCTAGCTAGGTGTGGATACTGTTGGAGGTAGCACACTTGGGCTGCTCATTCACCGCTGTCCGGAGACAAAGCTTGGAGCAAAAAGGAGAAGAAAAAGCTTGGAGCATAAAGGAGAAGACATTAATCAACTGTAAGTAATCCCAACTCTCTTGGTAGTTAGGGTTTATGTTTTTGTATTATGCATAATCGGATTCATGGGTTTGGGAATCGTAGGAAAATTTTAATTCCGCCTTTGTAGTTTTCCTCCCTAGTTAGATCTCCAACAGTGGTATCAGAGCCATGGTTATGCCTAATACAAACTGCATATGGGCTGTAATTCATGGTAAATTGATTAGTTTAATAAATCTGGAATTTATGTTCATGCATTAGAATGGTTTCCCTCTCATGGCCAAACTTAGGGTTTATGAACCCTAGGTTAATTCTCCTTCTACTCCTCTTCTAAAATAGTTTTAGGGCTGCTGGTTATTCAAAAGTTGAATGGGGATTGAGTTTGGAGAAGATGATGAACAGTTTTTATGATAGTCATGAAAAATCGTCATCTTGTTTTGCATGCCGAAATCAGAGTTCTTCTCCAAAATTTTCGAGCCATATATGGTTAGAAAGCTCTTCGAATCAGCTTTACAACCCAACAAACGGTTCGTCAATCCGAGTTTTGTAGTGAAAGTTATGAATTTTTTACTACAGGCTGTCAGGGAAGACAGTTTTGCTCGGGAATGATGTAACAGCCACAATTGTGAGTTTTTGATGGAGATCAAAAGCATGGCAATGGTTGCCACCACTTGGGTTATGTTCTAGACATGGTAGGAAAAGGTTCCCAAGCATTCGGATGCATCATAATTGGATTATGAGTCTAGAACAGAAGGAAGAAGGAGAAGACCACCATGTTTGAATCTGGGTTTTAGAACCCTAGGGTTCTTGCTACTGTTATGATCAGATACTTCTGTAAAATTGATGTATATTCTTTATAGGATCATTATGCATAATGTATGTATGATTTTCTTTAAGTTTTATAAGAGTCTTGATGCATAAAGAATCAAAAAGTTTGATTTCTTGGAAGAACACAGCAGGCTGTTTTTCTGCAGAAAGTCATCAATGGAGTTTTGTTCATATCTTGAGCTAGGGAACTCCAAATTGCATGAAACCAATTTTATTAGTTTCCTAAGACATGTAGGATGCTAGGAAAAATAATTTGGTAGCCTGAATTAATCATCTTGCTGGGTTTTAAATCAATTTGTGATCATGGACAGTATGCTGTCAAATTCTGGACGGCCTACAGTTCTTGAATTGTTTAGAACAATTGGGGATGATTTGATCATCCAAACCACTTCAATTAGCTTAGTAATTCATGTAGGGACATGATACAAAAGCTGGTTTTGATGGTGGAGTTGAATTGATTAAGTTTTAGAAACTTTTGTGACCCTGGAGGTCTTCCAATGGTGGTGCCAGCACTGGGTTCAGGAAACCCTAATGTTCTTTGAAGAAGACAGCCCTCTTGGCCACTCCACACGTGTCCATGGGCTTGGCCCACACCCTGGCTTGAGTCCCCCTTCGCTGGCCATGGCCTCCCATGGCCTGGCCAATCCATGGCAGCCTTGCTAAGCCATGGCAGCCCACTAATGTGGTGGCAGCCTTAGGGTTTATGATGAAACCCTAATTCCCATTAATGATGAAACCCTAATTCATTAATTGCATTAATTAAAAACCCTAATTGACTATTAATTACCTTAATTAAAATGTTTAATGATTGGTCATTAATTGACCAATCATGGTTATTAATCATTAGGGTATAATTAAGTGCATTTATGATGTCTAGGGTTTAGGGTTTAGGAAACCCTAATTCGTATTAATTAAACCCTAATTCTATTAATGCATTAATTAATAACTAAACCTAGTAATTAATGTGTCTAACCTAGGGTTAAATGATTGGTCATTAATGACCAATCATGATCATTAATGGTTTAGTAATTAATCATTGGCATTTAATAGGTTTAAGGTTTAGGGTTTTGGAAACCCTAATTAGTGCATATTAATTAGGAGTAATTAATATCCTAGTTGGCATTAATTAAACCCTAATCCTAATCATTAATACTGTATAAACCTAGGGTTTAAATGATTGGTCATTAATTGACCAATCATAAGGCATTTAATGCATTAGGGTTACACTTAGGGTTTAGAGTTAATGCACTTAGGGTTTAGGGTTTTAGGAAACCCTAATGCACTAAATAATTAATAAAATGATTTTATTTAATTCTGAAATTGATTATTTAATTAATGGTGATTAATTTTATAATGTTTTAAATGGTTTAAAACACAATTTAGGATTAAATTAAAATCTGGAATTTTTTTAATTAAATGAAATTGTTTTGTTTAATTAAAGAGACCCTAATATTTGATATTAGAGTTTAATTAGGGGACTTTATATGTTTCAATTGATTTGATTAATTGAAATTAAATGTCTTAAATGTTAAGACTTAATTAATTCAAGAACTTATGCATATCCTAATAAGATTAGGACACATTAATGAGATTAATGAAAACCAATCAATAGAGTTACCATGAATGCCCATATGTTTATTGCTTACAGTTATTTCCTTTATTATGCAATGTGATTGTATGGTTATGGATGGATGATGATTATGGACTATACCCCTTAAACCAATTGTGATTGGCCGTCTTATGAATGGGTTGTATAATTTTTCAAGAGTTGTCAATTTTTGGTGATGTATTATTTATTTGGGGCTTGCATGCCACCTTTTTCTCTCTCTCTATCATTCTCTTATGTACCCCACATTCCCCTTATGTATCCCTTTCTTTAAATTATGTAAATGTTATGTAATCAAGAGCGCACTAAGGAGCATGGTGGACCTAAAGGAGCATGGTGGAGCCCAACAAGCCTATGGTGGAGACCATCAAGCTAATGGAGGAGATTGAAGGACTTGAAAGCTTGGAGAAGACTTTCAAGAGAGCATGCTATGTTTTGAATTAATGTTTTACGATCACCTACACCCACCTTAGACCTAGGATTCAATTCATTGGCTTGGATTGAATCCTCTTAAAGTTCATAATCATCATAGTGGGAGCTTTTAATGAGATTAATAGAGATAGCTCCAAATCCAAAGATCGTTATATGTCACCTTATAGGGACTAATATCGATGATTGGATTATATATAATGTTGTTATATATATTTCTTATTTAAATGCATGAGATGTATGTTAGATTAGTTAATTTGATGAGACCCTTAAAACCCCTCTATTTTAATATTAAGTTGGAAATGGAGAATACATTAGGGAATGGATTCTTCATTGCCTTCCATCATTATAGGATCATCTAATGTCCCTTAATGTGGGTACCTGGCTGCAGACATGTAGGAGCTACCCATATTAAAGACATTACTTGAAACTATCACATATATAGATATCATGGGGTGCCTAAGCTGGTATATACCAAGAAACTAACATGTGAGGTATATATTTGGTGAAACATACCTGTGTGAATGATGGGCTTAACTTAACTAGGGAAGTATTCCAAGAAACTAACATGTGAGGAGTATGTACCCTAGAGGCAAAATGATTGGAACTTGCTTATGAAGCAATAGACAAAGAGTTGTCTTCTTACTGTGGGTTAGAAGTCAAGAAACTAACATGTGAGGCTTCTAGGTCACAGTGGGACCCCAATCCCCATTAGGAATAAGATTCCCGAATTCCATTAGAGGGTGTATGGAATTTGATAAAATAGTGGGAGGTACCATATGATTAAAGACCCGATCATTATGGATTAAAAATGAAATCTAATTCTCTATTTAATTTTTATATGTAGTTCATAGAAATGGCTCACCTCAACCCGTTATCCAAAATATTGGACATCAACCGTTTGACTGGACCAAATTGTCTTGATTGGCTTAGGAATCTAAAAATTGTTTTGGATTCCAAGAATCTTACCTATGCACTTCATAATCCACTTCCTATTGCTCCTGCTAAGGCTACAACTCAACAAGAGAAAGATGCTTACCAGAAGCGCATGGACAACGATCTCATGGCAAGGTGCTATATGATGGTATTTATGAGTCTCGAGCTTAAGAAGCAACATGAGTCCATGGGAAGTGCTTACGAGATTTTTATCAACATACAAGAATTGTATGGGAAAGAATTCTTACTTGAATTTAATGAAGCTGCTACTTCCAAGTCTAAGCTCAAGCCTAAGGGCAAGGGCATAGGCAAGGGCAAGAGTACCCGAAGGAAGAAGAAAGGTAACAACAAAGCCAAAGGAACCTGTTTTCACTGCGGCAAAGATGGGCACTGGAAACGTAACTGCCGGGAGTATCTGGATACTCTAAAAAAACCAACCTTTGGAAGGTATGGATCATGCTCTAAACTAAATGTTAGTTCTGCTTCCACTTGGGTACTTAATTCTGATGTGAATTTTGAATTCCATGCAGAATCTAGTGGGAAGCAGAAGGCAGAGTAAAGGCAGATCAACCCTACAAGTGGGGAATGGAGCAAACGTTGCTCCATTAGCTGTGGGGCTTGTTGCTTGACTCTACCTAATGGAGTAGTTTAGAAATAATAGTTAGCTATCTTTACATTCCAGAAGTTATTAGAAACATTAATTTTATTTCAGTTTTATCTAAACGAGGTTTTAGTTTGATTTAATAAATGTTTTCTATTAAATGAAGAGTTCATTACTTCTAGAGTTTATATGGATGGCCTTTATTTTCTAAACTTTATTGCAAATATGAATTGCAATGGAGCATGATAGTTCTAAATTGAATGCTAATAAACCTAAGATAACAAGATATACATAGTGATGTATGTAGAAGTTTCTCTAACTTTACAACCTTTACCGATGATTCAGTCTAGGTTTGGGTGTGTATACTTAATGAAGTACAAATCTGAAACATTTGAAAGGTTCAAAGAATTCAGATATGAAGTAGAGAAACAAACCGGTAAAAGTATAAAAGCTCTTCGATTAGATCGGGGAGGCGAATATTTAACCGGTTAATTTTTAGATCAACTTGTTCAAATGGGCATTCAATAACAATGGACTCCTCTTGGAACACCATAACTTAATAGTGTGTCGGATAGGAGGAAGAGGACCTTATTGGATATGGTCCGATCCATGATAAGTTACAACGACCTAATATTATCCTTGTTAGGATATGCCCTAGAAATTGCCACGTACCTGTGAAACAGAGTTCAAACCAAGGCTGTCCCTTAAGACCTATATGAGATATGGAAAGGGAAGCACCAAACCTTAAGCATGTTAAGGTATGGGGGTTGCACTGCATATGTAGAGACACATGATGTAACCAAATTGGAAATCAAGATAACTTGAACGTAGGTTTGTGGATTATCCTAAATAGAGTTTAGGATACTAAGTCTATTATCCTGATGAACAAAAGGTGTTTTGTTTGTATGTTTGCAATCTTTCTTGAAAAAGAGTTTATTCAAGAAGGCAGCAACAACAGGAAAATAGAACTCAAAGAGTTGTCTAATGAGATATAAACCGACATTGATGCAACCCCTGTCTCTATTGAGACAGAACCCATTATTGTACCATGATTGTACAAAGGGTTAGTGGGAGTGCGATCATATTTTGGTCCTATAAGTGAATGACGTTCTACTTATTAGGGAATAATGTAGAGACGTTGTCAACAGTGAAAAATTAGTTTTTCACAAAGTTTCTCCATAAAAGATTTGGAAGAAGCATCCTATATTCTAAGAATAGAGGTCTATAGAGATAGATCTTAAAGGATGCTAAGTCTCTCCCAATTGAAGTACATAGACAAGATTTTGAAAGAGTCCAAAATGCATGATTCCAAAAGGAGGTCTAATTCCTGTCAGACATGGAATCAAGTTGTCTATAACTAAAAGACCAGATATCAGTTTTGCTGTAAATGTTACGAGCAGATATCAGGCAGACCCAGATAAGGAACACTGGGAAGTAGTCAAGGCTATCCTTAAGTTCTTGAGAAGAACTAAAGGACCTATGCTTTGCCTATGGAGAAAGAAACTTGAAATGGTTGGTAGAATGGATTCAGATTTTCAATCTGACGATGATGATAGGAGATCAACATCAAGGTATGTTCTCACCTTAAATGGTGGAGCTGTAAATTTGAGTGCATTGCTGCATGTTTGGATGAGTAAGTTCATTGCAGAAGTAGGAGTGGTTCCTAACATTGAGAAGCCTTTACTATTGTTTTTGTGACAACAATAAGGCTAGTGCTCAAGACAAGGATCCACAGTCTCATCAAAAGTCCAAACTTTAAGCGACAATTCCAAGTGATTAGAGAGATCATTGGAAGAGATGACATATACATATAAAAGTTTAAAAGAACAGAGAATAAAGAAGACCCCTTTACTAAAGCTATGACCCAAGTGTGTTGGATCACCACCGACAGGATATGAGTATAAGATACATGGTGGATTGGCTATAGTGCAAGTGGGAGATTGTTAGGATTATGCCCTAGAGCCAATCATGGAGATGATTGTTTAGGGATTAGGAACAATCAATTGATTTCATTTATATATGTCACATTTATTATTGATTTAATAAAAGGGCTTATTCTATTATGTTTATATGCATCATTTATATTTACATAATATGTCCATGGAGTTAGAGTTGAGAATATGAAATTACAAAGGGTTGTAATTTTGAGACTGTAAATATATCTCTGTACTAAACTCCTAAATCATTCCTAGTTGAAGGTTCACTATGATGGACAGTAATGAACCATAGGACTAGCACTTGTTAGGTTGACTCTATAGGAGGATAGCTAGTCTCAAGCTATTTGTGTGGAGACACTACAACCAACAAGTGGGTGCCTATTATAAGAATAGGTACACTGAATGTGACCAAAGATATGAGATAAACTGAATGGAGTTTTAACCTGCCTGTCAATCAGTTTCTCATTGTTATAGTGGTACAAGTAATCCTTAGACCTGAGACACCATGGTTGTCTTATACATGTAGCTTTAGAAGTTTGATAACACTAAGTGCAGATCCTATTCAGGGGTCTGTAAGGGTGTTCATTGGCCCTACTGCTATGTGTGTGAAGGCATGTGAGTGATCAACAAGGAATCCATCACTCTCAGGAAAAAGAGAGTGAATGTCTCATACAACATTCATTGAATATAACTCATTAAATCCATGGGCCCGTGGTAGAATGAATATGGAAAGGAGTTTCCATAAGTTCATCATTGAGTTGATATTAATGAATGAGTATAAAGTAATTGAACTAGGGACTTGACAGACTTCCATGTCCTATTAGTTCAATTGGAGACATTGTGTTGATGGAAGGATGGAATTGTAACCTGTAAACTATAACAGAAGGTTTCTTTGTAAATGACTATTCACCTCATTAAGGACCACACCATGAGCCATATGCTAGGTGTTACTCATGGTTAGTAGAAGCCCTAATTGATATAAATGAGTTATAATCAATTAGGGAATTGAAAGGAGTTTCAATTAGACCCTTAATGGAAAGTGTTCCATTGTGCACAACTTGTGCTGTTCCTACTACTTGATGATGTGAACCCAATGGGTCACACACTGATCATGCTAAGAGAGCTTGATTGTCTATGAGAGAAAGGGTATAAGTGATTAAAGAAAAGTTCTTTAAGGGGCTAATTTGTATTTGATGCAAACTAGTGGGCTAATTGTGTAATTAAGAGTAATTACACATATTAGATTAGGGTTTGGAATCCCCCCTTGGCCGGCCCTATTAGTGGGCTATATAATGCCCACTATAAGGTGATGACATCATCACAATCACTCCTCCCCAAGGGCTGGCTAGAAAAATTACAGCTCTCCCTCTCTCTCTCTCCCTTCTTCTCCACCTCTAGCAATCATAAGGAAAAAGAAGGAAAGGACAATAAGCTCTAGCTAGGTGTGGATACTGTTGGAGGCAGCACACTTGGGCTGCTCATTCACCGCTGTCCGGAGACAAAGCTTGGAGCAAAAAGGAGAAGAAAAAGCTTGGAGCATAAAGGAGAAGACATTAATCAACTGTAAGTAATCCCAACTCTCTTGGTAGTTAGGGTTTATGTTTTTGTATTATGCATAATCGGATTCATGGGTTTGGGAATCGTAGGAAAATTTTAATTCCGCCTTTGTAGTTTTCCTCCCTAGTTAGATCTCCAACATCTGGATACTCTGAAGAACCAACCTTCGGAAGGTATGGATCATGCTCTTATACTTGAGACTAACATGAGTGTTAGCTCTGTTTCCACTTGGGTACTAGATTCTGGTGCAAGTTCTCATATTTGTAATTCCATGCAGGACCTAGTGGGAAGCAGAAGGCTGAGTAAAGGAGAAGTAACCCTACGAGTGGGAAATGGAGCAAACGTTGCTGCATTAGCCGTGGGGACTTGCTGCTTGACTTTGCCTAGTGGGAGTAGTTTAGAATTATTAGGCTGTCTTTATATTCTAGAAGTTATAAGAAACATTATTTCTATTTCAGTATTATCTAAACAAGGATTTAGGTTTGTTTTTGAAGAGAATAAATGTTCTTTATTTAAAAATGAAGAGTTCATTACTTCTGGAGTTTATTTGAATGGCCTTTATTTTCTAAACTTTATTGCAAATGTTAATTGCATAGAGTATGATAGTTCTAAATTGAATGCAAACAAACCTAAGAGAACAAGAGATGAAGAAAACTCCACATATGACTGGCACTTGAGACTAGGTCATATCAGTGAGAATAGGATTAACAAGATGTGTAAGGATGGACAATTGGGTCCATTGGTTTCTATGCCCTTTCCAACTTGTGAATCCTATTTACTAGGTAAAATGACCAAGTCACCTTTCATTGGTCACGGTGAGAGAGCTGCAGACATATTAGGATTAATACATAGTGATGTATGTAGTCCTTTGAGCATACATGCTCGTGGAGGTTTCTCTTACTTTATAACCTTTACCGATGATCATTCTAGGTATGGGTATGTGTACTTGATGAAGTACAAATCTGAAGCATTTGAAAAGTTCAAAGAATTCAGATATGAAGTAGAGAAACAAACTAGCAAAAGTATTAAAGCTCTTCGATCGGATCGGGGAGGAGAATATTTAACTGGTGAGTTTTTAGATCATCTTGTTCAAGCGGGCATTCTATCTCAATGGACACCTCCTGGAACACCACAGCTTAATGGTGTGTCAGAAAGGAGGAATAGAACCTTATTGGATATAGTTAGGTCCATGATGAGTTACACTGATTTACCATTGTCCTTTTGGGGACATGCCCTGGAAACTGCCGCGTACTTGTTGAACAGAGTCCCAACCAAAGCTATCCCTAAGACACCGTATGAGATATGGAAAAGGGGAGCACCAAGCCTTAAACATGTTAAGGTATGGGGTTGCACTGCATATGTAAAGACATATGATGCAACCAAGTTAGAATCAAGATCAATTAAATGTAGATTTGTGGGATATCCTAAAGAGAGTTTAGGATATTATTTCTATTATCCTGATGAACAAAAGGTGTTTGTTAGTAAGTTTGCAGTTTTTCTTGAAAAAGAGTTTATTCAAGAAGGAGGCAATAACAGGAAAATAGAACTCAAAGAATTGTCTGATGAGACACAAACCAGCAGTGATCCCATCCCTGTTCCTGATGAGACAGAACCCACTAATGTACCACAACCTCTCCATAGATCGAGCAGGGTATCTGTTGCACCTGAAAGATATGGATTTCTCAACCATAATGCAGAGGAATTGTTCCTTGGTGATAGAGAACACCCAGATGACCCTACTATTTATGGACAGGCGATTTCGGATATTGATTCGAACAAATGGCTAGAAGCTATGAAATCTGAAATGGACTCGATGTATTCTAATAAAGTCTGGACTTTAGTTGATCCACCAGAAGGTATAGTACCTATTGGCTGCAAATGGATCTTCAAAAGGAAGATAGGCTCAGATGGAAAGGTAGAGACCTACAAAGCTAGGCTAGTGGCGAAAGGTTACCGACAAAGACATGGTATTGACTATGAGGAAACCTTCTCACTAGTAGCTATGCTTAAGTCTATTAGGATCTTGTTAGCTATAGCTGCACACTACGATTATGAGATATGGCAAATGGATGTAAAGACCGCTTTCCTTAATGCCAACATTGAGGAAGACCTTTATATGCAGCAACCTGAGGGTTTTACATCTAGTGGTAAGGACCACAAAGTGTGCAAGCTACAGTGGTCCATCTATGGACTTAAACAAGCTTCTAGAAGCTGGAACATCTGATTTGATGAGGTAATCAAATCGTTTGGTTTCCTACAGAATATGGATGAACCATGTGTGTACAAGAAGATTAGTGGGAGTGCGATTACCTTCCTGGTCCTATATGTTGATGACATTCTACTTATCGGGAATAATGTAGAAACGTTATCAAAAGTGAAAGAGTGGCTTTCACAGAATTTCTCCATGAAAGATTTGGGAGAAGCATCCTATATTCTAGGAATAAAGGTCTATAGAGATAGATCTAAAAGGATGCTAGGTCTCTCCCAATCATTGTACATAGACAAAATATTGAAAATGTTCAATTTAAAAGATTCCAAAAGAGGTCTAATTCCTGTTAGGCATGGAATCAAGTTGTCTAAAAACATGGCACCTAAAATTCCAGAGGAGATTGCGTACATGAGGACGATTCCCTATGCTTCTGCAGTAGGGAGTCTAATGTATGCCATGTTATGTACAAAACCAGATATCACTTTTGGTGTAAGTGTTACAAGCAGATATCAGGCAGACCCAGGTGTGAAACACTAGGAAGCAGTCAAGGCTAGTCCTTAAGTACTTAAGAAGAACTAAGGAACTATTCCTTGTCTATGGAGGAAGAAACTTAGAAATGATTGGTTATACGGATTCAGATTTTCAATCTGATAATGATGATAGGAAATCAACATCGGGGTATGTTTTTACCTTGAATGGTGGAGCTGTAAGTTGGAGGAACTGTAAACAGGATGTTACAGCGGACTCCACTACAGAGGCTGAGTACATTGCTGCATCAGAGGCTGCAAAGGAAGCTGTTTGGACAAAGAAGTTCATTATTGAACTGGGAGTAGTTCCTGCCATTGAGAAGCCCTTGCCATTGTTTTGTGACAACAACGAGGCTATTCCTCAAGCTAAGGAACCACAGTCTCATCAAAAGTCCAAACACATTGAGCGTCGATTCCATGCGATTAGAGAGATCATTGGAAGAGGTGATATTAGCATAAAGAAGATTCACACAACAGAGAATGTAGCAGATCCCTTCACTAAAGCTATGACCCAAGAGTAGTTGGATCACCACAGACAGGAAATGGGTATTAGATACATTGTGGATTGGCTATAGTGCAAGTGTGAGATTGTTAGAGTTATGCCTTAGAGCCAATCATAGAGATGATTGTTTAGGGATAAAGGAACAATCATTTGATTTCATTTATGTATGTCACATTTATTATTGATTTAATAAAAGGGCTTATTCTATTATGTTTGTATGCATCATTTATATTTACATAATATGTCCAAGAAGTTAGAGTTGAGAATATTGAATTACAAAGAGTTGTAATTATGAGACTGTAAATATATCTCTGTACTAAACTCCTAAATCATTCCTAGTTGAAGGTTCACTATGATGGACAATAATGAACCATAGGACTAGCACTTGTTAGGTTGACTCTATAGGAGGATAGTTGCTCTCAAGCTATTTGTGTGGAGACACTACAACCAACAGGTGGGTGCCTATTAATAGAATAGGTACACTGAATGTAACCAAAGATTTGAGATAAACTGAATGGAGTTTTAACCTGCCTGTCAATTAGTTTCTTAATATTATAGTGGTACAAGTAATCCTTAGACCTGAGACACCATAGTTACCTTATGCATGTAGCTTTAGAAGTTTGATAACACTAAGTGCAGATCCTATTCATGGGTCTATAAAGTTGTTCATTGGCCCTATTGCTATGTGTATGAAGGCATATGAGTGATCGACAAGGAATCCATTACTCTCAGGAAAAAGAGATAGAATGTCTCATATAACATTCATAATATAACTCATTCAGTCCATGGCCATGGCAGTGTGAATATGGAAAGGAGTTTTCATAAGTTCATCATTGAGTTGATATTTATGAATGAGTATAAAGTAATTGAACTAGGGACTTGACAGACTTCCATGTCCTATTAGTTCAATTGGAGACATTGTGTAAATGGAAGGATGTAATTGTAACCTATAAACTATAACAGAAGGGTTCTTTGATAGATACATATTCACTTCATTAAGGACGACACCATGAACTATATGCTAGGTGTTATTCATGGTTAGCAGAAGCCCTAATTGATATAAATGAGTTATAATCAATTAGGGAATTGGAAGGAGTTCCAATTAGACCCTAAATGGAAAGAGTTCCATTGTGCACACCTCGTGCTATTCCTATTACTTGATGATGTGAACCCAATGGGTCACACACTGATCATGCAAGATGAGCTTTATAGTCTATGAGAGAAAGGGTATGAGTGCATAAAGAATAGTTCTTTGAGGCCTATTTATATTTGATATAATTTATAGGGATTATTGTGCAATTTAGAGAAATTGCATAACACCCTAATGGGTTTCCCCCTATGGCCGGCCCCCCTAGTGTGGACTATATAAGTTACACTATGATATGTGACATCATCACAAGTTGAAATCCCCAAGGGCTGGCCAGAATTTCCAGCCTCCCTCTCTCTCTCTCCTCTCTTCTCCTACACTAGCAACAAGAAGGAAAAGGTGGAAGGACTTGAAGCTCTAGCTAGGTGTGGATACCGTTGGAGGCAGCACACTTGGGCTGCTCATTCATCGCTGTCCGGAATCAAAGTTTGGAGCAAAAAAGAGAAGACAAAAATTCTGTAAGTGTTCTAACCCTCTTCATAGTTAGGGTTTGATTTTGTATATGCATAGTTAGATTCATGGGCTGTGGAATCAAAGGGAAAATTTTTATATTCCGCACTTCAATTTTTCCCTTTTGTATATGCATAGTTAGATTCATGGGCTGTGGAATCAAAGGGAAAATTTTTATATTCCGCACTTCAATTTTTCCCTCTTGTATGATTCCCAACAGCTGGTGCTCCCATTTTTGAGGGTTTTTAAACCCTTGACCCCCCATTTGTGCATTCAAGCCACCAAATACGAATTTAAGAGCTTCTCTCTCTAGAAACTCATTCCATCCTTCTCCAAATTCTCACATACACATTCTCAATCAAAGTTGCACTTTCAAATCAAATTGTGTGTGTGAAATAGCATAAAAAAACAAGTCATTCAACAACAAGAAGCAGCATTTATCATCATCTTGCAAGATTAAGTTCATCATCTTACCCACTAAATCCATTTTTCTTACATACAAGCTCCACCATCAACAATGGATTCTAGCAATGATTCTAACATCAAGTATCCATACTATGTGATCAAGAATACATACAAGGCACCAATCTATGATGCATCTCAAGACAATGTGTTGCTTGAACCCAAGAAGCATCTCTCATTCCTCCACTCCCAACAAGAGGTTAGTTCTTCCCAACTTAACATGTTTATCTTGAAATCTTGATTTCCATTAGATGAAATGCATTCCCATGATCTTCTTTTGATTGTTTCTATCATTGTTAAGCCAAGTTCATTGATTTGGCAAAGATTGAATGTGAAAAAAGCTTGTTTCCCAAAGCTTGAGAAAAGACATCCACCAAGTGTTTGATAAAATGCCAAAGAGACAAAAACATGTTCAATCCTTACAAAATCAATGAATTTGCATTGTAGTACAAAGTCCATTGATCTTGGCAAGGATTTGATATACAAAAATCTTTAGTTCAATGCTTGAAAACAAGTCACCCACCAAGTGTTTGATAAAATTCCCGAAAGACAAAACCATGTTCAATCCTTACAAAATCAATGAGTCTGAATACATAAAGTCATGGGCATTCATTTCAAATTCATTCCATGAATCAAAACCCATATTTCAAAACTTTTGGAAAACCATTTGAAACCAATTACCAATGTATGCCCAATATCTCTATGTTTTCAATGCTAACTCAATAAACAATCCTTTGAAATAGCCCAATTTCCAAAAGCTCCGTACAAGGACATCAATGAAGGGGCTCAGTGCATGGTAGAAATACATGGAACATGCCCAACCACATGCTCGTAAGATAATAAAGAAGGTGGGTTTTGGGCCCTTCCTAGATGCTCTATGGAACGAGCAATGGGATAGGCAAGCATTGTTTGCCTTGTCAGAGTTATGGTGGGATACCACCAACACCTTTCACTTTAGTTTTGGGGAAATGACCATGACCCCTAAGGATTTCACCATGATAACTGGGTTGAGCTTAAAAGGCAAGCGCTTGGAATACTATAAACATGCCAACACGGATCAGAATTACATAGTGGCTTTGCTCGGGGTTGAAGCAGAATTAAGCCCAAAGGGTGTATGCCGTACTTGGCTCCACAACACCTTTGCCACAGAAGAAGAGAGTGATGGAACGGATCCTCAATACATTGTGAGAGCATTCTTGCTCTATATGATTTCATGTTCTTTCTTTGCGGGCACCAATGACATGGCCCGACTAGAGTTGCTAGCTAGCATGGAAGATATACACAGGATTGGGAAATACAACTAGGGTGGAGCTGCTCTAGCAACTATGTACCGCTCTATGTCTGACATGTCTCGAGGAGTTGCAAAGAACTTTGGGGGGCTTCTTTTCGTTTGGGAGGTAATAAAGAACATTCAATTCTCAATTCTCTCCCGAAACTTAACTTAATATGATTTTCCTTATTTCTTTGATTTTCAACAAATCTGGTATTATGAATACCTGAACATGTGCCACCCAATACTTGCTAGTGATGCCATGTCATGGCCTATCCTCCAAAATTACGCCCCGTCCTGCTTGGCCACGTAAGCCTCCAACCGTCATGACTATGCCCATGCAAGGGCATATCTTACCAGTTTGACTATTGACATGGTAAATTCTTTCTTTTTCTTTTTCTCTTTATCTTTTCTTTCTTACTTTTTATTTCAAACTCAACAGGTGGAATGGGATCCATGGAGGTTATGGGAACCTAGGTTACCCGAGAAGTATGCATCTTGTTTAGGATTGACAAGCAAAATGGTCCTCTTTGAAAGTCCCACAGGTAGATATTGGTACCTTGGGAAACGAGTCTTGCGACAGGTCCACGGAAACATGAATGCAGCTGTGACTCCCTCCATGCCTCCAGACAACATGAGGCATGCCAACCATCTAGTGGGAGATGAATTGGAAGAGGCTTTGAGGGGTTGGGATGCTGAGGGGTTCACTTCTCCCCGCATAGAGTACATTGCCTTTTGTCGAAAGTATTTGATAAAACCCAAGGTCACTGGTCTCCCACCTCAAGGGGTGAGTCCCCAAACTCTCAAATTCTTTTTTATGATTAGGAAAGAACTTTTCTTCTTGACAAGCATTTAAATTTCAGGGCCGATGGGCGAGGAGATATAGCTCTACAATTGGTTTAGCCACCGGGATGACTTATAATAACGAGGATGATGACCTTGAGGGAAATCGACCTCCACCCCTCCCACAGCTAAACTGGTATGTAAACTTGGGCAGTGGACAGAGTTCATGAAGACTAACATCACCCATCCACCTTTCGATGAATTTCCTAAGATCGATCCATATTATGAGAATGTGAGTTCCCAACCCTTACTTTCTTAAAATTAGATCTTTTCATTATTATTAACTATGTTCATTATTATCTTCTTTGCAACAGGCATCATCATCTCATCCACCACAAAATATGCCCCCTCTTAGATCTCCTCGTTCAGTGCATGATGGAGCTGGGCCAAGTCGAAAGAGAAGGCCTACGGGGAATCATTGAGTTTCACTCACCTCTTGTTAGGAATGTTGGAATCTTATTATCTTCTTGTCTTGTAATAGCTAGGAATTTCAATTTCCAAACTTGAACTCCTTATCATGGATACTTGATGAACTTATGTTGAATTTTATTGCAATGGTATGATATTGTATTGTGTGAAAAATGGACTCAAATTAAGCACATAAGGGTAAAAACATAACAAAAGGGCTAAACAAAGGCATAATAGGGCAAAACTGGGCGAAACAAGGCGGCAGCCTCGGGTGACCACCTGGCCCTGGGCGACTAGCAGCCTGGGCCCAGGCGGCTAGCAGCTTGGGCCAGGCCTGGGTGGTCACCCGAGTTCGAAGCGGAGTTTCACCTGTTTTTAGGAAACTTCCTATTTTGACGGGTTCTTACCTTCTAAAACTCAGATTTTTGAATTTTATTCTATAAAAACACATCCAAGGGGTCTCAAACCCTACTTACATTCATTGAGAGCAAGTTATGGAAGCCCTAGACAAATTCTTAAGTGATTTTCTGAAAGTTATGAGTGCGAAGGCAAAGAAGGAGTTCAAGCGCTACTGCTTGGATCCGTTGTTCACTTTGATGCACGTGAAGCTTGAAACCACTCTTCTTACTACTGCTATATACTTTTGGGATCCTCAACTCCGTGTATTTCATTTCAACTATGAAGAACTATGCCCAACAATGGAGGAATTCTGCGCTTTGTATGGAGTTTCGCCTGTAGGACCTTTCATCTTCCCTACACCACACTAAAGTTACTTGACTTCCTTCTCCAACTTCCTTGGGATTTCTCAACAAGAGGCTTCCAAGTTTACAAAAGATCACATGGTGAATCTTATGGAAATAGGAACTTCCTTTTTGGCTCATGATAGCAAAGGTACCCTGAATTTTACCCTTAATATTCAACACGCTGTGAACCCTAAAAAAGAGTTAAGGCCCACGAGGGGTTTTAGGTTTGAAAAAGGAAAAGGAGTTGCCACCTTATTTTTTAAAGGAAATAAGGAAAACCCTAAAAAACAGTTTTGTTTTAGGAAAACAAAAGATTGACTCCATATTTAAAAATGGAAAGGTAAATGATCTTTTGGAAACCAGAGAAATCGGGGATTCGGAGGCTAAGTTACGATATGGGAAGGTTCTAGGCAAAGCCTATAGGCACCCATATCGCCCTAAACGGTCTCTTAATTTAATTGGGCTAAATCAAAGTCTTAATCACACACAAATCAACAGTTATCATCACAGGACAGCATGCATATCATTCATCCATTCATCCATATAATCAAGTAAATCAAAGAAAAACAGAAAAAGAAAGAGGGGGGAGAAGAAAACCTAGGATACTTAGTATCCTAGGGTGGACTTGAACATCACGAAGAGCGCCTACGTACCATGTATGGAAATACATGGATCAAAGTCCACGTAGTTCGAAAGGGAATAGGGTTATAACCTAATCAAGGCCTATGGTAAACCCTAAGTTTCCTTTCAAGTAAAACATGGTAAGTTTCCAAAATAAATGATTCTCGAAAGATTTTTGGTAAGATATGGAATTTTGATAAAGATGGAAACTTTGATTTAAAGGGTATTTTTTATTGAAAGGAAACTATAGAATCTACCATACCCCTCTATTAGGAAACAACCCTGGGGGGGGAGAAAGGGAAAGTTTCAAAGGAAGGAAAGAAGGGTGAATTGGGGCACCCTCACACCCTACTTACCTTAAGCAAAAGCAACCTGTCAAAGTAACCTCCCTATTGTATAGGGTAATTACCTTATTTGTAAGATTTCATCTCACAATAGCCAAGATAACCACCCCACATTGGTGGGGTAGTTGCACTTGTTGTACCTATCAAAGCACCTGCAATTTCCATGCAAAACATACCAAAAATACCAACCAAACAAGCTAGATTCCAAATCAAGCCATTATCGTGCCCAAACATGGGCTAACACATGCTCAAAATATCATATCAAAGACAAATAACAGATCTGGACAGAATTGAAATAAGGTTTAAAATCAACCACAAGTCATGCAACAACATGAATCATAAGCTAACTAAAACCCTAATTCAACCCTACATGCAACGACATGCAAAAAACCCTAAAATCAACTATATGAATGCTAGAAATATCATAGTTATCAAATATGCAGCACATATATATCAACTATGAAGAAAACACAAAGAAAAACCCTAAGCTATCATGCTATATGCTACTTTCCTAATACAAGGATGAATGAAACCCTAGAATCACAATTGTGCTCAAAATCACATAAAATAACTCTAAATCATGCAAAACTCATTGTGGACATCATTTTAATCATGCATATTAATCAATAGAAGCATCAACACATGATAAAAACACAAGCTTGCACATGAAATATAGCTATTCTAAGTAAAAACCTAATTTCAGCACAAGAGAAACCCTAGAATTGCAAACATGCATTAAATCACATGGAACAGCATCCTAGCATACTAAACAGCCCACAAATATTATCCTAATCATGCATACTAACTAATAGAAGTAGCAAAACACAATAAAAACACAAGCTTCAATATGCAAAAGTGTTATTTCATGTAGAAAACCAATTTCAGCACTAAGGAAACCCTAAAGTCCCAAACATGCAGTAAATCACATGGAATAGCATCCTAGCATACTAAACAGCCCATGAATATTATCCTAATCATGCATACTAACTAATAGAAGCAATAAGACATGATAAAGACACAAACTTGAACATGAAATAATGACTATTCCATGTAAAACCCTAGAAAAGACTCTAAAAAACCCTAAAAAACACAAAGACTCATAAAACCACATAGAATGACATTATATCATGCAAAACCAGCCATAAACAATATCCTAATCATGTATTCTAAGCATTAGAAGCATCGACACATGATAAAACAATAAGCTTTTAACATGAAGTAATGCAAAGCTATGCAAGAAACCCTAGTTTGAATGAAAGAGAGAAAGGGGGAGGGGTATACCTTTTGTGGCTGCTGTAGAGAGTCCTCCTTCTCTTGTGTGCTGCTGGAAACAACCTCTTTCAAGCCTTCAAGCAATGCTCTAGCCTTCCTTCAAGCTTTCTCTCACACTCTCTCACTCTAAGTTTAGGTTAAACTACCCTAAGGATGGCTGCCATAGCCTCCAAGTCTCACACATGCCTCCCCTTCAGGAATTGCCTCCAAGTGCCTCTCCCCTTGCTGAAGTATAAGGGGGTATTTATAGGGATTGAGGGAAAACCCTCAATGGTTGGGATTAAAACCCTAGGGATTGATCCAAGGGCTCTTAGAGGTTCCCTTGGGGCTCAAGTAGGTCAAATAAGGCTGAAATTAGGGTTAAATGGCGGCTGGAGGCGTGCAAATCCGAGAAAATAGGATAGGAGCCGCGTCAAAGCTCAAAATAGGAAAGTGGCTCGGGTGACCACCTGGGGCTGGGCAGCTAGCAGCCTGGGCCCAGGCGGCTCGCCGCCCAGGCCTGGGTGGTCACCCGAGGCCATGTCAGCTTCAGCCCAAATTTGACCCCTTCGACTTCCAAAAGTGTTTCAGGGCCCAAATCAACTCCGATTTTGACGAAACGAAAGCCAAAACGACCATGTTTCGAAGGGGAATGTAATTTGAGTCACTTGAGGGAAAGAAACCCTAGCCATGGCTGCATGGTTGGGCCCTACAAAGGTGGTTAACCGCTATGCCTCACCATCGCTTAGCTTAGGTATGCACATAGGGTCGCACCGAATGCTTTCTAATTCGAAATTCAACCTCCCTAAACACATTTGGGGATGAAATTAAGACCAATCAAGGTCAAATGAGTAGTCATAGAGTGAAAATCACGAACCAATTCGGGCTATCCCGAAGTAGGTCTCTTAGCCAACCTGAGCCTTGCTGAGCCATTCTAATCCCGAACCTTCAATTCATCGAATTGACCCACAAATACCTCAAATACAACCATATGAACTCCAATTGGCAACTTGGAGATCATTTCAAGGTCGAATGGAAAGTTTGTGATCAAAAAGACAATTATGCCCCTCAAGTCACAAAAGTTCTTATTAACCCTCAAGATCAACTCCAAATCGAACCAAAATTCATACACACCATCCTTAGGACCCTAGAAACTCAATGCAAAAGACTAGACTCAAAAAGGAAACAAAAAGACACATGCAATGATGAACCCTAGCTAAGGTGGCAAAAATGGAGGTGTGACAGAAGCCCCTCATTGGTGAGCAAGTTTCACTTGCGAGCCAATGACCAAAAGAACAACCCATTTTTGCCCGGGGAATTGATTTCATCAAGACCCACTGGGGAAAAGAGGGTGAACATATCATTGAATTCTTCAAATTCATCATACACAAGCACAAAGGTACTCCTCATAAGTTCTACAGAACTCCTCTCATACTGTATACCAGTTTCACTGGGGAACAAGATGAGGTATCCACAGCTTACATCGAACTTCGTTCGATGAAAGGTCTTCCAATTCTATGCCAGTGACAACTGGCGAATGGTACGAGGTAACATTATGCCATCAAGGCCATCCCAAAATATGAGAAAGATACATCCTTCTAATATTCAAACCGTCAAGGTTATTACTCAATTATCAAGGTAATCACATCCCATACTGCACCAGTGACAACTGGTGAATAATACGAGGTAACGATAGCTTACATCGAACTTCGTTCGATGAAAGGTCTTCCCATACTATGCCAGTGACAACTGGTGAATAGTACGAGGTATCCATAGCTTACATCGAACTTCGTTCGATGAAAGGTCTTCCCATATTACACCAGTGACAACTGGTGAATAATATGAGGTAACACTATGCCATCAAGGCTATCTCAAAATATGAGAAAGATACATCCTTCTCATATTCAAACCATCAAGGTTGTCATCACATAGCACGAGGAAGGTCACGTCCTTCTCTTGCTCAAGTCAATCAAGGTAAACACATACCACAGGAAGCCGTCAAGGCTATCTCAAAACATGAGAAAGATACATCCTTCTCATATTCAAATCATCAAGGTTATCATTCAAATATCAAGGTAATCACATCCCATACTACACCAGTGACAACTGATGAATAATACGGGGTAACACTATGCCATCAAGGCCATCTCAAAATATGAGAAAGATACATCCTTCTCATATTCAAACCGTCAAGGTTATTATTCAATTGTTAAAGTAGTCACATAGCACGAGGAAGGTCACAACCTTCAATCAGGGTAAACACATACCATTGGGAAAGATCGCATCTTTCAAGCCATCAAGGTAAACATAGGACGTGAGAAAGATTGCATCCTTCTCATATTAAACTCTCAAGGTGAACACATAGCATGAGAAAGATCGCGTCCTTCTCATAATCAAACCATCAAGGTAAACACAAGTCATGGGGAAAGATTGCATCTTTCAAATCATCAAGGTAAGCATGTAATCATGAGAAAGATTTCATCTTTCTCTCACTAAGTCATCAAGACAAAGGTAAGCTTCTACTCACCAACACACAACAAGTTCACCAAATCATCTCACATGGAGGCTATTCACGCCTCAACTCAAACACCAACTCATATAGGAGACACAATTATCTCCTGAAAGCAATCATTCACATGCATATAGGGAAGGTATCTTTATCCCAAATGACAACAAATCATAGTGACATAGGAGGGAATTCATCCCTAACGACCAAAACCATATGCATAGAAAGGGTTGTTCAACCCTACTAGCATGCCATGCCTACACAAGGGCTATCAATGCAATCCTTTTCAAATCATTTCATGTCAAACAATGTCAAGATATTCACTCATTTTTCAACTCAAAACAAGCTTGAGATTTCATCTCAAAGAGGGTTCAAAAGCGCGAATAGGCGAGCAAAGGCCAAACGAGCGCAACGGAGCGAGCAAGGGAGGCTGACCACCTGGCTGCTGGTGGCTTGCCGCCCAAGCCCAGGCGGCTTGCCGCCCCATGCTGGGCGGTTACCCGAGGCTGGTGCTGCCCAGTTTGAGGGTTTTTAAACCCTTGACTCCCCATTTGTGCATTCAAGCCTCCAAGCTCGAAAATAGAGAGCTTCTCTCTCTAGAACTCACTCCATCCTTCTCCAAATTCTCACATACATATTCTCAATCAAAGTTTCACTTGCAATTCAAGTTGTGTGCATGAAATAGCATCAAGAACAAGTCATTCAACAACAAAAACAAGCATCAATCATCAAGTTGCAAGATCAAATTCATCATCTTCCTTATCAAACCCATTTTTCTCACATACAAGCTCAACCACCAACAATGGCTTCTAGCAATGATTCCAACATCAAGTATCCATATTATGTGATCAAGAATACATACAAGGCACCAATCTATGATGCATCCCAAGACAAGGTGTTGCTTGAACCTAAGAAGCATCTCTCATACCTCCATTCCCAACATGAGGTTAGTTCTTCCCAACTTAACATGTTTATCTTGAAATCTTGATTTCAATTGGATAAAATGCATTCCCATGATCTTCTTTTGATTGTTTCTATCATTGTTAAGCCAAGTTCATTGATTTGGCAAGGATTGAATGTGCAAAAAGCTTGTTTCCCAATGCTTGAGAAAAGATGCCCACCAAGTGTTTAATAAAATGCCAAAGAGACAAAAACATGTTCAATTCTTGAAAAATCAATTGGTTTGCATTGTAGAACCAAGTTGTTAGGATTATGCCCTAGAGCCAATCATGGAGATGATTGTTTAGGGATTAGGAACAATCATTTGATTTCATTTATGTATGTCACATTTATTATTGATTTAATAAAAGGGCTTATTCTATTATGTTTATATGCATCATTTATATTTACATAATATGTCCATGGAGTTAGAGTTGAGAATATGGAATTACAAAGAGTTGTAATTTTGAGACTATAGATATATCTCTGTACTAAACTCCTAAAGCATTCCTAGTTGAAGGTTCACTATGATGGACAGTAATGAACCATAGGACTAGCACTTGTTAGGCTAACTCTATAGGAGGATAGCTAGTCTCAAGCTATTTGTGTGGAGACACTACAACCAACAAGTGGGTGCCTATTACGAGAATAGGTACACTGAATGTGACCAAAGATATGAGATAAACTGAATGGAGTTTTTTCCTGCCTGTCAATCAGTTTCTCATTGTTATAGTGGTACAAGTAATCCTTAGACCTGAGACACCATAGTTGCCTTATGCATGTAGCTTTAGAAGTTTGATAACACTAAGTGCAGATCCTATTCAGGGGTCTGCAAAGGTGTTCATTGGCCCTACTGCTATGTGTATGAAGGCATGTGAGTGATCAACAAGGGATCCATCACTCTCAGGAAAAGAGAGAGAATGTCTCATATAGCATTCATAATATAACTCATTAAATCCATGGCCATGGTAGGATGAATATGAAAAGAGTTTCATGAGTTCATCAATGAGTTGATATCTATGAATGAGTATAAAGTAATTGAACTAGGGACTTGATAGACTTCCATGTCCTATTAGTTCAATTGGAGACATTGTGTTGAAGGAAGGATGCAATTGTAACCTATAAACTATAACAGAAGGGTTCTTTGTAAATGACTATTCACCTCATTAAGGACCACACCATGAGCCATATGCTAGGTGTTACTCATGGTTAGTAGAAGCCCTAATTGATATAAGTGAGTTATAATCAATTAGGGAATTGGAAGGAGTTCCAATTAGACCCTAAATGGAAAGAGTTCCATTGTGCACACCTCGTGCTATTCCTACTACTTAATGATGTGAACCCAATGGGTCACACACTGATCATGCAAGAAGGGCTTTAAAGTCTATGAGAGAAAGGGTTTTAGTGAATAAAGAATAGTTCTTTATAGGCCTATTTGTATTTGATACAAATAATAGGGGTTAATGTGCAATTAAGTGTAATTACACATAACCCTATTAGGGTTTCTTCCCCATGGCCAGCCCCCTTTAGTGGGCTGCCTATATAAGTCACACTTATGTGTGACATGGCATAAGAGGCTTGCACAATAAACCCTAGCCGTCCAGCCCCTTGGAGGCTCTCTTCTCTCTCTCTCTCTTCTCCACCTCTAGCAACAACAAGGAAGAAGAAAGAAAGGACTTGAAGCTCTAGCTAGGTGTGGATACCGTTGGAGGCAGCACACTTGGGCTGCTCATTCACCGCTGTCCGGAATCAAAGCTTGGAGCAAAAAGGAGAAGACAAAAATTCTGTAAGTGTTCTAACCCTCTTTGTAGTTAGGGTTTGATTTTGTGTTATGCATAGTTAGATTCATGGGCTGTGGAATCGTAGGAAAAATTTTTATATTCCGCACTTTGTATTTTTCCCTCTTGTTCGATTCCCAATAGTGGTATCAGAGCCATGATTATGCATAATACAAAATACATATGGGCTGGTAATTATGGTGTAGTTGTTTTCAAAGTTGAGTGAGTTTTGATCTCTTTGCTGTGATACCACTTTGACAAAGAGGAGGATTTCATGTTGGTTTGATTCACTCTAAAGACCTGAGGAGCCACGAATAATTACAAACACAAAGGAAGGCCCTTCCTAAGGTATTCTCCTTCTCTATTCAAGCTTAAACTAGGTTTTCATATGGGTTAGGCTTATTGCATGTTAAAGGTGACTTTTTTATCATGTATTAACACTCTAGCTAGTTAATATACATGGAATATCTATTTTTTATCTACTGTTTAGCATGCTTTAGGGCTGTCCTTTAGGTTTTTAATGCATAGTTATGATTCTTGTGCTCCTGCTTGTCCTTGTGCTAGGATTAGTGTCATTGCATGTTAGAGTTAGGATTTTCATCATGTTATATTGCTTTAGTTAGTTAATATGCGTGATTTAATTTCTGTTTAGTTTGGTTTTAGCATGATTAAAGTATGTTTTGTATGTTTTTAAGCATATTTGTGAGTTTAGGGTTTTAGAGTCATTGTTTCGTGTTTGTTTTCATATAGCATGATAAAGTAGACTTTTTTATTTGGTTTTTCTTCGTGTTTGCTGTATATGTTTTTCATATGGAGTAAACATGATAGTTTTGCATGCATGTTAGTATGTTTTAGGGTTTTTATGCATGATATGGTTCTAGGAATATGTTAGGACTTATTATTGTTCGCTGTGTTGCTGTTAGCATGCTTAGTGGATGATTTTAGGCCATGATACTATTCTGTCCAGATTTGCATGTTAGTGTTTTTGCATGGTTTTGAGCACTTGTAAGGGTGCAAATAGGTGTGGTATTTGTCCTATGGCAAATAGGGCTGCTTATGTCTGAAATGGCTAAATGCTTGGAGCTAATTGCGCTCAGGTAAGTGGGTGTGAAGGTGCCCCAATTCACCTTTCTTCTTAACTCATTCTCTTCTCCCTATTTAGGGTTAATTTTTAATATGATCCTATGGTTTAATTAGAGGTTTCCTTAACCAACAAAATTCTGGTTTTTATTAAAGTTTCCATTTTGTGGATTTCTTTCCTAAAATCAAACTTTCTATCATATTCAACTCTTTTGATCAAATAAGGAAACCTAGGGTTTTAACCATAGGTTTGTATTAGGATTTAACCTTAGTTCTAATCGAACTACGTGGACTTTGATCCATGTATTTCGTTGCATGGTACGTAGGCGCTCTTCGTGAGGCTCAAGTCCGTTCTAGGATCCAAGCATCCTAGGTTTATTTATGTTTTCTTTTCTTCTTTTTATTTTCTGTTTTTATTTGCTTATTATGCATGGATGGATGAATGAAATATATGATATGCATGCAATTCTTGTGATGATATACTTGCTGATTTTTGTATGGAAAGACTTTAATTTAGCCCAAATGAACTGAGAGACCGAAAGGGTGACATGGGTGCCTATAGGCTTTGCCTAGAACCTTCCCATGTCATAACTTAGCCTCCGAATCCCCGATTTCTTTGGTTTTCAAAAGATTGGTTTTTGCCTTTCCTTTTTTATGGAGTCATTCAAATTGTTTTCCTAAAACAAACTATTTTTAGGGTTTTCCTTGTTTCCTTTAAAAAATAAGGTGGCGACTCCTTTCCTTTTTCTTTTTCAAACCCACTTTCTTTTTAATCCCTCGTGGGCCCAATTTCCGGGGTTCACAGTTTGGCGACTCCACTGGGGATTTGTGGGCTAGACTCTATAAAGTTTAAATGGGCTAGGTTAATTTCTTATGTTTAATTAAAATCAATCACATTGCATCCGCTTGATTGTGTGCTTTCATTTATTGCATTGTGTGCGCAAACTCTTGCATGTTAGGATCGATGTCCCTCGATGTATCCTTGCCAACGATCGGCCTAGTCTCAACCTTGGTTTTCCTGATTCCATGTGTTGGGGCGAAAGCTATCAACCTCTCTTGCCTAGTACCCTTGGGCTTGCCCTTGGGTATATTAAATGAGTTAATCACGTACTGCTGGACCCACGCGGCGTTCCTGATGCCACATGTGGTTAGGTATAAGGATTGCTCAAGCAAGTGAAGGACCCTAGCCTACCCTTATCATTAGTCCATATAGACAGACTTGTAGGACACTACGGTCTCACCTTTATGCACCCACAATTGTTTGTAATGATGCTATGCCGTGTTTGTGGTGTGAGGCTTTATATCTTATGCCCTTAATATAGACCTTTAAACCCTAGCCTTCGTTAAGGTCATGGGTTAGGAGGAATAAATTAAGGAAATAGGATGTAAAGCTATGTTTGTGATGTGCTAGTCCTAGGGGATTAATTAAACCTAATTGAAGGACTCTATGCCCTATTCTTTAAAACATACCCTTAATCCATGACCCCTGTAAAGGTAATTGGATAAAAGGAATGAATTAATTGAACATGGTGTAGAGACCGAATTCATTAAGGAAAATATGGAGGTTTAGGACAGATCCTTAGGCTAAAGGTTAAAACTTTTCTATCCATAGACGTGCTGGCTTGGATCCGCAATCCACAAGGGCGCCTAGTGAGTGTTGAGTCCACCCATCAGATAGACATGGCCGACGAAAGAACTAGTGAGGGGCACTTCGACCTTGAGGCTTGCCTGAAAGCCATCATGGCCAAGCTTGATCATACCGCCGAGACATCCGATACCGCATTGAAAATGGCTCAAGAGAACCAACAGAAGATGGCGGATCTTGAGCAAAATGGCTCTAAGGCCCATTCCTCGGGTATACCTCATGGGGCTGGCACCGAAGAGGGACCTCAATCCAATGAGAACACCAAGACAAGGGGGGAAAGTAGCTCGAAACCTGAGGTCACCGACCTAGAAGGGGAAGCCAAGGGGAAAGGTACTAGCAGTGATTCCGTGTTAGCTAGCAAGGTAGAAGCTTTGGAGAGAACCATAAAAGGGATTCGCAGGGCTGATGACATGGTCGATGTGCGGACTCTATCCCTGTTTCCAACGGCTCGTATTCCACTACAATTCAAGATGCCGGAGTTAGAAAAGTTCGATGGGACGGGTTGCCCTAAAACTCATTTGAAGATGTACGTGCGAGCTATGCACCCTCGAGGGGCTACTGACGAGCTTTTAGCTCAAATGTTCCATGAAACCTTGGCCACTTCTGCTTTGAAATGGTTCTTATCCTTGGATGAGAATAGAACCCGGACTTGGGAAGACATATGCAATGAGTTTTCAGAGCACTACAAGTATAACACAGAGGTGGACGTCACTCGAAGGGACCTAGAAACTACCAAGCAAGGGGCTCATGAAACTTTCTCCGCTTACATTACAAGGTGGAGACAAAAGGCGTCGAGAATGACGGATAGGCCGAATGAGGAGGACCAAATTCAGTTAGTGGTTAAGAACCTGCTGCCCGTGTATCACAAGCACCTATTTGCCCACTATTTCCCAAATTTCAAAGCTCTCATTAGGGCTGGCACGCAGGTTGAAGATGCTATCAATGATGGGACAATCAAGACTGAGGAAGTGAGGAGTCGCAAGACAAACTTTACTGGGAAGAACAATGCCGAGGTCAACACCATAACTCAACCAATCCAACCCTTTTCTCTCAATGATGTCAACCCACCTCGCCAATTCATTGACCTATTCATGCCACTCGAAAGAGTCCTTGAAAAGCTCATAAGTCGTGACCTATTGAAGCCACTCGACCCAAGACCTCCACCAAATCCCTTACCCAAGAGCTATAATGAGAATGAGTACTGCAAGTACCACCAATCCAAAGGCCATGCCACCAATCGCTGTATTCGCCTTCGCCACCAAGTCCAAGACCTCATTGACAAGCAAGTCATTTCACCACCAACCCGTCCAAATGTCACCCGTAATCCTCTCCCATCACACAACAACACACCCCCACCTAACACCATAAATGCCATTGGGGTTGAATCCTCTCGCCCTCGCCATCCCATAAGACAATACACTCCGCTCCCCATGACCTTAACCTGTCTCTTCACCATTTGCCGCAATAACAGCCTTATCATGCCACTTCCACCAAAGCCAAGACCATCAACCCCTCACCAATATTGCCAATACCATCGTACACCCGGCCATGACACCGAGGCTTGTTCTATATTAAAGAAGATCATCCAAGACCTCATTGACCAAAAGGTTTTGTTGTTGCCAAAGAAATCTATCCAACAAGAGCTGAAAGAAAGATATGAAGCAGGGGATCCTCAGGTTGGCCTATTAGGTGAAGCGTCGGGGAAATATGATTACTATGTGCTGTACTCAAGCCCAAGTCCGATATCAGATGAGCCGATAGTCCCTTCAGGTTGGGATGACTTGCCGACAGAGATGGAGAGCATCGACATGATAGAATGGGATGACTTGATGAATGACTCCGAGGAAGTCCATGACATATGGACTAGCGATGATGAGTTGGACCATATAACCAGAGGGGGTCGCCATTTCAAGCCCCCCCACCTAGAATCTGAAAATCCGTTGGAAGATTTGGAAGGGCAGAGGCGTCCTAGCTTGCAAGAAGAAGAGGATGAAGTGCTTAGGCAGCTGAAGAAGACCAATGCCAACATTACTATTTGGGGCTTGCTCATGGCCTCGCATAAGCACAGACAGACCGTGTTGAAACTGTTGAATCAGATACAAGTGCCTGTTGACACATCCCCCGAGGGATTGGTACATTTGGTGAATCCAACTCCCAAGAACTCAACCATCGTGTTCACTGATGTAGACCTACCTAAAAGCGGGCCGAGCCATTCTCAAGCTCTCTATGTGACTGTTGACACTATGGGGAAGAGGGTTCCCACCGTTCTTATCGACAATGGGTCCGCACTGAATGTATGTCCTCTCCAAACTGCCACTGTTTTGGGTTTGGGACCCACTGATTTCACGCCATCTGGGCAGACCGTAAGAGCTTATGACAACACCCGCCGAGAAGTAATAGGGGTAGTTACTTTGCCTCTTATCATGGGACCCACTGAATTTAGGGTAGAATTCCAAGTGTTGGATGTGCCGTCATGTTTCAACTTGCTGTTGGGCCGACCTTGGATCCATCCTGCTGGGGCTGTACCATCTTCACTCCATCAAAAGGTGAAGTTTCCTTACGAAGGGGCCATAGTAACACTTCAAGGGGACAATGAATTGAAACTCGCAGGTGTGCCTATATGTGAGATACAACCCGAATCAGCAGCGATACCGCTATCTGGGTTTGACTATGTCCCATGCATTGAAAAAGAGCTCGAAAAGGGTGAATTAATACCCTTGGACTTTTGTCCCCATGGCAACTTGCATGTTGGTGAAATCATGAGAAGAATGAGTTTCTTTCCAGGCATGGGGCTAGGGCGTCGCCAACAAGGGATCCCTACGTCTATTCAAAGCCGTGTCACCTCATACACCTTCGGGCTAGGATATGAGCCCTCCAGAAATGATTATGTGGAAATGCTGAAGAGGAATAAAGAGAAAGTAAGAGCCAAAGCCGAGGGAAGGGTGCCAGACCTGAAGATCTCACCATATCGACCTACTTTGAATGGTTACCTCGTCAAAGAAGGGGATGATTTTCTATATTGCGGGTTTCCAGAACCCACCTTTGACCAAGCTGCCAAGATCCGAGTTCTAGGTTTTGAAATTTTCTTCACCGAATGGTATCTAATCACAGTTGAAAGGTTGGATGATGAAGCCATCAATGATGAGTTCTGGGAAAAGAAAGAGGAAGACTGGGCAGAGAACCTTGATGCAGGGGCTATGACTGAAATGTTCCAAGATATGATCCTCACTGTGGAAGACTCGACCATTGAAGAACTCCAGGGTTCGTCCATTAGCCATGCTACCTTGCCACTCCTGAATTGGTACCTTGAATGTGGTGTCGTTGCGAAGATCCATGAAGAAGAAGACCTTGGCCTACCTGATAGCAGCTTGTAGGTGTCTTAGTTTAGTAATATTTCCCTAATTCAATAAGATGTATCTACTTTACTCACTTTGTGGAGTCATAGTATTGATACAGATTTGTTTGTTTTCCTTCTTTCTTTTGTGTGTCATTCCCATTATTCCTAGTCAATAAAGTGTGCTTTCTTTCTCTATATATGCAGTGTCTCTTTTCTCTCCTCTATGGATATTTATGGCATGGATATAGATCCTAGGAACGATGTCCCCCTGGAGCTCATTGAGCAAAGGAAAAGGGGCGTCACCGAACCTAATATGGATGAATTGGAATCAATCAACTTAGGGACGAATGAATTGCCAAGAATAGTTAAAATTGGGAAAACCCTCTCCCCCGTTGAAAAAGAAAAGATGATCTCCCTCTTGAAAGCCAACATTATGGCTTTTGCATGGTCTTATGAAGACATGCCTGGCATCGACCCCGATATTGTGCAACACTATATCCCCACTAATTCCCTAAAGAAGCCGGTAAAGCAGAAACTCAGAAGATTAAAACCAGAATGGGCTCTAAAAGTAAAAGAAGAGGTAACTAAACAACTAGACGCGGGTTTCCTCCAAGTTGTGGAGTACCCCGAGTGGTTGTCAAATATAGTGCCTGTGCCTAAAAGAGATGGGAAAGTGAGGATGTGTGTTGACTTCCGAGATCTCAACGCCGCGAGCCCTAAGGATGACTTTCCTTTACCCCATATCGACGTGTTGGTAGATAGCACGGTGGGACATGCACTCCTCTCCTTCATGGACGGATTCTCCGGGTATAACCAGATAAAGATAGCGCCTCAAGACATGGAGAAAACAGCCTTTATCACGCAATGGGGAACGTACTGTTACAAGGTAATGCCTTTTGGCTTAAGAAACGCTGGGGCTACTTACCAAAGAGCAGCTACGACCCTATTGCATGATATGATCCATAAGGAAGTCGAGGTTTATGTCGATGATATGATCGTGAAGTCCGTGGATAGAGAAGGGCATTTTAAGGCGCTAGAGAAATTCCTAGAGCGAGCAAAAAAGTACAATCTCTGTCTCAACCCACAGAAGTGCGCTTTTGGTGTCACTGCAGGCAAGTTATTGGGGTTTATGATCACTCAGAGAGGTATCGGAGTGGACCCAGGGAAGATAAAAGCTATTGTGGAGATGGAGCCGCCTAGCACTGAGAAGCAGATCCGAGGCTTTCTGGGAAGAGTTCAATACATAAGCCGATTCATTAACCATGGTTTGTGAACCAATCTTCAAATTGCTTAAGAAAGGTGTGCCAAAAGTATGGAACGAAGAATGCCAAGAGGCCTTTGAGACCATTAAGAGATACTTGAGCAATCCTCCAATCTTAGTTCCCCCACGGCAAGGTGCGCCACTTTTGTTATACTTAACGGTCACCGAAACCGCGACGGGAGCTATGTTAGCTCAATATCTTGAAGGGTCTACAAAGGAAAATGCCATTTATTACTTAAGCAAGAAAATGACAGACTATGAAGTGAAGTACAATGCAATTGAAAAGGCTTGTGTGGCACTAGTATGGGCGACGCAGAAACTCCGGCACTACATGATGTCCTTCGAAGTGTTCTTGATAAGTCGCATGGACCCGTTGAAGTACCTGGTAGAAAGGCCAGTATTGTCATTCAGAACTGCTCGATGGTCAATTCTCCTCAATGAATTCGACATCAAGTACGTGAATCAGAAGTCTATCAAGGGAAGCGTCATCGCAGACTACCTAGCCAGCTGTCCGGTGTCATCATCCGCTCCGTTCAACGATCAATTCCCAGATGAGGACGTGCTAGAGATTGGTAGAAAAACTTGGAGAGTATACTTCGATGGGGCAGCCAATAAGAAAGGTTATGGGATAGGAGTCCTGCTGGTCTCACCCGAAGAGGCATTTACACCGTTGGCGGTCAAGTTGGGGTTCGAAGCTACCAACAACATTGCTGAGTATGAGGCCTGTATCCTAGCACTGGAAGCGGCACTTGAATTGGGGATCAAAGAATTAGAAGTGTTCGGGGACTCGGCGCTAATCATCTGTCAGATAAAAGGGGAATGGAAAACTCGAGATGAGAAGCTGCTACCCTACCATGCCTACCTGGAAGCTCTAACCAAGGAGTTCTCAGAGATAGAATTTAACTACCTTTCAAGGAACAAGAACCAGTTCGCCGATGCCTTGGCGACCCTAGCATCCATGGTGGAGATACTTGAAAGGGGAAATGTGAAGCCGTTGGTGATAGAATGCCGAGACAAGCCTGTGTACTGTTGTGCAATCCGAGGAGGAGAGGTAAATGATGGCCGTCCGTGGTTCCATGACATAAAGAAGTTCATTGAAGAAAGGGAATACCCAGAAGGAGCATCTCGTATCGATAGAAAAACCCTAAGGTGGTTGGCGAGTCACTATGTACTTTGTGGAGGAAAGCTATATCGGAGATCATACGACGGGATCCACCTGCTGTGTGTCACCGAGGAGGAAGCCGAGCATCTGATTAAAGAAATCCATGAAGGGACAGGGGCTCCGCATATGAATGGCTATATGTTAGCTAAGAAAATCATGAGGTTAGGCTATTATTGGTCCACCATGGAAAGAGACTGCCACGCACATGTCAAGAAGTGCCACAAATGCCAACTGTTCGCCAGTGGACAACATTTGCCTTCTATGCCTTTAACGAGTATGTCGTCACCTTGGCCATTCGCGGTGTGGGGGATAGATATCATCGGACAGATCAAGCCAAAGGCATCAAATGGGCATGAATAAATCCTGGTTGCCATCGACTACTTCACTAAGTGGGTGGAAGCAGCGTCCTTCAAGACCTTGAATTCCAAGAAGGTAGCACAGTTCATACAGCACAGCATCATCTATCGATATGGGGTACCTGTCACACCCCATTTTTGCACCACCTTACTAGGGTATGTCATTCCATGCATGTTTTTGTTTTGTTTTTGAGTCTAGTTACTTGCATTAGCTTTCTAGAATCACAAGGACATTGGATATGAATTTTCGTTCAACTTGGAGTTGATCCTGAGGGATAATAAAAGCTTTTGTGACTTGAGGGGCATAATCGTCTTTTAGGCCACAAACTTTCCATTTAACCTTGAAATGATCTCCAAGTTGCCAATTGGAGTTCATATGGATGCATTTGAGGTATTTATGGGTTCAATTCGATGAATTGATGGTTCGGGATTAGAATGGCTCAATATGGCTCAGGTTGGTTAAGAGACCTATTTCGGGTTAGCTCGAATTGGCTCATGATTTTCACTCTATGACTACTCATTTGACCTTGATTAGTCTTAATTTCATCCCCAAATGTGTTTAGGGAGGTTGAATTTCGAATTGGAAAGCATTCGGTGCGACCCTATGTGCATACCTAAGCTAAGCAATGGTGAGGCATAGCGGTTAACCACCTTTGTAGGACCCAACCATGCAGCCATGGCTAGGGTTTCTTGCCCTCAAGTGACTCAAATTACATTCTCCTTCGAAACACGGTCATTTTGGCTTTCGTTTCGTCAAAATCGGAGTTGATTTGAGCCCGGAAACTCATTTGGAAGTCGAAAGGGTCAAAAATAGGCTTAAGCTGACATGGCCTCGGGTGACCACCTAGGCCTGGGCGGCTAGCCGCCTGGGCCCAGGCTGCTAGCCACCCAGCCCCAGGTGGTCACCCGAGCCACTTTCCTTTTTTGAGCTTTGACGCGGCTCCCTCCCTATTTCCTCGGATTTGCTCGCCTCCAGCCGCCATTTAACCCTAATTTCAGCCCTATTTGATCTACTTGAGCCCCAAGGGAACCTATAAGAGCCCTTGGATCAATCCCTAGGGTTTTAATCCCAACCATTGAGGGTTTTCCCTCAATCCCTATAAATACCCCCTTATACTTCAGCAAAAGGGGAGAGACTGGGGGAGGCAATTTCTGAAGTGTGAGTGAGACTTGGAGGCTATGGCAGCCATCCTTAGGGTAGTTTAACTTAAACTTTGAGTGAGAGAGTGTGAGAGAAGGCTTGAAGGAGGGCTGGAGCATTGCTTGAAGGCTTGAAGGAGGTTGTTTCCAGCAGCACATAAGAGGAGGAGGACTCTCTACAGCAGCCACCATAGGTAAGCCTCTTCCCCTTTCTCTCTTTCATTCAAACTAGGGTTTTTGCATAAGATAGCATTATTCCATGTTCAAGCTTGTGTTTTTATTGTGTTTTGCTACTTCTATTAGTTAGTGTGCATGTTTAGGATCATATTCATGGGCTGTTTAGTATGCTAGGATGTTATTCCATGTGATTTACTGCATGCTTGGGACTTTAGGGTTTCCTTAGTGCTGAAAATGGTTTTCTGCATGAAATAACTCTTTTGCATATTAAAGCTTGTGTTTTTATTGTGTTTTGCTACTTCTATTAGTTAGTGTGCATGTTTAGGATCATATTCATGGGCTGTTTAGTATGCTAGGATGTTATTCCATGTGATTTACTGCATGCTTGGGACTTTAGGGTTTCCTTAGTGCTGAAAATGGTTTTCTGCATGAAATAACTCTTTTGCATATTAAAGCTTGTGTTTTTATTGTGTTTTGCTACTTCTATTAGTTAGTGTGCATGTTTAGGATCATATTTGTGGGCTGTTTAGTATGCTAGGATGCTATTCTATGTGATTTACTGCATGTTTAGGACTTTAGGGTTTCCTTAGTGCTAAAAATGGTTCTCTGCATGAAATAGTTCTTTTGCATATTAAAGCTTGTGTTTTTATTGTTTTTTGCTATTTCTATTAGTTAGTATGCATGTTTAGGATCATGTTTATGGGCTGTTTAGTATGTTCGAAGGTTCTTTCATGTGATTTTATGCATCATTGTGATTCTAGGGTTTCTATCATCCTTGTGTGGGTTTAGTTGCATATAGCATGATTAGTTAGGGATTTTCTCTGTTTTTTCTTCATAGTTGCTGCATATGTGTTCCATATTAGGTAACTATGATATTTCTAGCATTCATATAGTTGATTTTAGGGTTTTTTGCATGTCATTGCATGTAGGGTTGAATTAGGGTTTTAGTTAGCTTATGATTCATGTTGTTGCATGACTTGTGGTTGATTTTAAGCCTTATTTCAATTCTGTCCAGATCTGTTATTTGTCCTTGATATGATATTTTGAGTATGTGTTTGCTTATGTTTAAGCATGATAATGGCTTGATTTGGAATTTAGCCTGGGTGGTTGGTATTTTGGCATGTTTTGCATGGAAATTGCAGGTGCTTTGACAGGTACAACAGGTGCAACTACCCCACCAATGTGGGGTGGTTATTTTGGCTATTGTAAGATGAAATCTTACAAATAAGGTAATTACCCTATGCAATAGGGTGGTTACTTTGACAGGTTGCTTTCGCTTAAGGTAAGTAGGGTGTGAGGGTGCCCCAATTCACCCTTCTTTCCTTCCTTTGAAACTTTCCCTTTCTCCCCCCCCTAGGGTTGTTTCCTAATAGGGGAACATGGCAATCCTTATAGTTTCCTTTCAATAACAAATACCTTTTGAATCAAGGTTTCCATTTCTTATCAAAATTCCATGTTTTACCAAAAATCTTTTGAGAATCATTTATTTTGGAAACTTACTATGTTTTACTTGAAAGGAAACTTAGGGTTTACCATAGGCCTTGATTAGGTTATAACCCTATTCCTATTCGAACTACGTGGACTTTGATCCATGTATTTCCATACATGGTACGTAGGCGCTCTTCGTGAGGTTCAAGTCCGCCCTAGGATACTAAGTATCCTAGGTTTTCTCCTCTCCCTCTTTCTTTTTTCTGTTTTTCTTTGATTTACTTGATTATATGGATGAATGAATGAATGATACGCATGCTGTCTTGTGATGATAATTGTTGATTTGTGTGTGATTAAGACTTTGATTTAGCCCAATTAAATTAAGAGACCGTTTAGGGCGATATGGGTGCCTATAGGCTTTGCCTAGAACCTTCCCATATCGTAACTTAGCCTCCGAATCCCCGAATTCTCTGGTTTCCAAAAGACTTTTTGCCTTACCATTTTAAACATGGAGTCAATCTTTTGTTTTCCTAAAACAAAACTGTTTTTTTAGGGTTTTCCTTGTTTCCTTTAAAAAATAAGGTGGCGACTCCCTTTTCGTTTTCAAACCTATTTTCTCTTCAATCCTCGTGGGCCTCACTTTTTTGGGGTTCACAGTTTGGCGACTCTGCTGGGGATTTGTGGGCTAGACTCTATAAAGTTTAATTGGGCTAAGTTAATTTCTTTTGTTTAATTAAAATCAATCACATTGCATTCGCTTGATTGTGTGCTTTCATTTATTGCATTGTGTGCGCAAATTCTTGCATGTTAGGATCGATGTCCCTTGCCACTGACGGGCCTAGCCTCAACCTTGGTTTTCCTGATTCCATGTGTTGGGGTGAAAGCTCTCAACCTCTCTTGCCAAGTACCCTTGGGTATATTAAATGAGTTAATCACGTACTGCTGGACCCACGTGGCGTTCCTGATGCCACATGTGGTTAGGTATAAAGATTGCTCAAGCAAGTGAAGGACCCCAGCCTACCCTTATCATTAGTCCATATAGACAGACTTGTAGGGCACTATGGTCTCACCTTTATGCACCCACACTTGATTGTAATGATATCATGCCGTGCTTGTGTTGTGTTGCTATGCTCATAAGTTGTGTTCTAGGCTTAGGTTTACTTTAACCATGTGTAATGATTAACACTTGATATATGGTCTCACCTATGTACCCTTAGTAAGTACATCCACCCTTCACCCAAGGGGCTCCCAAAAGGAAGGATGGACTAATTAGAGGTATGTGAGCTAAGATCATTTAATCATGGGCTTTTAAGTAAACCAATAGGGGCTTGTTTGGAATGAAGTGTTTAATTAAGGGTTAAGAAGTTGGGGCTTATTCATCTTTATGTCCTTAGTATGTCACCTCACCTTCCGTCTTAAGGACACTTTTGAGGATAAGGTGTCTAACTAGGGAGATATCCTGTTTAGACCTAGCTCATAGTTTGCCTACACTTGGGGGAAAGTGACTCTTGATGGTTTTGTGATGGTTAATAACCAGAACCTAAGGCTAAGTGACTCACCTTCATGTCCTTAGTACGTCACCTCACACTTCAAGGTACCCTTGAAGATGAGATGTCTAACTAAGGGGATGCTTTATAAGATCACATTTATCAATTTAGCGCAGTCATGGAAATATTGTTACAATGTTTTGGTCATAGCCTAAAAAGGGGATTTTGTTCTTGAAGGGGGGTTGCATTAAACCCGTGACAACTTATTAAGGTTGGACTCAAATTTTGAACCCGAGATGGCTAACAAATGGACTAGTGAAAGGAACTTTGACCTTGAGGCTTGTTTAAAAGCCATCATGACCAAGCTTGATTACACCACTGATGTATCAGAGAGAGCATTGAAAATGGCCCAAGAGATCCAACATAAGATATCGGAACCCGAACAGAATAATGGCCGTACCCCGGGGGATAACACCGAAGATGGGACTCAGTCTGGAGAAGGCACTAAGACCAATGAAGGAGGAAGCACTCAGCCCAAGGGGAATGAATCACCTGAAGTTTTTAACCTAGAAGGGGGAGGCAAGGGGAAGACCTCTGATACAGACTCTGTGTTGGCTAGTAAGGTAGAAGCCTTGGAGAGAACTATAAAGGGAATCCGTAGGACGGATGACATGGTAGATGTACATACCCTATCTTTGTTTCCTCAAGCTCGTATCCCATTACAATTCAAGATGCCCGAATTAGAAAAGTTTGATGGAACGGGTTGCCCCAAGACCCATTTGAAGATGTATGTACGAGCCATGCACCCTCGAGGAGCAACAGATGAACTCTTGGCCCAAATGTTCCATGAAACCTTAGCCACTTCTGCCTTAAAGTGGTTCCTAGCCTTGGATGAGAATAGAACCCGGACTTGGGAGGACATATGTAATGAGTTTTCGGAGCACTACAAGTACAACACTGAGGTGGATGTCATAAGAAGGGACCTAGAGACTACGAAACAAGGGGCTAATGAGACTTTCTCTGCTTTTATTACAAGGTGGAGACGAAAGGCTTCTCAAATGGTGAACCGACCCAATGAAGAAGAGCAGATTCAGATGGTAGTTAAGAATCTCCTCCCTGTCTACCATAAGCATCTATTTGCAAGCTATTTTCCAAACTTTAAGGCCTTGATTGGGGCTGGAACTCAAGTAGAAGATGCCATTGGTGACGGTACAATTGAAGAAGATGAGATATTAGGGAGTTCCCGAACTGGAAGTAATGGAAAGACACATAGGCATGTTAATGCCATATCTCCCCAACAGTCCCGCCAATTTACCGAACTCTACATGCCATTAAGCGATGTTTTTGAGAAGTTGAAGGTGAAAGGTTTGCTTCAATCCCTTGACCCAGCACCGTTGCCTAACCCATTACCTCGTCGCTTTAAAGAGAATGAGTATTGTGACTTCCACCAAGGCAAAGGGCATAGCACTGATCGATGCCCAAGGTTGAAACATGAAATCCAAGACCTCTTTGACAAGGGGATTGTCTCTCCACCTAAGGCACCCAATCATTCACTCTAAAGGCAATCCATTTAGTGCTTACTGTCGCACCAATTTTGTCATGACTGTTTGTGATAAAGAGTTTAGGTTGTTTGTCCTACAAAAGACTTAGGGTTTATTTCTTTGTTTTCTAGTTATTTGATTGTTTTCGTCCTGTGAGTCAAATGTCCTTTGAAGTTTTGAGTCTTTTGAGTCCTAATCATTGTCAATGTGTTCACCTTCATTCCCTCAATAAAAAGTTTGATTTCAATAATTCCATTGTCTCTCTATTTCTCTTGTCCTCAATCAATTGACAATCAAAGTGGCATTAAAATATTTCCTAAGAAGCTCGAAGGCTCTTCCCACTAAAAGAGCAAACATAATGAATGATGAATGAGCTGCAATTGATTGACTTGGAAACAATGAGAAGTCCAAAATGGTAAACATAGGGGCCACCCGCCCACTACACTACATGAAGACCTAGGCCAAGCAACTTGAGAAGATTTTGAAACCCTTGCAAGAAGCAATTCAGAGATCAAAAGAAGAAATCAATTAGCATGGTGAGCTTTTGGAGATATTTATTTCCCTCTCCCTCAAAAGACAAAAAAAAAAAAAAACAAAAAAAAGTCAAAAGAAAAAATTGTGAAAAAAAAAAAGAAAAAAGAAAGAAAAGAGCACAACAAAGAAAAAAGTACAAAAAGAAAGGGAAGGGATTAACATACATCCAAAAGCATTTAGAAGGAAAATCGATCAGAAGAAGGCCTTGTGTTCAAAGAGGACTACTACCTATGTTCGTGACCTGCGGGAAAAGTTCAAGCCAAATTAGGGTGGTCCCTATGTGGTTATGTGTAGAGCCTAGGCCCGCTAGGTTGAAAACCTGAAAAGGTGACCTAGGCAAAAGTTAGGGCTTTTGAAAAAAAATGATGAAAAAAAAATAGAATGCCTTGAACTACGAGGACCTGATTCTCTATCAAAAAAGAAATGTTAGTTTGGTTAATGTCTTGTGAAGATCAATGTGGAGATACGTAGGCAGCCCATAAAGTTACTTTGGGTGCGGTCCAATTCATTGAAAAAAAAAAAAACAAGAAAAAAAAAAAAGAAAAGAAAAAGAAAGAGGCTTTACATATAACCAACCATTGAAGGCAATTCTTTGTGGCTAAGTTAAGAAGAAACAGTCTTATTCATTAAATTAGTGAGCTAAAATACTATATGCCACCGAGAAAGTTAACTTGATTATTCTTCTTGCTCTTGTTTGGTTTGAGACCTTCGGATGTCCCTCCACTTTCCTCCTTCATTTCTCTTGAGTCTTGTGTGTTTCTAGTGGTCATAGACCTCGTCCTTTGAAAGTATTCAATCATGATGATTCATTTGTGGGTTCCATCAAATTCAATATCTTCTTACCTTTTGACTTAGACTCTTGTCATGGATTTAATGATGGAAAAGGGGTAGCAGTAACCACTATGAAACGATTTGCCTTAGCTGTAGGCATGTAATTTCATGAGATTGGGGGCTGATTTATTTTGCTCAATTGAAGAACGTGAATGTGTTATGAACCCAGGGGCTAATTATGCTTGAAGAATTTGAATGAATGCTGGGGCTAGTTTGTCTCGTTCAAAGAACTTAAATGAATTGATGAAGGGAATGGGCTAGGGCTTCATGAGTTGAATTTCTTTGTGCTAAGGAGAGAAGGGAAAAAGAAGAAGAAAAAAAAAAAAAAAAAAAAAAAGAGGAAAAGAAGAAGAGCCCGCTAGGTTGAAAACCCGAAAGGGCGGCCTAGGCAAAAATTAGGGCCACCCGCTAGGTTGAAAACCCGTAAGGGCAATCTAGGCAAAAGTTAGGGTTTTGAAAAAAGAAAAGCGAAGAAAGAAGAAGAGAAGAAGAGGTGATTCCACTCCATTCTTATACCTTGAAAAAGAATTCATGGGTTTGATCCAATCCTCCTAAATTACATTATTTCCTAAGAAGGCTCGACCACCATTTTATAAACGAAGAAAAATGCTTTCGAAAATTCCATGATTATGCTAAGTATTTAAAGAGGTCTTTAACGAAAAAGAATGATAGGTTTGCAAAACCATTTCTAGATAATCTTTCTGTGCATGAACTTGTGCTAATAAATCCTTGTGAATCAATTTTACTTGAGTTGATTGATTAATTGATGTGTGCATTAGTAATATGCAGTGTTCATTGAGTTTTGGAGGTCCATTTTCTCATGACCATATTTGCTTGAGTATTCGCCATTGGGTATTGATTTACACCCAAGTAGCCATGTGAGTGATATTCTTTCTTCATGTGGTGTTGGCTTTGTCCTCATACCAACCTTGTCCTATGAGTAGTGACTCCTACTTAACTAATGTTTTGCTAAGCTCCTCTATGAGTGTTTACCTATATTCTTTTTTCTTGAGCATTGACCTTTGCTCGTTTGGAAAATTGACTATTTTTCATCTTGAGCGTTGACCTTCACTCATTTTGAGTATTCACTCATACCCCCTTCTCGAACATTGATCCTTGTTCGTTCTATAATATTGATTTTTATCCATCATAGGTATTGGTTCCAAACCCCTTCATCATGCCTCCTCTATTCATATGTTATTGTTTTAGGTATTGACTTCTACCTATGCAATCTCTCGGCATTCTTTGAGTATTGACCCCTACTCATCACCAATAGTGACTTTTGTTCATATAGTTTTCTCTATGAGTATTGACTCCTACTCATTTCAAGCATTGACCTTTGCTTCTATACATTTTATCTTGAGCATTGACCCTTGCTCGAATGATTTTCTTTGTGAGTATTGAATCCTACTCATTTCAAGCATTGACCTTTGCTTGTATACATTTTATCTTGAGCATTGACCCTTGCTCGAATAATTCTCTCTGTGAGTATTGAATCCTACTCATTTCAAGCATTGACCTTTGCTTGTATACATTTTACCTTGAGCATTGACCCTTGTTCATATAATTTTCTTTGTGAGTATTGAATCCTACTCATTTCAAGCATTTACCTTTGCTTATATACATTTTATCTTGAGCATTGACCCTTGCTCGAATAATTTTCTCTGTGAGTATTGAATCCTACTCATTTCAAGCATTGACCTTTGCTTATATACATTTTATCTTGAGCATTGACCTTTGCTCGAATGATTTTCTCTGTGAGTATTGAATCCTACTCATTTCAAGCATTGACCTTTGCCTATATACATTTTACCTTGAGCATTGACCCTTGCTCATATAATTTTCTTCGTGAGTATTGACTCCTACTCATTTCAAGCATTGACCTTTGCTTGTATACATTTTATCTTGAGCGTTAACCCTTGCTCGAATAATTTTCTCTGTGAGTATTGAATCCTACTCATTTCAAGCATTGACCTCTGCTTATATACATTTTATCTTGAGCAATGACCCTTGCTCGAATGATTTTCTCTGTGAGTATTGAATCCTACTCATTTCAAGCATTGACCTTTGCTTATATACATTTTATCTTGAGCCTTGACCCTTGCTCGAATGATTTTCTCGGTGAGTATTGAATCCTACTCATTTCAAGGATTGACCTTTGCTTATATACATTTTATCTTGAGCATTGGCCCTTGCTCGAATAATTTTCTCTGTGAGTATTGAATCCTGCTCATTTCAAGCATTGACCTTTGCTTATATACATGTTATCTTGAGCATTGACCCTTGCTCGAGTGATTTTCTCTATGAGTATTGAATCCTACTCATTTCAAGCATTGACCATTGCTTATTTACATTTTATCTTGAGCATTGACCCTTGCTCGTATGACTTTCTCTGTGAGTATTGAATCCTACTCATTTCAAGTAATGACCCTTGCTCGTAAGTTTTTCTTTATGAGTATTGATCTTTACTCATAGCAAGCATTGACCCTTGCTTGTGTGTTTTTAAGTATTGAATTCTATTCATGGAATTTCTTTTTAGGTTTTTAGTATGGATATTGAATTCTATCCATCATGGGTTCTCGTTTGAGTAATGACTCTTACCCATACGATGTCTTATTGGCTCTCCTGAGTATTGACCTATACTCATTTAGAGTACTGATATATACTCATCCTAAGTATTAACCCTGAATATTGTCGCATATTCATCTTGAGTATTGACCCATACTCACCCTATGTATTGACCCATACTCATGCTAATCATTAAAGCATATTTTGTCCCGAGTATTGACTGGTACTCACCCCAAGTGTTGACCTTCACTATGATTCCTTTTGAGTATTGATGGGTACTCACTCCAAGTGTTGACCTCCACTCATATTTATCCCTACTCCTTTTGAGTATTGACTGTTACTCATCCTGAGTGTTGACTTTCACTCCCAATACTGATCTTTATTCTCTTCGAGTATTGACTTGTACTCATCCTAGGTGTTGACCTTCACCTAGGGTTGCATCTACTTGTCCTAGGTATTGACCTTTACCTAGACATTGACTTCTAATTGCTTAAGATATGTGATGAATTCCATAAGATGATGGAGTTCTCCATTTGAATTTGATGCAATTACTCTCCCAAGCAAAAATGGGATGTTCTTTTATCATTGGTTCGCAAGTGAAACTTGCTGCACCAATGAGGGGCTTCTGTCACACCCCATTTTTGCACCACCTTACTAGGGTATGTCATTCCATGCATGTTTTTGTTTTGTTTTTGAGTCTAGTTACTTGCATTAGCTTTCTAGAATCACAAGGACATTGGATATGAATTTTCGTTCAACTTGGAGTTGATCCTGAGGGATAATAAAAGCTTTTGTGACTTGAGGGGCATAATCGTCTTTTAGGCCACAAACTTTCCATTTAACCTTGAAATGATCTCCAAGTTGCCAATTGGAGTTCATATGGATGCATTTGAGGTATTTATGGGTTCAATTCGATGAATTGATGGTTTGGGATTAGAATGGCTCAATATGGCTCAGGTTGGTTAAGAGACCTATTTCGGGTTAGCTCGAATTGGCTCATGATTTTCACTCTATGACTACTCATTTGACCTTGATTAGTCTTAATTTCATCCCCAAATGTGTTTAGGGAGGTTGAATTTCGAATTGGAAAGCATTCGGTGCGACCCTATGTGCATACCTAAGCTAAGCAATGGTGAGGCATAGCGGTTAACCACCTTTGTAGGACCCAACCATGCAGCCATGGCTAGGGTTTCTTGCCCTCAAGTGACTCAAATTACATTCCCCTTCGAAACACGGTCGTTTTGGCTTTCGTTTCGTCAAAATCGGAGTTGATTTAAGCCCGGAAACTCATTTGGAAGTCGAAAGGGTCAAAAATGGGCTTAAGCTGACATGACCTCGGGTGACCACCCAGGCCTGGGCGGCTAGCCGCCTGGGCCCAGGCTGCTAGCCGCCCAGCCCCAGGTGGTCACCCGAGCCACTTTCCTTTTTTGAGCTTTGACGCGGCTCCCTCCCTATTTCCTCGGATTTGCTCGCCTCCAGCCGCCATTTAACCCTAATTTCAGCCCTATTTGATCTACTTGAGCCCCAAGGGAACCTCTAAGAGCCCTTGGATCAATCCCAAGGGTTTTAATCCCAACCATTGAGGGTTTTCCCTCAATCCCTATAAATACCCCCTTATACTTCAGCAAAATGGGAGAGACTGGGGGAGGCAATTTCTGAAGTGTGAGTGAGACTTGGAGGCTATGGCAGCCATCCTTAGGGTAGTTTAACTTAAACTTTGAGTGAGAGAGTGTGAGAGAAGGCTTGAAGGAGGGCTGGAGCATTGCTTGAAGGCTTGAAGGAGGTTGTTTCCAGCAGCACATAAGAGGAGGAGGACTCTCTACAGCAGCCACCATAGGTAAGCCTCTTCCCCTTTCTCTCTTTCATTCAAACTAGGGTTTTTGCATAAGATAGCATTATTCCATGTTCAAGCTTGTGTTTTTATTGTGTTTTGCTACTTCTATTAGTTAGTGTGCATGTTTAGGATCATATTCATGGGCTGTTTAGTATGCTAGGATGTTATTCCATGTGATTTACTGCATGCTTGGGACTTTAGGGTTTCCTTAGTGCTGAAAATGGTTTTCTGCATGAAATAACTCTTTTGCATATTAAAGCTTGTGTTTTTATTGTGTTTTGCTACTTCTATTAGTTAGTGTGCATGTTTAGGATCATATTCATGGGCTGTTTAGTATGCTAGGATGTTATTCCATGTGATTTACTGCATGCTTGGGACTTTAGGGTTTCCTTAGTGCTGAAAATGGTTTTCTGCATGAAATAACTCTTTTGCATATTAAAGCTTGTGTTTTTATTGTGTTTTGCTACTTCTATTAGTTAGTGTGCATGTTTAGGATCATATTTGTGGGCTGTTTAGTATGCTAGGATGCTATTCTATGTGATTTACTGCATGTTTAGGACTTTAGGGTTTCCTTAGTGCTAAAAATGGTTCTCTGCATGAAATAGTTCTTTTGCATATTAAAGCTTGTGTTTTTATTGTTTTTTGCTATTTCTATTAGTTAGTATGCATGTTTAGGATCATGTTTATGGGCTGTTTAGTATGTTCGAAGGTTCTTTCATGTGATTTTATGCATCATTGTGATTCTAGGGTTTCTATCATCCTTGTGTGGGTTTAGTTGCATATAGCATGATTAGTTAGGGATTTTCTCTGTTTTTTCTTCATAGTTGCTGCATATGTGTTCCATATTAGGTAACTATGATATTTCTAGCATTCATATAGTTGATTTTAGGGTTTTTTGCATGTCATTGCATGTAGGGTTGAATTAGGGTTTTAGTTAGCTTATGATTCATGTTGTTGCATGACTTGTGGTTGATTTTAAGCCTTATTTCAATTCTGTCCAGATCTGTTATTTGTCCTTGATATGATATTTTGAGTATGTGTTTGCTTATGTTTAAGCATGATAATGGCTTGATTTGGAATTTAGCCTGGGTGGTTGGTATTTTGGCATGTTTTGCATGGAAATTGCAGGTGCTTTGACAGGTACAACAGGTGCAACTACCCCACCAATGTGGGGTGGTTATTTTGGCTATTGTAAGATGAAATCTTACAAATAAGGTAATTACCCTATGCAATAGGGTGGTTACTTTGACAGGTTGCTTTCGCTTAAGGTAAGTAGGGTGTGAGGGTGCCCCAATTCACCCTTCTTTCCTTCCTTTGAAACTTTCCCTTTCTCCCCCCCCCCCTAGGGTTGTTTCCTAATAGGGGAACATGGCAATCCTTATAGTTTCCTTTCAATAACAAATACCTTTTGAATCAAGGTTTCCATTTCTTATCAAAATTCCATGTTTTACCAAAAATCTTTTGAGAATCATTTATTTTGGAAACTTACTATGTTTTACTTGAAAGGAAACTTAGGGTTTACCATAGGCCTTGATTAGGTTATAACCCTATTCCTATTCGAACTACGTGGACTTTGATCCATGTATTTCCATACATGGTACGTAGGCGCTCTTCGTGAGGTTCAAGTCCGCCCTAGGATACTAAGTATCCTAGGTTTTCTCCTCTCCCTCTTTCTTTTTTCTGTTTTTCTTTGATTTACTTGATTATATGGATGAATGAATGAATGATACGCATGCTGTCTTGTGATGATAATTGTTGATTTGTGTGTGATTAAGACTTTGATTTAGCCCAATTAAATTAAGAGACCGTTTAGGGCGATATGGGTGCCTATAGGCTTTGCCTAGAACCTTCCCATATCGTAACTTAGCCTCCGAATCCCCGAATTCTCTGGTTTCCAAAAGACTTTTTGCCTTACCATTTTAAACATGGAGTCAATCTTTTGTTTTCCTAAAACAAAACTGTTTTTTTAGGGTTTTCCTTGTTTCCTTTAAAAAATAAGGTGGCGACTCCCTTTTCGTTTTCAAACCTATTTTCTCTTCAATCCTCGTGGGCCTCACTTTTTTGGGGTTCACAGTACCGCATGAAGTTATCTCAGACAATGGCCAGCACTTTCAGAAAGAAACCCATGAGCTCTTGCAAAAGTACGGCATAGTTCACCATCTGTCATCACCATACCGTCCTCAGACTAATGGAGCGGTGGAAGCAGCTAACAAGAACATCAAGAAGATACTACAGAAGACTGCGGACTCGCACACAGACTGGCATGAGAAGTTGCCATTGGCTTTATGGGGTTACAGAACATCAATAAGGTCGTCAACAGGGGCTACCCCTTATTCTCTAGTTTATGGAATGGAGGCCGTGTTGCCAGTTGAATTAGAGGTTCCTTCACTAAGGGTTGCCGTGGAGAGCCAGATAACAGAAGTGGACTGGGTTAAGAGCCGCTATGATGAGTTAGCTTTGCTGGATGAAAGGCGTTTAAGGGCGCTGTATCATGTTCAGGGGTATCAACGGAGAGTTGCCAGAGCATTCAACAAGCATGTCAAAGATCGAGGTCTAAAGAAAGGGGATGTAGTGCTGAAAGAAATCAGAGCTCCAGTGTTCGATCCGCGGGGAAAATTCAAGCCAAGTTGGGGTGGGCCATACATTATCAAAGAGATATTGCCAGCAGGGGCTGTTCGCCTCATGGATTTAGATGGAATTGAGTTCGCTCGTCCAACTAATTTGGATCAATTGAAGAAATATCATGTTTGAAGCCTGCTAGGTTGAAAACCCGTAAGGGCGGCCTAAGCAAAAGTTAAGGCATAAGAACTACGTAAGACCTGATTCTCCATTCAAAAACAAAAAACAAAAAAAACAAAAAACAAAAAAACAAAAAAAACAAAAAAAAAAACAAAACAAAAACAAAAAAAAAAGAGAAGAAAAAACCATGGAGATACGTAGGCAACCCATAAAGTTACCTTGGGTGCAGTCTAAATCAAACAAGAAAATCCCAAATTTGATTTATTATTGGCAATTTATTCAAAACTAAAATTGATTGACATAGCAATTCATTGGTATTAAGTAAAAGAACTATAAATATGCCATAAATATCCTATTCTATTTTCTTGAGCCTCTTTGCAGCTCGCTCCTCAGCTTTCTTCTTCTCTCTTTCATGTCTTCTTTTCTTCCTCAAGTCATGTTCATAAGCTGCTGTCACTGCTTCCATAATATCTTCTCTGCAAGATCCAAGTTCGTTGTTCTTGATAAGTCCAAAAATCCTTTCTCTTCGAGTAGTCTCTCTCTCACCTAAATTGCTTTTCAACCATTCCTTATACTCGGGGCTCATCATATATGGACCATCAGTATTCGTAACTTGGGTTAGTATCAACTTGCTAGGCCATCGGTCCTTCGCCCAAGTCACTACAGAAAGACCCGCGGGCACCACAGGATAGTCACCTTTCAAGGAAGTGGGTATGGTTTGCATGGTGCCCATCTGACGCAGAACCCTTGAAGGCCAATAGAAGGAAGTAGACCTCAGTCCTATGAGTCTCACCATGGCGCATCCAGAAGTCCGCAGAAGCACCTGGTCACTGCAGCCCCATATGAATACAAACCACTTGACACTCTTCCAAGAAAGGGTTTGGTAGTAACCTAGCTAATCTCTCAATGAAAATTGCCCAGGTAATTCAATGCGGCGAAGGCAGTAATGCTGGGGCTTGTATGGTGTAATGGCAACTGATGACAAGAAATTCAGTCTTTCAAGCAACCACATCTGTAGTATAATGGGGCTACCTCCTAAGGAAACCTTTGGGTCCTCATGGACTTTATCCAAACCATTCAGGGTTTCAGCTAGCACCATGGGAATCAAGTTATGGCCCTTGGCAAGGAGAGGAATCAAGTCACAGATTTGAATGGGAACATGTGGAGTACCAGTGGAAATAAGGAAACGACCAATGAGGCAAAAGGCAAGTGCATGCTTAATAGGAAAGGTAAAATTCAGAATACCTTTACTATCACAAGCTAAAAAAGAGGTTGCCAATTTCATCAAGTCTACCATATGGTCCTTTACAAACGTAGAGGCATATTGTGAGTGAATCCCAAGTAGATTGGAGAAAGAAGTAAGAAAGCTTGGGCGAGGAGTAGGGAGAATGAAAGGACCTACCGTTGAAACTCCATACAATGCACAGAATTCCTCCATGGTTGGGCACAGTTCTTCATAGTTGAAGCGGAACACATGAACTTGAGGATCCCAAAAATATATAGCAGCAGTCAAGAGGTTCGTTTCAAGCCTCACATGCCTCAAGGAGAGCAATGGATCCAAGCCAAAGCACTTGAACTCAGATTTTGCTTCAGCACTCATAACTCTCAAAAACCCTCCTAAAAATTTGTCTAGAGCCTCCATAACTTCTAACGAATGAATACAAGTAGGTTTAGGAACCTCTTGGATGTGTTTTTATAGGGAAAAGGTCACAAATCCAAGTTCAAATAGGAAAAAACCCATCAGAATAGGAAGTTTCCTATTCAAAGTGGGATTTCCGCTTCGGGCTCGGGTAACCACCCAGGCCTGGGCGGCTAGCCTCCCGAGGCCTGGTGGTCACCCAAGCCACCTTGTTTTGGCTTTCTCCCTCGCTTTGTCTCGCCTTGACGCGTGATCAAACCTCCTTCCAAATGAGATATTCAACACTTTTTGAGCTTAAAATCAATCAAATTCCATCTTGAAATCAATTCCTTGAATTGATTTTATGTTCAAAAGGGTTGAATATATTTCCCCTGTGTCATGCCAACTCAAGTGACAATGTGTTAAGTCACTTTCCTCTTGCACCATGCCTGTTCAATCTTGATAAATTGATCATATATCCTCATTTCAAATCTTGATTTTTCATCCCACTTGGTTGAATATACTCATCATTTGAATATATTCTTCCATTTCAAAAGTGTATTCACTCTTTGAATATGCTTCTCAGTTTCAAATTCTCATTCCCTATCCTACTTGGTTGAATATATTCATCACTTGAATATATTTTTCCATTTCAAAAGTGTATTCACCCTTTGAATATGCTTCTCAGTTTCAAATTCTCATTTTCTATCATACTTGGTTGAATATATTCATCACTTGAATATATTCTTCCATTTCAAAAGCATGTTCACCCATTGAATATGCTTCCTAGTTTCAGATCCTCATTATCACTTACTTGGTTAAATATATTCATCACTTGAATATATTTCTCCATTTCAATGGTATACTCATCACTCGAGTATACTTCTCAGATATTTCGTCACTTACTTGGTTAAGTATATCCATCGCTTGGGTATATTTCTCCATTTCAATGGTATGTTCATCACTTGAACATACTTCTCAGATCATTTATCACTTACTTGGTTAAGTATATCCACCACTTGGGTATATTTTTTCCATTTCAATGGTATACTCATCACTTGAGTATACTTCTCAGATATTTTGCCACTTACTTGGTTAAGTATATCCATCGCTTGGGTATATTTCTCCATTTCAATAGTATGTTCATCACTTGAACATACTTCTCAGATTATTTGTCACTTACTTGGTTAAATATATTCATGACTAGAATATATTTCTCCATTTCAATGGTGTACTCATCACTTGAGTACACTTCTCAGATTATTCTCTATCTTACTTGTTCAAGTATATCCATCGCTTGGATATATTTCTCTATTTCAATGGTATGTTTATCACTTAAACATACTTGTCACTTACTTGGTTAAGTATATCCATCACTTGGATATATTTCTCTATTTCAATGGTATGTTTATCACTCAAACATACTTGTCACTTACTTGGTTAAGTATATTCGTGACTAGAATATATTTCTCCATTTCAATGGTGTACTCATCACTTGAGTACACTTCTCAGATTATTCTTATCTTACTTGGTTAAATATATCCGTCGTTTGGATATATTTCTCCATTTCAATGGTATGCTCATCACTTGAGTGTACTTCTCAGCTTACTTGGTTAAATATATCCATCACTTGGATACATTTCTCCATTTCAAAAGTATGTTCATCACTTGAACGTACTTCTCAGTCTTTTTCAATCATTAAGTATACTCATCACTTGAGTATATTTCTCAGCATCTTTTTCATCACTTGGTTAAATATGTTCGTGACCTGAATATATTTCTCCATTTCAAAAGTACACTCATCACTTGAATACACCTCTCAGATTATTCTTATCCTACTTGGTTAAAGATATCCATCGCTTGGATATATTTCTCCATTTCAATGGTATGCTCACCACTTGAGTATACTTCTCAGATTTCATTCTCAGATTACTTGGTTAAATATATTCGTGACCTGAATATATTTCTCCATTTTAGTGGTATACTCATCATTTGAGTATACTTCTCAGATTTTTGTCACTCACTTGGTTAAATATATTCGTGACCTGAATATACTTCTCCATTTCCAAGGTACGTTCGCCACTTGAACGTACTTTTCAGATCTCATTCTCATCACTTGGTTAAATATATTCGTGACTAGAATATATTTCTCCATTTCAAAAGTATGTTCATTCGTAGTGGCTTGAATATGCTTCTCTTGACAATCATCAACCCCCAGTGGTTTAAGTATACTCATGACTTGAGTACACTTCCTTATTTCAGTCTCAGGTTTTCAACCTCCCATCATTGTTGGTATCAGTGTGTGATTTCTCCGGGCTTTTTGGCCAAAAATGGGTTGTTCTTTATCATTGGTTCACAAGTGTAACTTGTTCGCCAATGAGGGGCTTCTGTCACACCCCATTTTTGCACCACCTTACTAGGGCTCATCATTTCATGCATGTTTTTGTTTTGTTTTTGAGTCTAGTCACTTGCATTAGTTTTCTAGAGTCACAAGGACAATGGATATGAATTTTGGTTCAAATTGGAGTTGATCTTGAGGGATAATAAGAGCTTTTGTGACTTGAGGGGCATAATCATCTTTTAAGTCCCAAACTTTTCATTTGACCTTGGAATGATCTCCAAATTGTCAATTGGAGTTCATATGGATGCATAAGAGGTATTTTTAGTGTCAATTTGGTAAGTCAATGGCTCGGGATTAAAATGGCTCGATGTAGTTCAAGTTGGTTAATTGACCCTTCCTTGGGTTAGCTCTAATTGACTCACAATTACCAACCAAATCTTTTCAAATTGACTTTCATTAGTCATCATTTTACCCTCAAAAGTGTTTCATGAAGTTCAATTTTGATATGGCCTGATGATGAGTTTAGTGTGGTTATTTACGGATTATCCTTGAAGAATTAGTGCGAATCACAGCATGAGATTTTTGGTTAAAATGAAAAGAAAATTATTTTATTAAATTAGCCATTTTTATCATGACACTAACACGTGTACGTATGTGATGAGTGTGTGTACGCACATACGATACATGTGCATGCGTGTTAGCGGTCAGTCTCCCAATTTTTATAAAAGACAATTTCCTTTTCCTATTCAGATTAGAAGTCTTTTATCATTATAAAATACCTTTTGATTATTCTCCAAGGAAACCTAGTCCAGGAAGGAAAGGGAAACTCCAGATTTCAGCTATAAATACTCTCTTAATGTCTTTAAACAAGGGGGAAGAGAAGAGGGTTTGGAGGGAGTGAAATTCGTCATAATTCAGCAGCAGATTTTCTGAAAACCAGCAGTCGTATTTTAATCATAACTTTTTCATCCGAAGTCAGAATTTGATGAAATTGGTCTTGTTAGAAAGATAATTCAATTCTCTACAACTTTGTATTTCACAAGCTTTGTCCAAATCCAACGTTTTCATACCCAAAAACGCGATTGAAGTTGCTGCTGCTGCAAAGTGACGATAATCACTTTTTCTTTTCTCTTGTTCTCTTTTTGTTTTCTATTTCTTTTCAAAGTTGAGTGAGTTTTGATCTCTTTGCTGTGATACCACTTTGACAAAGAGGAGGATTTCGTGTTGGTTTGATTCACTCTAAAGACCTGAGGAGCTACGAACAATTACAAACACAAAGGAAGGCCCTTCCTAAGGTATTCTCCTTCTCTATTCAAGCTTAAACTAGGTTTTCATATGGGTTAGGCTTATTGCATGTTAAAGGTGACTTTTTTATCATGTATTAACACTCTAGCTAGTTAATATACATGGAATATCTATTTTTTATCTACTGTTTAGCATGCTTTAGGGCTGTCCTTTAGGTTTTTAATGCATAGTTGTGATTCTTGTGCTCCTGCTTGTCCTTGTGCTAGGATTAGTGTCATTGCATGTTAGAGTTAGGATTTTCATCATGTTATATTGCTTTAGTTAGTTAATATGCATGATTTAATTTCTGTTTAGTTTGGTTTTAGCATGATTAAAGTATGTTTTGTATGTTTTTAAGCATATTTGTGAGTTTAGGGTTTTAGAGTCATTGTTTCGTGTTTGTTTTCATATAGCATGATAAAGTAGACTTTTTTATTTGGTTTTTCTTCGTGTTTGCTGTATATGTTTTTCATATGGAGTAAACATGATAGTTTTGCATGCATGTTAGTATGTTTTAGGGTTTTTATGCATGATATGGTTCTAGGAATATGTTAGGACTTATTATTGTTCGCTGTGTTGCTGTTAGCATGCTTAGTGGATGATTTTAGGCCATGATACTATTCTGTCCAGATTTGCATGTTAGTGTTTTTGCATGGTTTTGAGCACTTGTAAGGGTGCAAATAGGTGTGGTATTTGTCCTATGGCAAATAGGGCTGCTTATGTCTGAAATGGCTAAATGCTTGGAGCTAATTGCGCTCAGGTAAGTGGGTGTGAAGGTGCCCCAATTCACCTTTCTTCTTAACTCATTCTCTTCTCCCTATTTAGGGTTAATTTTTAATATGATCCTATGGTTTAATTAGAGGTTTCCTTAACCAACAAAATTCTGGTTTTTATTAAAGTTTCCATTTTGTGGATTTCTTTCCTAAAATCAAACTTTCTATCATATTCAACTCTTTTGATCAAATAAGGAAACCTAGGGTTTTAACCATAGGTTTGTATTAGGATTTAACCTTAGTTCTAATCGAACTACGTGGACTTTGATCCATGTATTTCGTTGCATGGTACGTAGGCGCTCGTCGTGAGGCTCAAGTCCGTTCTAGGATCCAAGCATCCTAGGTTTATTTATGTTTTCTTTTCTTCTTTTTATTTTCTATTTTTATTTGCTTATTATGCATGGATGGATGAATGAAATATATGATATGCATGCAATTCTTGTGATGATATACTTGCTGATTTTTGTATGGAAAGACTTTAATTTAGCCCAAATGAACTGAGAGACCGAAAGGGTGACATGGGTGCCTATAGGCTTTGCCTAGAACCTTCCCATGTCATAACTTAGCCTCCGAATCCCCAATTTCTTTGGTTTTCAAAAGATTGGTTTTTGCCTTTCCTTTTTTATGGAGTCATTCAAATTGTTTTCCTAAAACAAACTATTTTTAGGGTTTTCCTTGTTTCCTTTAAAAAAATAAGGTGGCGACTCCTTTCCTTTTTCTTTTTCAAACCCACTTTCTTTTCAATCCCTTGTGGGCCCAATTTCCGGGGTTCACACAACCCATAAAGTTACCTTGGGTGCGGTCTAAATCAAACAAGAAAATCCCAAATTTGATTTATTATTGGAAATTTATTCAAAACTAAAATTGATTGACATAGCAACTCATTGGTATTAAGTAAAAGAACTATAAATATGCCATAAATATCCTATTCTATTGAGTCTTCAGTTTTTCTTGGGCTTCTTTGCAGCTCGCTCTTCAGCTTTCTTCTCCTCTCTTGCATGTCTTCTTTTCTTCCTCAAGTCGTGTTCATAAGCTGTTGTCACTGCTTCCATAATATCTTCTCTGCAAGATCCAAGTTCGTTGTTCTTGATAAGTCCAAAAATCCTTTCTCTTCGAGTAGTCTCTCTCTCACCTAAATTGCTTTTCAACCATTCCTTATACTTGGGGCTCATCATATACGGACCATCAGTATTCGTAACTTGGGTTAGTATCAACTTGCTAGGCCATCGGTCCTTCGCCCAAGTCACTACAGAAAGACCCGCGGGCACCACAGGATAGTCACCTTTCAAGGAAGTGGGTATGGTTTGCATGGCGCCCATCTGACGCAGAACCCTTGAAGGCCAATAGAAGGAAGTAGACCTCAGTCCTATGAGTCTCACCATGGCGCATCCAGAAGTCCGCAGAAGCACCTGGTCACTGCAGCCCCATATGAATACAAACCACTTGACACTCCTCCAAGAAAGGGTTTGGAAGTAACCTAGCCAATCTCTCAATGAAAATTGCCCAGGTAGTTCAATGCGGCGAAGGCAGTAATGCTGGGGCTTGTATGGTGTAAAGGCAACTGGTGACAAGAAATTCAGTCTTTCAAGCAACCACATTTGCAGCAGAATGGGGCTACCTCCTAAAGGAACCTTTAGGTCCTCATGAGTTTTATCCAAACCATTCAGGGTTTTAGCTAGCACCATGGGAATCAAGTTATGGCCCTTGGCAAGGAGAGGAATCAAGTCACAGATTTGTATGCGAACATGTGGAGTACCAGTTGAAATAAGGAAACGACCAATGAGGCAAAAGGCAAGAGCATGCTTAATAGGAAAGGTAAAATTCAGAATACCTTTACTATCACAAGCTAAAAAAGAGGTTTCCAATTTCATCAAGTCTACCATATGGTCCTTTACAAACGTAGAGGCATATTGTGAGTGAATCCCAAGTAGATTGGAGAAAGAAGTAAGAAAGCTTGGGCGAGGAGTAGGGAGAATGAAAGGACCTACCGTTGAAACTCCATACAATGCACAGAATTCCTCCATGGTTGGGCACAGTTCTTCATAGTTGAAGCGGAACACATGAACTTGAGGATCCCAAAAATATGTAGCAGCAGTCAAGAGGTTCGTTTCAAGCCTCACATGCCTCAAGGAGAGCAATGGATCCAAGCCAACGCACTTGAACTCAGATTTTGCTTCAGCACTTATAACTCTCAAAAACCCTCCTAAAAATTTGTCTAGAGCCTCCATAATTTCTAATGAATGAATACAAGTAGGTTTAGGAACCTCTTGGATGTGTTTTTATAGGGAAAAGGTCACAAATCCAAGTTCTAATAGGAAAAAACCCATCAGAATAGGAAGTTTCCTATTCAAAGTGGGATTTCCGCTTCGGGCTCGGGTAACCACCCAGGCCTGGGCGGCTAGCCTCCTGAGGCCTGGTGGTCACCCAAGCCACCTTGTTTTGGCTTTCTCCCTCGCTTTGTCTCGCCTTGACGCGTGATCAAACCTCCTTCCAAATGAGATATTCAACACTTTTTGAGCTTAAAATCAATCAAATTCCATCTTGAAATCAATTCCTTGAATTGATTTTATGTTCAAAAGGGTTGAATATATTTCCCCTGTGTCATGCCAACTCAAGTGACAATGTGTTAAGTCACTTTCCTCTTGCACCATGCCTGTTCAATCTTGATAAATTGATCATATATATCCTCATTTCAAATCTTGATTTTTCATCCTACTTGGTTGAATATATTCATCGCTTGAATGTGTTCTTCCGTTTCAAAAGTGTATTCACCCTTTGAATATGCTTCTCAGTTTCAAATTCTCATTTTCTATCATACTGGGTTGAATATATTCATCACTTGAATATATTCTTCCATTTCAAAAGCATGTTCACCCATTGAATATGCTTCCTAGTTTCAGATCCTCATTATCACTTACTTGGTTAAATATATTCATCACTTGAATATATTTCTCCATTTCAATGGTATGTTCATCACTTGAACATACTTCTCAGATCATTTGTCACTTACTTGGTTAAGTATATCCATCGCTTGGGTATACTTCTCCATTTCAATGGTATGTTCATCACTTGAACATACTTCTCAGATCATTTGTCACTTACTTGGTTAAGTATATCCACCACTTGGGTATATTTTTTCCATTTCAATGGTATACTCATCACTTGAGTATACTTCTCAGATATTTTGCCACTTACTTGGTTAAGTATATCCATCGCTTGGGTATATTTCTCCATTTCAATGGTATGTTCATCACTTGAACATACTTCTCAGATTATTTGTCACTTACTTGGTTAAAAATATTCATGACTAGAATATATTTCTCCATTTCAATGGTGTATTCATCACTTGAGTACACTTCTCAGATTATTCTCTATCTTACTTGCTTAAGTATATCCATCGCTTGGATATATTTCTCTATTTCAATGGTATGTTTATCACTTAAACATACTTGTCACTTACTTGGTTAAGTATATCCATCACTTGGATATATTTCTCTATTTCAATGGTATGTTTATCACTTAAACATACTTGTCACTTACTTGGTTAAGTATATTCGTGACTAGAATATATTTCTCCATTTCAATGGTGTACTCATCACTTGAGTACACTTCTCAGATTATTCTTATCTTACTTGGTTAAATATATCCGTCGTTTGGATATATTTCTCCATTTCAATGGTATGCTCATTACTTGAGTGTACTTCTCAGCTTACTTGGTTGAATATATCCATCACTTGGATACATTTCTTCATTTCAAAAGTATGTTCATCACTTGAATGTACTTCTCAGTCTTTTTCAATCATTAAGTATACTCATCACTTGAGTATATTTCTCAGCATCTTTTTCATCACTTGGTTAAATATGTTCGTGACCTAAATATATCTCTCCATTTCAAAAGTACACTCATCACTTGAGTACACTTCTCAGATTATTCTTTATCCTACTTGGTTAAGTATATCCATCGCTTGGATATATTTCTCCATTTCAATGGTGTGTTCATCACTTGAACACACTTGTCACTTACTTGGTTAAATATATTTGTGACTAGAATATATTTCTCCATTTCAATGGTGTACCCATCACTTGAGTATACTTCTCAGATTATTCTTATCCTGCTTGGTTAAATATATCCATCGTTTGGATATATTTCTCCATTTCAATGGTATGCTCACCACTTGAGTATACTTCTCAGATTTTATTCTCAGATTACTTGGTTAAATATATTCGTGACCTGAATATATTTCTCCATTTCAATGGTATACTCATCACTTGAGTATACTTCTCAGATATTTTGTCACCTACTTGGTTAAATATATCCATCGCTTGGATATATTTCTCCATTTCAATGGTATGCTCACCACTTGAGTATACTTCTCAAATTTCATTCTCAGATTACTTGGTTAAATATATTCGTAACCTGAATATATTTCTCCATTTCAGTGGTATACTCATCATTTGAGTATACTTCTCAGATATTTTGTCACTTACTTGGTTAAGTATATCCATCGCTTGGATATATTTCTCCATTTCAAAGGTATGTTCATCACTTGAACGTACTTCTCAGATTTCATTCTCATCACTTGGTCAAATATATTCGTGACTAGAATATATCTTTCCATTTCAAAAGTATGTTCATTCGTAGTGGCTTGAATATGCTTCTCTTATCAATTCTCAACCCTCAGTGGTTTAAGTATACTCATGACTTGAGTACACTTCCTTATTTCAGTCTCAGGTTTTCAACCTCCCATCATTGTTGGTATCAGTGTGTGATTTCTCCGGGCTTTTTGGCCAAAAATGGGTTGTTCTTTATCATTGGTTCACAAGTGTAACTTGTTCGCCAATGAGGGGCTTCTGTCACACCCCATTTTTGCACCACCTTACTAGGGCTCATCATTTCATGCATGTTTTTGTTTTGTTTTTGAGTCTAGTCACTTGCATTAGTTTTCTAGAGTCACAAGGACAATGGATATGAATTTTGGTTCAAATTGGAGTTGATCTTGAGGGATAATAAGAGCTTTTGTGACTTAAGGGGCATAATCGTCTTTTAAGTCCCAAACTTTTCATTTGACCTTGAAATGATCTCCAAATTGTCAATTGGAGTTCATATGGATGCATATGAGATATTTCTAGGTTCAATTTGGTAAGTCAATGGCTCGGGATTAAAATGGCTCGATGTAGTTCAAGTTGGTTAATTGACCCTTCCTTGGGTTAGCTCTAATTGACTCACAATTACCAACCAAATCTTTTCAAATTGACTTTCATTAGTCATCATTTTACCCTCAAAAGTGTTTCATGAAGTTCAATTTTGATATGGCCTGATGATGAGTTTAGTGTGGTTATTTACGGATTATCCTTGAAGAATTAGTGCGAATCACAGCATGAGATTTTTGGTTAAAATGAAAAGAAAATTATTTTATTAAATTAGCCATTTTTACCATGACACTAACACGTGTACGTATGTGATGAGTGTGTGTACGCACATACGATACATGCGCATGCGTGTTAGCGGTCAGTCTCCCAATTTTTATAAAAGACAATTTCTTTTTCCTATTCAAATTAGAAGTCTTTTATCATTATAAAATACCTTTTGATTATTCTCCAAAGAAACCTAGTCCAGGAAGGAAAGGGAAACTCCAGATTTCAGCTATAGATACTCTCTTAATGTCTTTAAACAAGGGGGAGGAGAAGAGGGTTTGGAGGGAGTGAAATTCGTCATAATTCAGCAGCAGATTTTCTGAAAACCAGCAGTCGTATTTTAATCATAACGTTTTCATCCGAAGTCAGAATTTGATGAAATTGGTCTTGTTAGAAAGATAATTCAATTCTCTACAACTTTGTATTTCACAAGCTTTGTCCAAATCCAACGTTTTCATACCCAAAAACGCGATTGAAGTTGCTGCTGCTGCAAAGTGACGAAAATCACTTTTCTTTTCTCTTGTTCTCTTTTTGTTTTCTATTTCTTTTCAAAGTTGTGTGAGTTTTGATCTCTTTGCTGTGATACCACTTTGACAAAGAGGAGGATTCGTGTTGGTTTGATTCACTCTAAAGACCTGAGGAGCCACGAACAATTACAAACACAAGGGAAGCCACTTTATGCCTTAATACTTGAGTGTTTGAGAGAGAATAAGGTATTCTCCTTCTCTATTCAAGCTTAAACTAGGTTTTCATATGGGTTAGGCTTATTGCATGTTAAAGGTAACTTTTTTATCATGTATTAACACTCTAGCTAGTTAATATACATGGAATATCTATTGTTTATCTACTGTTTAGCATGCTTTAGGGTTGTCCTTTATGTTTCAATGCATAGTTATGATTCTTGTGCTCCTGTTTGTCCTTGTGCTAGGATTAGTGTCATTGCATGTTAGAGTTAGGATTTTCATCATGTTATATTGCTTTAGTTAGTTAATATGCATGATATAATTTCTGTTTAGTTTGGTTTTAGTATGATAAAAGTATGTTTTGTATGTTTTTAAGCATATTTGTGAGTTTAGGGTTTTAGAGTCATTGTTTCGTGTTTGTTTTCATATAGCATGATAAAGTAGACTTTTTTATTGGTTTTTCTTCGTGTTTGCTGTATATGTTTTTCATATGGAGTAAACATGATAGTTTTGCATGCATGTTAGTATGTTTTAGGGTTTTTATGCATGATATGGTTCTAGGAATATGTTAGGACTTATTATTGTTCGCTGTTTTTGCTATTGGCATGCTTAGTGGATGATTTTAGGTCATAATACTATTCTGTCCAGATTTGCATGTTAGTGTTTTTGCATGGTTTTGAGCACTTGTAAGGGTGCAAATAGGTGTGGTATTTGTCCCATGGCAAATAGGGCTGCTTATGTCTGAAATGGCTAAATGCTTGGAGCTAATTGCGCTCAGGTAAGTGGGTGTGAAGGTGCCCCAATTCACCTTTCTTCTTAACTCATTCTCTTCTCCCTATCTAGGGTTAATTTTTAATACAAGTCTATGGTTTAATCAGAGGTTTCCTTCATAAATAAAATTCTGGTTTTTATTAAAGTTTCCATTTTGTGGAGTTCTTTCTAAAATCAAACTTTCTATCAAATTCAACTCTTTTGATCAAATAAGGAAACCTAGGGTTTTAACCATAGGTTTGTATTAAGTCTTAACCTTAGTTCTAATCGAACTACGTGGACTTTGATCCATGTATTTCGCTGCATGGTACGTAGGTGCTCTTCGTGAGGCTTAAGTCCGTTCTAGGATCCAAGCATCCTAGGTTTATTTTTGTTTTCTTTTCTTCTTTTTCTTTTTCTGTTTTTATGCGCTTATTATGCATGGATGGATGAATGAAATATATGATATGCATGCAATTCTTGTGATGATATACTTGCTGATTTTTGTATGAAAAGATCTTGATTTAGCCCAAATGAACTGAGAGACCGAAAGGGTGACATGGGTGCCTATAGGCTTTGCCTAGAACCTTCCCATGTCATAACTTAGCCTCCGAATCCCCGATTTCTTTGGTTTTCAAAAGATTGGTTTTTGCCTTTCCTTTTTTATGGAGTCATTCAAATTGTTTTCCTAAAACAAACTATTTTTAGGGTTTTCCTTGTTTCCTTTAAAAAATAAGGTGGCGACTCCTTTCCTTTTTCTTTTTCAAACCCATTTTCTTTCAATCCCTTGTGGGCCCAATTTCCGGGGTTCACAGGACCTGATTCCCCAAAAAAGAAGAAAAAAGAAAAAAAAAAGAAAAAAGAAAAAAAGAAAAAAAAAAGAAAAAAAGAGAAAAAAGAAAAGAAAAAGAAAACGGGGATACGTAGGCAGCCCATAAAGTTACATTGGGTGCGGTCCAATCAACACAATCAAAAAATCTCGAAAGTAGATTATTATTGGCAATTCATTTGAAGCTAATTGTTTGACATAACAATTTATTGATGTTAAGAAAAAGAACTATCGACATGCCATAGATATTCTATTCTTTGAGTCTTTAAGTCCTCTTGAGTTTCTTCAGAGTCATTTTGTTTGTCTTCTATCTCTCTCTATCAAGTCTTCTTTTCTTTCGCGAGTCATGGCCGTGGGATGCCTCCACTGCTTCAAGAATGTCTTCTCTGCAAAGTTCAAATCTCGTGTCCTTGATAAGGTCATAAATTCTTTCTCGACGAGAAGTCTCCCTTTCGCCCAAATCATCCTTCAACCATTGCTTGTATTCTTTACTCATCTTGAAAGGTCCTTCAGTGTTGGCGATCCAAGTCAATTTCAGGTCTGTAGGCCAGCGAGTCCTCGCCCACTTGATTATGGTAGGACCGACAGGTTCCACAAAGCAACAAGGTCCTGTTAAGGACAGTATGGTTTGCATGGCGCCCATCTGGCAAAGAATTCTCGAAGCCCAATAGAACGAAGTCAACCTCAGTCCTATAAGTTTGACAAAAGCACACCCCGAGGTTCGAAAAAGTACCTGCTCTTTACACCCCCATGTAAAGACGTACCATTTGATGTTCCACCATGACAGCGTGTGGAAATAACCCAACCAATCTCTTAAAGAGAACGGCCCAGGGAGTTCAACTCGGCGCAGACAAAAGTGCTGGGGCTTGTATGGAGTGATAGTGGTGGGAGATAGAAAATTCAAGTGCTCGAGTAGCCACATTTGCAGTAAAAAGGGGCTACCTTCTAAAGGCGCTTTGGGGTTGCCATGAACTTTATCTAAACCATTCAAGGTTTCAGCTAATACCAAGGGAATAATGTTATGTCGCTTGAGAAGAGGGGTAATCAACTCACATATTTGAACAGGGGCTTGAAGAGTGTCGGTGGATATGAGAAAGCGACCAATTAAATAGAAAGCGAGTGCACGCTGAATTTGAGGGGTGAAAGTCAGAGTACCTTCGCTATCATGAGCCAAGAATGAGGTTGCTAACTTCATTAAGTCCACCATATGGTCCTTGACAAAGATCGTTGCGTCCCTTTGAGGAATGCCAAGAAAATCCGAGAAGGAAGCAAGGTAATCAGAGCGAGGTGTAGGAAGAATGAATGGCCCTGCGGGCGAAACTCCAAATAAAACACAGAATTCCTCCATGGTTGGGCATAATTCTTCATAATTAAATCGAAAGACATGGATTTGAGGATCCCAGAAGTATGTAGCAGCAGTGAGAAGGGTCGTCTCGAGCTTTATGTGCCTTATGGAGAGCAATGGTTCCAAGCCGAAGCGCTTAAACTCAGTTTTGTCTTTGGCAGCCATGACTGCCAAAAACCCTCTTAAGAACCCATCCAAGGCTTCCATAATTATTGTCAATGAAAATAGGTGAGTTAGAAGACTCCCCTCATGTGTTTTTATAGGAAAAGGGTCACAAATTCGAGTCCTAAAGGGAGTAGAACCGTCAAAATCGCAAAATTCCTGAAAAATCGCGAAAAAGCGCGTCAACCTCGGGTAACCGTCCGGGGCCAGATGGTCACCCGAGGCCTCCGCCTTGTTTTGCCTTGTTTCGCCCGGTTTTGCCTATTTTCGCGTTCGGGTGGCCTTTTTAGGCCATTTTCACTCCTATGAACTCACATTGACTCAAATTTTCATGAGAAAGGTACCATAACATCATCATGATAGATTCAAATATAGGCTTCGAATCCTGACAAGGGCCAAAATAAGGGCAAAGTTGGCATATTTTAAAATTTATTGGTCAAATGGTTGAATCACCATTAGTTGACCAAACGGTAGGCCCCAAATTGAATACATTTGAAAGTTTACCTAATCGACTCCTTTTAAACTTCGACTCCTTTTAAACTTGGGGGTATCAAACTGAAACAATTTTTCTGCATTTTACCCTAATAATAATAACCAAAGGATATATGGAAATAACAATTTTTCTTGAGCTCGATTTCCATAGGACTACAACCATCGTCTCCAAGCCAAAATTCACACTCATCATCAACAAACCTAGGCTTAGGAAAAGCTGGAAGGAATTGTTGTTGTTGTCTCCACTCGTCCCCACTCGTCCCCACTTCATCTTAAGCTTGAGACTTGCAACATGGTTGAATGCAACGTGATTGAATCCACGACAAAGCACCCATGGCGATGTACCTTGTCAAGGGGCTGAGTGGCTGAAAGTTCAACAGCGGCATGCCCTTCTAGGGGTCCTCCACAAACCATGGTGTGCCCTTTTGAGGTTCCTACAACAATGGTGTTCTCCTCCGAGGGTCTTACAAAAACTATGGCATTACCATTACCCCATAGGGTCCTCTATCAACAAAGGTATGGTCATCTGGGTCCTACAACAATGGTGTTCCCCAGGCCTCCATTAACAGTGGCATGCCCATGCCCCTCCTGGGGTCTACAACCGTGGCATTCCCTTCTTGGTGGTCCTCCATCAACAATGGCATTCCCCTAATGATCAGTAAGTCCTTGGAAGTGACGAAGCTCCTGATCAACTTTACAGGTATCTCTTGGGCTACAATTTGTGATTGTTCTAGTTTGTAGAGTTTGCGGGGATTCCCTAATGGCTCATGTGAGATGCCTTATACCTACATAAGCAACAATTTATGCGAGTTGAAATAATGACAAACACGCCTGACTGCTTAACCAACCCTGCAAGGGCAAAAAGTACAAGCTATGTAAAAAGAATAATGAAGTGACTAAAAAGTTCATCGACAATTAGTTTTTTTTTTTTTTTTTTTTTTGCCTTTTTTTTTTTCTATTGCAAAATAAAATATGTAGAGAAAGGTTCATCAATATTTGTAAACCATGTAGAAAGAATCTATTAAATATGAACGTAGATAAATGTAATGCAGAAATGGTAGACAGCCCCATAAAGCCTATTTCCTAGAGATACCAGGTCACCCATTCAAATGTGTGTTTGTATACACCCAAATCAAATCCCATTCAGAACATCCAGACGAAATTTTGAAATTTAAAAAAATTTAAGTGAAAAGGCCTCGAGTGGTCAAATATCTATATCTTATATTCTATTCTATATTCAGGGGAAAAGCTTTCGATTGACAAAATTGCCCTCCTTTAAATTTTAAATACAATTTTACCTATATTTAAATCGGATGCTCATATTATTTAAGAAAAAATTTAAATAAAAAAAATTAAATTTTTTTTTTCTACTAATAGAGAGAAATCATTAAGGTGGTGCACACGTATAAGGAACTACCTTTTATATATCCTAGCCTTATTAGGACTCTAGCCATTCGAGGAATAAAAACCCTAGCTAAAAATAAAATAAAATAAAGGTCCTTCTTTTTACATGGTTTTTGTCAGGTACATGGATCCATTCGGCTACGATTTTTTTGTCTTTTGCACTGCACTCATATGTGTATATATATACCTTTTTACACTTTTGTATAAGCTATTTGTCTTTTCTCACAAGATCTTTATAAGATACGGGAAACCAATCTCTTACAATTTTTTTTTCTCTTTTTCCTCATGCATCATACTCATTTATGTTTGGTTAGGAGCCATGAATTAATGAATTTAAGGTACACATTTTATATTGTTTGATTGCTAGCTTTTCAATTTTCATAATGGGATAAAAGTAGAAGATGTAAGACATATGATTATGTGTATTCATCCAAAATCCAAGCAATTTAAATTCCATGTAATAAACAATGCACTGTGACTCAATTTCATACTCGCAATCCCATAATGAACAATTACCTTGCTTGGGCTCATTAGTTCCAGTGGAGGTCGTCAAGGGTATTGGACACGAACAGCAAGCAATTGATTTTCTCTTGCTGAACAAGTTTGATGGTTACTTCATCATCAATGATACGAACATGTATCTTTGGATTTTGTTTGAAGCCATGAGCTCCTTAATGATCCAATGTAGAACTGGTATGAGTCAGCAAGAGTAATGAAAGTGTTGCTGCTGGTGACGCTCATGCATGATTGAAACTCACACCTTGCGTATCATGGACACTAGTGCCCCAAGTGGACTGATCGAACGACAGTCCCTGGTTTGTTTGAGTCATGAATTACTTCTGGCATCAAAGGGTTATTGGTAATATTGGTACTATTGTTGTTTTTGTTGTTGTAGCAATGTTCCGTGTCAAAGCGCAGCTGTTGTTGAAGTGCAATTTCCATGGCAGCAGCAGCACTCCAGTTGTTGAGGGTTGTGGTGATATGGGAGTTGTTCCATGGACAGCTTGAGTGGCGCGGCTGTTTGTGGAGGTGCCTGGAATGATTGGTGGCAGTGGAGAAAGCGGAATGGGTGCGCGGGGGGCGCGGTTTAGGAGTGGGGCAGCTTGAAAGGGGTAAAAGTATGGTAAAACTTCGGAAGGGCATAACTTTGCGCTCGGTTATCGGATCGGGGTGAATTTTTTTTTTATTTTGGGTAACTTTTCGAGATCTAGGAGGTTCAAACCGCCAAAGGCGGTTTGCCCCAACTTTTTCCCCTAAAAGTGCCTCTTTCTGCCTTAAAATGCCATTTTTTTCATTTTGGCTTCATTTTCAAAAGATGTTTGCCCATTTTTTTGGATATCCGTCGAATGGAACTCCGTTTTGAGTGTTGAACCGTATAGTTCTTGTGGTAAACAATGTGTACATAATTAGAACGGCGGTCAAATCTAATAATTCTCACATAAGTTATGTATATATTTTTGAAAGTGCATGAAATCGAAGTAGGTGTCCGTTGGTATAGGTGGTTTGATTCTTCCTTGTTGAGTTGCATGTCTTGGGTTCAACTCTCCAGTAATAGCTTTTTGATTTTGTTTTTTTTTTCTTTAAGATTCACTTTTGCTATATATGTAAATAGTTTACATATGGTTAACATAACTCTATGTTGTTTTGGTGGTTAGTTACATCCTTATCACATTATATGTTTTGGGTTCAACTCACCACAATAGCGTTTAAATAATTTGGCCAATTTTTTCAATATCCACATTTTTTGAGTGAGTGTCAAACCGTATGGTTATTATGGTAAATAATGTGTACATAATTACAATGGCATTCAACTCTCCTTATAATTCTCACATTAGTTATGTAAATATTTATTGATAATAAAGAAAATAAGTCTACATTGGTATTGGGCATAGTTACTTCTTTATTGCACTTCATGTCTTTGGGAACAACTCTCCACAACTATCTTCTGTATTTAACCAAAAAAAAAAAAAAGAGATTTAAAAATGTTTTAGGTGTAAACGTTGGGGATAACCCTATACCTGTTAGAATAACTCCATCTTCATAAATGTTGGCCCCAAAATTCAAAATTGGAAGTCATGGAAACAGTGGGCCTTTCACTTTCATTTTTTTTTCTTTACTTTTTTGTTTCTTTTATTTTTATTTCGTTATAGTTATTTATTTATTTTTGAAAAACCTACCAATATATCAGATCTCCATCTCCTTAAACATTGACCCCAACATTTGAAGTCATGAAAATGGCGGGGCCTTTCATATTTTTTTCTTCATATAGCATTACAACATATAGGATAACTGCATCGTTATAAAAGTTGCCCTAAATTGGAAGTCATGAAAATGTAGGTGCTTATTATTTTAATTTACCAATATCATCAGATGCTTGGGCCAAAGGATAATTAAGCGTTGGCCCCAACATTGGTAGTCATGAACATGGAGTACAATTGCCTTGGTTCCCATATATTTTACCTTAAAATGGCATTTTTATCATTTTGGGTTCCATTATTTTGGATATTCGTCGAATGGAACTCCGTTTTGAGTGTAGAACTGTGTGGTTGTTCTGGTAAACAATGTGTACATAATTAGAACAGCAATCAAATCTAATAATTCTCACATAAGTTATGTTTATATATGTTGAAAGTGCTTGTAATCAACATAATTGTATGTTAGTATAGGTGGTTAGATTCTTCCTTTTTGAGTTGGAGGTCTTGGGTTTAATTCTACATCAATAGATTTTTGGTTTTTTTTTTTTTTTTTTTTTGTTAAGATGCACTTTCCATAAATATGTAAATAGCGTTTACATATAAATGTATACTGGCTAACTTCAAGTTGTAATTGTTTTTCTTATCTTTCTATTGTGGCAGAAATCTTCTAAACCAATTTCCTAACCACGCCCAGTAATTTACAGGCTTGCAAACACATTGAATTATGGACTTGAACAAGTTTGGGCCATTGGGTATATGAGGGGGTCGGGTCGCACTGGTAAGTGCTTTGATCTTATATTTCATTTATTTTCCACTAGTTTGAAGTTTCCAGAATTTTTTTGACATACTTTAAAAATAAAACATCTTTAGCATAGTATCACCCCTTTAGCATACTTACACTTGTTTGTTTCTCAAAGCATGCAAATTAACAGTTCATACTGTAATTATCTTTCCTCTATTTGGTTATCTCGGTGGAAAAAAATTATCTAGGTTTGCTTTTCATAGACTAGTCTGATGTGATCTTTCGATATGGCTAATGTATGCTTCGTTAAATGCGTCTTCTTCTCCCATTTCCTTTGCAGGGTTGTTATTGGTTATGACGAAGGAACCATTATGGTGAAACTTGGTCAGGAAGTGCCAGTAGCTAGCGTGGATAGTAGTGGGAAGATTATATGGGCTAGGCATAATGAGATTCATACTAAATATTAGAAGTGTCGGGCCAGATTATGAGGTTTGATCTCCCTGCTTGCTTCTATCCCTTCTCTTGCCTAT